>OV277349.1:22211114-22591114 GCA_922984085.1 Sicus ferrugineus
TGACAGATCTCAGAGGAGAGGTGGTGGAGTCGCGATTTATGTTCGCAGTAATCTTAAAGCTAAAATTATTAAAAAATCATGTAATCGCTGTGTTGAATATATTAATATCTGAATTTATGATAATTGCGTCAAGGTTTTCATTTCATGTGTATATAATCCCTCCAGGCTTTTTAATATTGATCTCTTTTTTCATGAACTAGAAGATATACTAATTGAATATAACTATTTTATTATTGTGGGAGATTTCAATATTAATTTATTAGTAAATCATTCTTTGTCTGCGTCACTTTTTGAGAGTGTATCTTCCATTGGATTCTCCGTTGTTAATGATAAAATGCCAACTCGTTTCTCTGGTTCTGATTATCCTAGCCTGCTAGATTTTTTCATAGTGTCTGACTTATATTTTGTACAGATATTTGACCAAATTTATTTTGTGTCTGATCATGATCTTATTTTTGTACAGTAGATATTAAATTAAGACGTACAAGTTGTGCTAGTTCCTTTCAGTACTTCGATTACAAATCACTTGATTACCTGCGGCTCTCCAATGAACTTAGCAGCATTTCTTGGAATGATATCTGGCTTTGCCCGTCTGTTGATGAAAAGTTGTCCATATTCACCAATTGTATAAATCATTGTCTTATTATACATGTTCCGCTTAAATCAATTAAATTATATACATGTTCCGCTTAAATCAATTCAGATAAATAATAACTCCTGTCCGTGGTTTACTAATCGTGTTCAGGATGCCATTCGTGAACGCAATCGACAACGTAGCTTATGGAGGAGGAATCCTTCTCCCGAAATGTGGGAGAGATTCAGGAAGGCCAGAAATAAATCTGTGCGCTGTATTAGACAGGCTAAATTGCGCTACTTTTCTTCCAAACTTAAAACGTCGTTGCCATCCAAAGTCCTCTGGAATAACCTGAAAAAACTTGGTGTTAATTCTAAACCTTGTAACTCTCCTGTTGTTGATCCGGAGCTGAACCATCACTTTCTTTCATGTCACTCTGATACTACCATGCCTTTTTGATGACTCTTCTATACCAGCTTATACTTCTCTATTTCAATTTTCCGCAGTGTGTGAGGCAGATCTTGTAAGGGCTCTATACAAAATTAATTCTAATTCTGTTAGCTCTGATGAGGTTCACTTTAGATTTATCAAAAGTATTCTTCCGTATATAATAAGTCCATTCACTCATATAATTAATCATTGTCTTACAACATCTGTTTTTCCCTGTCTTTGGAAAAGTGCAATAGTTACACCTATACCTAAAAAACTTAATCCTTGCTTCCCTGCTGATTATAGACCAATCAGCATCTTATCGCCTCTGTCAAAGGCTTTTGAATCACTTCTTGCAAACCAAATATCGTTGTATATAACTGAAAATAACTTTCTACACCCTTTCCAGTCTTGTTTTAGGGCCGGGCACAGTTGTTCAACAGCTGTGCTCAAAGTTATAGATGATATTCGTCCTTCTTATGATGAAGGTATGCTGACTCTTTTATGTTTGCTTGATTTTTCAAAAGCTTTCGACATGGTCAATCATATGTTACTCTGTTTGAAACTTAAGCATTTCTTCGCGTTCTCTGATAGTGCGGTTAGTCTCCTTAAGAGCTAATTATCGAATAGAAGTCAAGGGTGCTTCTTCCTTTTCACAGCTGGGGATTATTTCTAGTGGAGTGCCACAAGGCTCAGTATTGGGGCCTCTACTGTTTTCTTTATTCATAAATTATATATTTTCGACTGGTGTGAACTCTTCTATTCATGCATATGCAAATGACATCCAAATTTATTTATCTAGTAATAGTAATCTTAAGGAGGATCTTGTTTTTAAGTTGAACGACTATTTAAATATTATTCTACGTTGGGCTGATAAAAACCGTCTCATCCTTAATCCGATGAAAAGCTTTGTGCTTCCTATCTCGAAGGAAACAGTGTATTTTGGTGATTTTTCTGATGTTTTTCTGGAGATTCATAAATTAAAGTTTGTTGATAAGATAACTAATCTTGGTTATAGGATCAGTTCCAAACTCACTTGTACTGATCATATTAATTATCTTGTCCGTCAAATCTACCTGGCATTGCGTAATCTAAGACCTTCCGCTGTATTTTGGTGATTTTTCTGATGTTTTTCTGGAGATTCATAAATTAAAGTTTGTTGATAAGATAACTAATCTTGGTTATAGGATCAGTTCCAAACTCACTTGTACTGATCATATTAATTATCTTGTCCGTCAAATCTACCTGGCATTGCGTAATCTAAGACCTTCCGCTGCATTCACTCCGTTGGAGATTAGGCGCAAACTTGTCATACAGCTTATACTCCCTTATATAACCTATTAATGTGTTATATTTAGTAAACTTGATTCGTGCTCGTATATGAAGCTCTCTGTTGCTTTTAATAATGCCACAAGGTATGTCTACGGTATCCGTTACTTTGAACATCTGGGAGATTATAAGCGTGGTATACTTGGATGTGACATAATCAGTTATCTTAATGCTAGAAACTGTATTTTCCTGCATAAGCTTATCTACAAAAGGACACCTTTTTATCTGTTTGACAAATTGAGAATTGGGCACTCCCGGAGAAGTGTTCTACTTATTATTCCATCCTTCAAATCGCTAAACGCTTCAAGGTTATTTTTCATCAATGCTGTCAGGCTATGGAATTCTTTGCCCAGTAGCCTTAGGGCAATTTCATTGACTGAAACCTTTAAGCGTGCCATTTTAAATCATCTTTCCTCCTGAGCTGGTACCTTAATTAACTTAAAATACTTTTCCCGTTTTCTTTCTATATCTCTCACTAACATTAAATTTCGATGCAATTACTTCACTTATTATATGATAACATCTATTTAAACTATCCTCCTCTTCTCTTCACTCTTACCTTTTTCTTCTATCTACTAATTACATTTTATCTGAAATGTATCCTTTTAATTTTCTTATGACGCATTTTGTACTATAAAAGAAAAGTTTTCTTATTGTACTGCCAATGTATTTTTAATTGAAATAAAATTGAAATTGAAATTGAAAATATGAAATCATGATCAAACAGGAAATATATTTGATCAAATAGTAATACCGTAGAAATATCGGAAACAAGCATTTATGAGTAACACGTGTATGCTTTGTATTATTTATAATATGTAACCCAAGGGAAGCGATGTTATCACAGATCAGTTTCTTGTTCAGTCATCGGAAAGAAGATTAATATTAAAATCACCACAAACAACAACAAAGTCATAATCAAGATTAAAGGAATGCATCTTATTACTTCGATTTAATATACACACAAAGACATTACTTCGATTGTACACACAAGGCAAAAGTAGGCCAGAATTATTGTCACAGATGACCATATTAATGAATTTTTGATGAATATTTGAGTCAGATGACTTACTAATAACTCGAGGGTTCAGATTATATCGACAGTAGACGGCAGCTCCACTACCCTTTTTAACACTCCTATTATTTCTAAATATTTAAAATTATTAACGTTGCAATTTTCGTTCATAATTTTAGACAAAACCACATCTCAGTAACACAGACAACATCCACTCACAGAAACGAGCACTCAAATACTGAGTGCTGAGTTGTGCTGAGTCACTTTTTTGTAAAGAAAACTGCAGCTGAAAGTCATCGTTTGCTCGTGGGTTTGTATGGCGAACATGCTCTTGCGAAAACAGAGTGTTTCGAGTGGTTTCAAAGCTTTAGAAGTGGCGATTTTGACATTAAAGACAAAGATCGGCCTTGACAGCCGAAAAAATTTGAAGATGAAGAATTGGAAGCGTTACTCGATCAAGACTCGTGTCGAACACAAGAAGAACTTGCGGAATCATTGGCGTGACTCAAGCAGCCATTTCCAAGCGCCTAAAAGCATTGGGATTCATCCAAAAGCAAGGAAATTGGGTGCTGAGAGACGTGGAAAGGAGATTTTGCATATCTAAAATGCTGCGCCAGCGTCATAAAAAAAAGTCATTTTTACATCTAGCTGTTACTGGTGACGGAAAATGGATATATTACGACAACCCAAAGCGCAACACATCGTGTGTGAAGCCCGGCCAACCAACCAAGTCGTCACCGAAGAAGAATATTCACGCTTCCAAGATACTGCTCTGTATGTGGTGGGACCAGAAGGGAGTTGTTTATTATGAACTTCTAAAACCGGATGAAAGCATTACTGGAGAGCTGTACCAAAAACAAATGTGTTTAAGAGAGCATCTGCCCCACCCGCCATATAGTCCAGACTTGACGCATTCTGACTACCATTTGTTTCGGTCGATGCAGAATGCACTTTCCGGAATACGACTTCAGTCCAGGACATCAAAAATTGGCTCGATTCGTTCTTTGCTTCGAAAGATTAACGTTTTTTTTGGGTTGGCATTCGCAAATTGCCAGAAAGATGGGGAAATGTTGTAACTTCAGATGGACAATACTTTGAATAACAGTATTGTACAGGATTTTCTTTAATAAACGCTTAAATTTCCTAAAAATAAAAAGTTTTTAAGTTATACACCTGATACCTAACATAGTCTAATTTAGACGGATTCAAGCTCTGAGTATTCAAATGTACTACATTAAAACCAAAATGTTGTTCAAATAAGATTTGTATTAAAGTTTTATGATTATCGCCAATACCAAAATTAAAATTACTATGAATTTCTGCATGTGATTTATGCTATCCGCATATTTCTGATAATATATGGTGTTCACGCGAAAAACCCACCGTCTCCCGTCGCTTTTCCCTTGGTGACAAACCCCACACAAATCAATCAGCAACCCCGCTGAACACGGCTCGAGCGGACCCCATTCCGTCTCGTTCCGTTCTCTTTTCTTCTCTTTCACAGATAGATGGCGGTGGTTCCGGTAGGAACCATTCTTCATTCTTTCAAGTGACCGAGTAGTGAGTGCACGCTGAGTGAAAACATATCGTGAACCAGACCGAAAGCGTCAACCCCCATCCCAGCACGACTCGAAATTCGCATATCAGGAGTGAATCAGCAGCCCACGACGGAGATACACCGAGATCACGACGCTCCCGAGCAAACTGCAATTTTGGATTCGTATTGTTCCACGCAAGCTGAGTGTTCAGCTTAACGAGTACAGAGAGTTCCCCGAGTGGATGCACATACACACACACACACACACACACACATCTATACATACTAAAGAAACGCGCAGCCGCAAGTGAGTACATTTACTAGTTTTATTCCCCCCCCATCTTGGATCTTCGAGCCCTCCCACGCGCTCGGAGATCGAGAGAAACATTTGGTCCTTCGAGCCAGATCCCCACGAGCTCGGAGACCACCTCCAATCTCTTGACTCTTCGAGCCATCCCACGCGCTCGGAGAACGAGAGAAACATTTGGTCCTTCGAGCCGGATCCCCACGAGCTCCGAGACCACCCCCAATCTCTTGACTCTTCGAGCCATCCCACGCGCTCGGAGAACGAGAGAAACATTTGGTCCATTCGAACCGGATTTTACGCCGGCAAAACCCCCCCCCCCCCTATTACAATTATATTATATAAAATTATAATAGTAAAATTATAATATTAAGTGTAAACCCCTTGTTTCGGTTCGGCGTCGCGCAGAATTCATTTGTGATCTCCCCAAAAGAACAAAAATATCGTTCTTTTATATTAAATTGTATGTGCAACCATCCCGTGTTGCACATCAATTTAATCTTCTCAAATACAAAACTTATATTTTTTGAAAAAGAATATTACCAACGGTTCATTCTCGTAGCGGTATCGAGAGTTGCCGTTGGCCCCAAAAGTGTACAAAAAAACCTGCAGCTCCAGCGTGGAATTCTCAGCGCACCAAAAACCACCACCTTTTCACAGGCGCAAGCACTACTCTCTCGTTTTGCGGAGTTGCTTTGTGCTATATCCGCAGCGAGCGTCGGTGACATCGTGCGGGCAGCGCACAAGCAGCGGCTACCCGGTTGGAAACGGCGATTGCAGAAGTAGTTGAAGTAATTTAATTTTAAACTACTTCGACTAGTTGGAATTAAATTACTTTTGTATAGTAATATAAAATTAACCCCAAAGATTGTGTACCCCGAAATAAAATAAATTAAAGAGCATATCGACATTATTAATCAGTGGTTTTTCTCATTTTTATTTTTTTGTGTGCCACTCATTTAACACGAGTGTTTTGAGTTTTTTGTTCGGCATACCCCCCCCCCCCACGGTGTTAACTCATCACAAATCATTTAATAATAAATTATTATTATTAATAACCCCCCCCCCCCCAAAAAATAAATAAACAATACAAATTTATATACAAATACAATTTCTCGCACGAGTGATTCGGTTACCATGGACCCCCTTACGAAATTCATCAGCGTGACTGAAACACTGGAGGAGTTCGAGAAGGAATTCAACGACATTCCGGAACGTGAAAATTCGGCATCCACCCTGGACACCCATCGTGGGGAACTGAACGCGGTCTGGTCCGATTTGAAACAAGCATACAACGCATGCTTGGAATCCACCATCATGGCAGCGAATCCATTAGCAGTCGACGATCCCAAAACCGCGGAGGTAACTGTCGTAAAAAGCCAATACCGACGCAGTTACCAGATTTATGTTCGTTTCTCCGCCAAGATTAGCGAGCTGCAGCATCTCGCTGCCCCCCTACCCTCCCCAACTTCGCCATCCTCGTTATCCCGTGCCTCTACACTGGAGGCAACAGTCCACTCGAATCTCTCCGGACATAATATTAGTTTACCGCCGTGTGACACCGCGATTTTTAACGGCGATTACGAATCATGGCCAACTTTTCGCGATATGTTTTCAGCTCTCTACATCCGCAACAATCGGTTATCCCCCATCGAAAAGTTGTTTCACCTCAATCAAAAGACACGAGGTGAAGCAAAAGAAATAGTTAAAAAATCCCCCCTCACCGACGCCGGTTTTGAGCAAGCTTGGCGGAACCTCACCGATCGCTTCGAGAATAAGCGAATTCTTGTTAACGTTCAACTCCGAACGTTATTCAATTTAACCCCAATTACCAAAGAATCGGGAGTGGCTATTAAACGTCTCCAACGAGAGATTAATAACTGCCTCTCAGCTCTCACTTTGCATGATGTCGATGTGAACAGCTGGGACGCAATTATTGTGCATCTCTGCTCCACTCGCCTCCCCGAACACACCCTCTCGTTATGGGAACAATCTATTACTCTCAAACGCGAAATCCCAAGATGGCGCGAAATGGACGCATTTCTCACCTCCCATTTCCAAACTTTGGAAACTGTTGACGATATCCGGAAGTCCGTCAACCCCCCTAAAAAAGCGTCGCATACTTCTACGCGCGCTCCCCCCAACCCAAAGCCTGTGAATACGTTCCAGGCTAATATAGTTTCGACCAGCTGCAGATTATGCACTGATCAACCGCACTCGCTCCGCAGATGCCCACGGTTTCTGGCAATGACTTTGGACTCTCGTTGGGCGACAGTTCAACGAATTCATTTTTATTCCAACTGCTTGGCGCACTCGCATCGGGTAAAAGAGTGTAAAAGTGCGTTCACGTGTATGTCGTGCAACCAGCGACATCACACACTATTACATCGCGAGGAGGCCTCGGCCCCCCAACCGAACTCTCATTCGGATTCTACCCATAACACCTCGCTTCGTAAAAACCCCCCTCATCGCGGTCCAAATGCTCATACGCATAATCGCTTGTCGAACCTTCCGTCGCACTCTCGAGCGACCCCCTCTACCTCTACCCCTAATATACAGTCCACTGAAGCCCCCTCAACATCAAACGTATTGACGTGCTTCACCTCGCGACCGAAGCAGGTGTTGCTCGCCACCGCGATGATCCATATTTACCATCGCGGTGAGCAATACACAGCGCGTGCTCTCATTGACCCCGGCTCTGAAGCCACTTTCTTAACCGAACGCATCCAGAAGCGATTGAAACTCCCAGTGAAGGCCATCCAGGCCCAAGTGGCGAGTGTCAATCAAACGATTACCGCTCAGGTTTCGAAATTTTGTAATTTCCAGATTGGCTCACCTCGAGCTCCTGGGACTCACCTTCAAGCTTGCGCGCTTGTGCTCCCCAAGTTAACCGGCAATCTCCCGGTTTGCTCTCTCGATACTTCACGCTGTGAATCTCTTCGCGAGCTACCATTAGCCGATGAGAACTTCTACCGCAGTGATCAAATTGATATGCTTATTGGAGCCGACATCTACCCCCTCATCTTGCGCGATGGAATTAAACGCAACATCGTTGATTCTCTGGTCGCTCAAGAGACCATTTTCGGGTGGATTCTCACTGGTCCACTTAAGCAGGATTTACCCGCTCCCTCGATTACCACACGAGTCTCTTTTTTCAACGAAGTCTCCATGGATCATCAGCTATCGCGATTCTGGGAGCTTGAAGAAGTCCAAACTAAACGGATACCCACCCCGGGTGAACAACGCTGCGAGGACTTGTACTCCAATACCACTCAGAGGCGCCCCGATGGCCGATATATTGTTTCGCTGCCCTTCAAGGAAGGTTTCCCTTCTTCAATAAAGATCGGGAAATCCAGAGAGATTGCTCTCAAACAGTTTCTCCGAAACGAAACGAGATTGTTGAAGACCCCCAGTTTTAAAGAAACATATGACTCCGTGATTCGAGAGTACTCGGATCTGCGCCATATGACACAGATCCACCCCTCCCAGAACCCTTCCGGTTCCGACAACTACTACCTACCCCATCACGCTGTTCTCAAACCCGACAGCAGCACAACCAAGGTGCGTGTTGTGTTCAACGCCTCCTGCCCCTCCTCCAACGGTCTTAGCCTGAACGATGTCCTCTATCCTGGGCCGGCGCTTCAATCGGATTTGACATTTCTCATTATCCAATGGCGACTTTATAAATACGTTTTCAATGGCGACATTGAAAAAATGTATCGCCAAATCCGCATAAATCCCCAGCATTCGCGCTACCAGCGAATCCTCTTCCGAAACTCTTCACACGACGATGTGCAAGATTTCGAACTCCAAACGGTCACGTTTGGCGTCAAGTGTGCTCCCTATCTGGCCATACGTACTCTACATCAATTGGCAAAGGATGTCGAGAAAAAATACCCCCTTGCTGCTCCGATTCTTAAGAACTCCATGTACGTGGATGACGCGTTATGTGGCGCTCATGACATTGATGTCGCGCTTCGCACCCGACATCAACTGTCTGCCGCTCTTCACTCTGCCGGCTTCACGCTACGAAAATGGACAGCAAATCACCCCGCTCTTCTAATTGGGATCCCACCACAAGATCTCTTAAACAAAGACTTTCTTGAATTAGAAGATGGTAGCAATACCAAAACTCTCGGCCTCCGTTGGAATGCCAAAACTGATCATTTCAACATAGAGTCAAAACCCTTTGACATCTCCCCCACGTATACTAAGCGCGAGGTGTTATCTCGGATTGCAAAACTGTTTGACCCGGCAGGATGGCTTGCTCCAGTCATTGTCATTGCAAAAACCATTATGCAACAACTCTGGCTGGACGGCATCGGATGGGACGACCCTCTCACTCCCATCACTTTACAACGTTGGCTTCAATTCGTTCAATGTTACCCCCATATCAATCTCCTCAAATACCCCGATGGATTCACTTCACCCCAGGCAGCACCGTGGAAATTCATGCCTTTTGCGATGCTTCCGAGAAAGCATACGCTGGCGTGATCTACGTGCTCACTCGTAACTCAGGCAGCACTTCGACTTCCTTGCTCTTTGCCAAAACGAAGGTCGCCCCAATCAAAACCATATCGATCCCTCGATTGGAACTCTGCGGAGCTGCTCTCCTTGTCGATATGATTGACGCAATCGTTCCCCATCTCGACTTTCCACAGTATGACCTTCACTGTTGGACCGACTCGACTATAGTGCTGGCATGGTTGAAACGACCACCCTGCACATGGACGACGTTCGTCGCCAACCGTGTCGCGAAAATTGTCGAGGTGGCGGACCACACTCACTGGTACCACGTCGACTCGGAGAGTAATCCAGCGGATCTTGCCAGCAGAGGCATGTATCCGCTGGATTTGCTTCACACCCCGCTCTGGTGGCAAGGACCTCCATGGCTGCTGCAGGCGAGGACGCAGTGGCCTCACTACACTGCCCCCCACGAGTTCGAAACTGAGTTGGAGGCTAAGCCCATCAAAACCAATTTTACCTATTATCACCAATATGAGGACCCCTTAGAAAGATTCTCTTCTTTCCCGCAAACCCTTCGCGTATTGGCGTATGCTTTTCGGTTCCTGCAGCATACGCACCCCCATTACCGCCCTCATTTTCGGCGCGAAACTACTCTCATCGACTCCGATGAGATTCAAGCCGTTCAGACGCGGCTCATCAGTGTCGCGCAAAAAGTTCATTTCAACGACGAATATCATTGTCTTGAAATGCAACAAACTCTTAAGCGCAAGAGTTCGATTCTCTCGCTTAACCCATTTCTCTCACACGATGGACTCCTCCGCATGAGCGGACGGTTAATCTCTTGTCCATCTCTCTCGTACGATGAACGCCACCCTATTTTGCTCCCCTACAATTGCGTCTTCACCCGCCTTTTGGTTCGGTTTATCCACGACATCAGTTTACACGGTGGAAACCAGCTGATGCTACGCTTGCTCCGCACGCGGTACTGGATACCCAAGGCTCAAAACATGATTAAAGCCACAATTCATAATTGCAAGCCTTGCTTGCTCCAAAAGAAGCAAGTACGCACCCAACTTATGGCCGCTCTACCCCCTGAGCGCACCACACTCTCTCGCCCCTTTGCTGCCACCGGTTTGGACTTCGCTGGACCGTTCGACATCAAGAACTACACTGGAAGAGCCTGCCTCATCACCAAAGGCTACGTTTGCGTCTTCGTGTGCTTTGCGACGAAGGCCATACACCTCGAAGCTGCCAGCGATTTGTCAACCCCGACATTTCTCGCTGCCTTTGGACGATTCAGCGCCCGCCGAGGATGTCCCTCTGATGTATACTCCGACAACGGACGAAATTTCGTCGGAGCAGCGAAGACCCTTCGACGAGAATGGGAATCAGTGATTCAACACACTCAGGACGCGATTGTCTCCCAATACGCTCATCAACGCCTGCGATGGCATTTCATTCCCGCTGCCGCTCCGCACATGGGCGGACTCTGGGAAGCTGGAGTAAAAAGCTTCAAACTCCACTTCCGCAGATTCGCTGGCGATCTCCGCTTCACGTTTGAAGAGTTTTCCACCATACTCTCCAAAATCGAAGCTTGTTTGAACTCCAGACCCCTTAATAGCATGTCAGAAGATCCTTCGGACCTGCAACCCCTAACCCCAGGACATTTTCTAGTCGGCGGCCCGCTCTTGGCTCCGGCAGAACCCGAAATATTACAATCTCCACCCAGAATTGTGAATCGATGGCAGAAGGTCAGAGCTGTCTATCAGCAATTTTGTTCCCGGTGGAAAACCGAATATCTCACCGAACTCCACAAACGCGGCAAATGGAAGTTGCCCCAAACTAATTTAAAAATTAAAGACCTGGTTGTCTTACGAGATGACAACCTACCCCCAACGAAATGGAGACTCGGTCGTATAATTCATGTTTATCCCGGTTCTGACGATAGAACCCGCGTCGCGGACGTCCGAACCGAACAAGGAACCATAACACGACCCATTAGCAAAATGGTACTGCTCCCCTCTGAGGCGTCGCCAACTGCGAGCTTTTAGCACCCCAGCGAATCCCCCTAAACAACTTTTACTTATATCTTATCTTTGCAGCCATTCGCGCAGAACTCCGTCTTCGGATGGGTTCTGTCAGGAAGCGTCTGCACTTAAGGTGGGGACGTAGGCGTTGCCGCCCCGTGCAGCGCCCTTTAATTCCGCGGATGCAGCCCATTCTGCTGGTCACTCCCCCCCCCCCCCCCGGAGTCCCTGACCAACCTGATGGTTAAACCCTAAAACCCTCAGGTATCCGCGGCTAAAGCGAGGAACCCCTCTTCGTGCGTCTCTAACCTGTGCAAAGTTGCAGTACTGCAAGGCGGGCGGGATGTTCACGCGAGAAACCCACCGTCCGTCCGTCGCGAACCGTCTCCCGTCGCTTTTCCCTTGGCGACAAACCCCACACAAATCAATCAGCAACCCCGCTGAACACGGCTCGAGCGGACCCCATTCCGTCTCGTTCCGTTCTCTTTTCTTCTCTTTCACAGATAGATGGCGGTGGTTCCGGTAGGAACCATTCTTCATTCTTTCAAGTGACCGAGTAGTGAGTGCACGCTGAGTGAAAACATATCGTGAACCAGACCGAAAGCGTCAACCCCCATCCCAGCACGACTCGAAATTCGCATATCAGGAGTGAATCAGAAGCCCACGACGGAGATACACCGAGATCACGACGCTCCCGAGCAAACTGCAATTTTGGATTCGTATTGTTCCACGCAAGCTGAGTGTTCAGCTTAACGAGTACAGAGAGTTCCCCGAGTGGATGCACATACACACACACACACACACACACACACACACACACACACACACACACATCTATACATACTAAAGAAACGCGCAGCCGCAAGTGAGTACATTTACTAGTTTTATTCCCCCCATCTTGGATCTTCGAGCCATCCTACGCGCTCGGAGATCGAGAGAAACATTTGGTCCTTCGAGCCAGATCCCCACGAGCTCGGAGACCACCCCCAATCTCTTGACTCTTCGAGCCATCCCACGCGCTCGGAGAACGAGAGAAACATATGGATTTCTTAAATAATGGATTGTATAGTATTTCTCCGGAAATATTTATAATTTTGCCAAAGCCAATTGTGTGGCAATGAATTAGTTACGTATTGCTATTGATTGGTCGTCCTTAGATTCAATTTCTGATGCTTTCGAAATGTATAATAATATTGTGCAGAAATTTCCGCCAGCTCTTCCGATGTCTTCTCCTAAAAGGACTAAATTATTACAAGTGAACTCCCAAGTTTTAATTCTAGATTGTCTCATTTAAAAAATTAATAAAATAAAGCATTTGAACAACAACAAAAGCTTCCAATTGTAAATGGTAACATCAGAACTTTTTGCGATTACGTAATGGATTTAACTTTTTACAAAGATTTATTTCTAAAAAAAAGTCAAATGGTTTTCCGTCTAGTATGTGCTTTGAGGAGGGAGTTCAGTCAGTTCTCGTCAGTCAATTATCGTGTTATTTTAGGTTTAGAAAAATAGTATTAATTATGAAAATAATGGTTTCCCACCGTTATTTTCTAAATCATGTGCAACTAATATTTTTCGACATTTATCTTTGATTTTTAATGCCTGTTTGAAAGAACAAACTTTTTATTGTATATAATTGTTTTGTTCGATTGTTCCCATCTTATTATCACCAATCGTTTAACAATGAACTTTTTCGATGTTGTTTGGTCATATTCTTAAAATTAAATTAATTGATTACTTGAGTACTTTAAATGCTTAATATGAATAAATGTTGTATTATAACTTTCTCGAAAAGTTCACCGAATCTCCAAACCCTATCAAATTCGATTATACAAGTAATACTCGTATTAACAATATACATTTAACTCACAATAATGAGGTTTAAGACTTAGGAGTTTTTTTTACTCGACCTTAGAAGTTAGTAGTCATTGAATATGCCACATCTACATTTAAGGCTTATTCTACGCCTGGCTTTATAAACAGATCACATTAAAGGTCTCTGTATTTGGAATCCCTGTTATGATATTCATTCGGATAAATTAGAAAGGATTAAGAGAAAAATTCACTAAATTTGTCAGTAAATTCAAGTGGTCCTGTTGGGGTGATCTCCGAGCTCGGGAGGGATCTGGCTCGAAGGACCAGAATGGCCACGCGGGGATGCGTAATACTATGTAATGGAGAGGACTTACTCGCTCCAAACCGAAAAAGGTGGTTTGGAGCGCGGTGTTTTTCTTAGATGAGGAAGATATGCTTGATCCCAAATGATGGACGGCGCCGTCGTGGATGATGTTGATGTGGGTGGGTGCTTGATGGGGTTTAACTAGACTTGATTTCTGGCCGACGTGTTTGGTGGTTCACGGATCACAATGGAATGGCCGATGCCACTTCCTTATACTAACGATGAGCTGCTTGCCCTTCTACCGAGATGCAGAAGAGCCGCTTTCACTCAGAGAGCGAGAGAAAGCGGAGGTAGAACTCACCGAATACCAAACCATGGGAGGGAGAACAAATTAGCATGGAATGGTGAGCTGCTTGCCCTTTTGCTGAGATGCAGAGGAGCCGCTTTCGCTCGGAAGAGAGAGAAAGTGCTCCAAGCTATGTAACCTTCTCCAGATGTATAGCCCGCCCCGAGATTTAAGAAATAGCCGTCTATTTTTTGAAAGTATCCATAGGACTAAATATGCCATGCACGAACCGATAGCCAGATGCATGCATTTGGGGAAAAGCTTTGCATTCAACTAAATTTTAATGTATACGAATAAAATTTTAAATTAAATTTATTTGCACTCTTTAACTAACTCACTCTTACTTTGTATTATATACCTATTGTGAATTTTTTTTTTATGGGATGAAACCAAGCTCAGGGGATACCCCCATCCATGCACAGCATTTGTTGGTTCCGAAGGGATGACAGGTTAGTGGGAAGGGGGAAAGAGGGAGTAGTGACGGTTTACACCTCGCTTAAAGGTTTCGACGGTGTAAGTGGGCGGGAAGACATTCGCAGGGAGACTATTCCACAGTCCAATGACGCGACCGAAAAACGAATTCCCACGGTAATGCTCGGTTCGTTGGAACGAAATCGCGACATAAAAGGGGTGCACCGCTCTGGAAAGCCGAGTAGTTATGCTAAATACCTGAACCGGAGGAATCAGGCCGGCTACTTCAGAGGAACATTTACCCTACTGTCCCCTATAAGTTTTATCGCACAACCTTGTCCAAAAGCTGAAGATATGTTTTCGAAGCTCCCGACCAAATATGCGAATTGTACTCCATTTTCGGACAGATATAGGTGGTGTAGACACAACGAAGATCGGTTGGAGTGAAGTATTTCTTACACCGCTTAAGAAAGCCTAAGCACTTGGCTGCTCCTTTCGACACGTCAAAAATGTGATCGTTCCAACGAAGATCACATTGGATTGACATGCCCAGAACATCAAGAGCCTCCGACTCATTAATATCCACATCACCCACATTTAGAGGTGGAAAATTGTCACCCGCTAAACGCTTGTGTGTCAACAGACAGCATTGGGTTTTACGCGCATTAAAATCTACCCGATTCGCTCGTCCCCACTCTTGGATTTTATTGAGGTCGGATTGGAGTGTGTCATTCATAATTCTGCGTCTTCTAGTGATCTCCAGAATGGAAGGACGCCTGGAGAATGAATATGAATGACAAATGCTGCTGTACCAGCAAACTGTATGCTGTATCAGCATACGAGTAGACGGGGTTTCATGGCAATGACAGAAGGTCATTGATGAAAATAAGAAAAAGTGTCGGAGACAGGACCGAACCCTGCGGAACTCCAGCATTAATGGAGTGCTCTTCGGAAGCAAAGCCGTCTATTACATCCGAATAGAACGGCCGCTGAGGAAACTCTATATACATCGAGTGAAAGTATTACCGACACCATAAGCAGCCAGTTTAGACACGAGTGCTTTATGCCACACCCGGTCAAATGCCTTGGAGATATCCAGAGCAACAACCTTGCTTTCACCGAACAGCACACAGCTGTTCCACCGCACAGTGAGGAACGCCATCAAATCGCCAGTGGAGCGGTGAGCACGGAAACCGTACTGGCGATCACTGACCAATTGGTTGCTCTCCAGATACCTCATCAAGTTAAAATTTATAATGCTCTCCATAACTTTGGAAAGCATTGAACAGATTGCTATGGGTCGGTAATTGGCAGGATTCGTAGCCTCACCTTTTTTGGGAACTGGCTGCACATTGGCAATCTTCCAGGAAATAGGAAATACTCCTGAAATATATAAGAATATATATTAAAGAGATTGCGCAATGGGCGAGCCAGTGATGAGGCGTACTTTCTCAACACGTGGGCTGAAATGCCATCCGGTCCCGAGGATTTATTGACGTTGAGGTTTACAAGCACTCTTTTAACAGCCCGCGTTCGAAAGTGTATCTCAGGCATAATATGAGACACACCATCGATCACGGGTAGTGGTTGGTTACTCTCAGAAAGAGAGCAGTTTTCAGCAAACATTTTGGCTAATAAGTTTGCCTTATCAACCGAGTGAGTGAAGATGTGATCATCCTTGAGGAGAGTTGGAATAGACGATCGCGTCTGATTCTTCACTCTCCCCACGAACGACCAAAGTTCTTACTACCCTTATGGTATTCAAGAACTCTGCGTCTAAGGCGCTGTTCGTAGAGAACTTTTTCGCGCTTTAGTGTGGCATTGCACCTATTTCTGGCCTGATTGCGCAGCAATTTAGTATCAGCAGTTTTGTTTAAACGCCAATTCCTAAATGCTTCCTCTTTAGACCTGACTGCTTGTCTGCAAGTCGCATTCAACCAGGACATTATGAACATTGAAATCACCAGCAACAACAATTTTACTGTTCGGATACGATTCCAGAATTTTAGAAATCGAATGAGAGTGGACAGTCTCTCTGGCGTTTATCAAAAGCTGGCAGCCTCTCTAGACCCGGGCTTCTATAAATGAAGCAGAAGTGCAGGATGTGCGACTGGATTTTGAACTTAATTCACATGGAGTTAAATTCGGCATCCGTCGTGCAAAGGTGTTGCTGATACTGGTACGCAACATCACTGCGAATATATAAGGCAAGGCCTCTGTGTGATGAAAACAATGGCAGTAAGTTGTACCCAGGCATGTGAAAGCCCAGTGGATCTGCACCCTCAGACACCTGGGTCTCACTTAGTGCCATTTTGATGGAATAAATAAATAAATAAATAAATAATCAACTTTTAACACTTTCAACTACCCACAGTGTTATTTTCGGCACAAAATGGTAAATCATTATACACGTTATGAGGTGGGTGGGGGGGGTAAGTATATTTCAAAAATAAATCCAGTAGAAGAATCCTCTGGACTTGAAAGAACGGTGCTGACGTTGTAACGAGTTTTTTTCCAGCTGGGGTAGCGTCAGTCGCCCCAGGATCCATTTTGGGGATCTCGTAACCCTCAAAAGTTCGAACAACCGCGATAGTCAAGAATTACGCACTATTTGCTGTGAGGCAAATCTATCACTGATGTGTCAGATTTGACGTATCCGGTGTATTGGTGTTCGTCATTTTCTTTAATTATTCTTTATTATTTATTTCACACTCCTTCTACAATCTTAAAATAACTACGCTACTGGTTACAACTAGTCTCAGGCTGAGTGCCTGGCGGCAGAAGGCGAAGCCTAAATACTGGTAACTCCCGAAGGAATGATTCCGGCTAATCCTAAATATTGGTAACTCCCGAAGGATTGATTCCGGCTAAGCCCAAATACGCCAAAACTACTTCTACTACTACAAATGTATTCGAGTTGATCAATTCGTTCTAAAATGAGCCACTTATGCGGAAGCTGGTGCTGTTGAAAGGGGGGGTCATCGGCTTCACGCAAAAGGAGTTTTCAGTCAGAAGGCTGACGGAGCTTGCACAAACTTTTCGTTAAATGCACATGCTGCTGTGGACACAGTAACAATCATGTGCAGCGCGTGCGCGACGGAAAAATATGTAGGCGAACTGGATGCCTAATTCTATTTTTAGAACCGTCGCAGGGAAAGTGCAAAGAGATAAAGAAAACGAAAATAAGCTGGCTATTTTTAGAATTGCCGCTGCGCTGCTTGTGTGTATGTTTTTTGTTGTATATATAGATATACAATATAGTATATTGCTGTGTGGTGTTTTCGGTTGTTTACGTTTCATTTGTATAATTTTAATTCAATTCTTATTTGTTGTTATTTTTGTGTATTTCTATTTCTTATGGCTATGTAAATGTTCTACTCTTAATCAATTTCTTTATTTTTCTGGTTTATTTACTATATTCATGAATGTATTCTACTTCATTATTCTTATGTTATTCTTCTCAAATCTTATTCTTATTAAATTCGTTAATTAAATGCTCATGAAAAATAATGCGAATAAATTTTCATTGGAATTGATTCATTTATATATATATCCCAATGTCCCCCAATGGTAAATATTGCGACATTGTCTGTCATAGCTCTTCCCTCTCTTTCTCGCTTTCTTTCGGGACTCTTAAAAACATACTGACGGGCTCTTAAAAACATACTGACGACGGGAGAGAGCAATTAAGCAAAAATTAGTCAAATATCTTAAAATAATGTTTATACTCGTATTAACGCAAAGAAATTAATTTTAATTCACTTGCCTCAATATCTTAACCTTGTTCTAATCTAATAGCCAAAAATTAACATCACCGAAGTGGAATCATTTTAAGGGCGTGCGGTTGCGGTGGAAGGATAAAATTCGTTTGAACAACGTTATATGGCGATGTTGGCACATACAGTGTAAGTATTGGCGCTTTTGTAATAAATTATTATATCGTAAATAATCTAAACTTAATATCTTTAGAGGACTAATCCTGCTAATGTAGAAACACATAAGGTTTTTTACATCGCGTTTTCTATAACAGTCATCATCTTAATAAATGTGTGCTTTTAATTTAAATATATTTTATTTGTGTTAGCATAATAAGAGGTAGTTTTTCTTTAGCATACAAAGCGTATTACTTGGAATAATATAGCCTAGAAATCTACAGTTTTGGCATTATGTCGTATATACTATTCAGAGTGACGTGGGCTAAACGATTTTTAAAAAATTGCCGCTGAAAGGCCATTGAAAGGCCGTTGAAAGGCATATCTCAATAACGGAGTGACCATTTTTGATGCGGTTTTCCACGTTATGTTGTACATGCTATCGATACAACATAACAGTCACATGAAGCCTGTGCCATTCACAGGCAAAATATATTTATATATACACACACACACACACACACATACACATACACACACACATACACATACACACACATACACACACATACATACATACATATATATATATATATATATATATTTATTTATTTATTTACTTATTTATCTATATATTTATTTATTTACTTAAGCCCATGAAATTATGCCTTCCAGGCCAAAAATATACAAGAATTTGTAAAATAAAAGTAAAAAATAAAGAAATCAACTAAACCATTAACAATAAGTAAAGAATGTCAAATAATGAAAGAATCTAAAGCTAAAGCATTATCGGAACATAGCTTATTAAAGTCTAAGGACCTTATTTTGTATCTGCGGAACGGTAGCGACGGCTAAGCTTCTGCTTCTATTCCCGTTGCTGTTAAAACCGTATTTTGTAACTCTTACGTTGAGCCCCGTTGAGCGCACTGGGCTTTACGTCTTTTGCGTTCCAGTCAGCTGGTATGGAAATGTTGTGTATTTGGTGTACACAAAGACGACATTCACACGTCTCTTTCCTTCTTATGATTAGATGCATGCAATGAATTTGTTCTTATACCTGTTTTCTTTTGCCTCGATCAACTTTTGTTTATCAAAGCCAGCTGGCAGGCAGTGTGTTTGAAAACGGGGAACAAATCGCAAATCGATGCTTAGAGCATTTTTTGAATAATAATGCAAATTTTTATTTTGTGCTGTACTTTTATAAAGTAAAAATAAAAATGTTATTCGATTTGTTATGAAGTGGCTCAGACCAGGAAAATGACGAGGAAACAAACATTCCAGCCAGGGTACGCAACCCAGCATTGAAAAGCAATGCATGGATTTTAGAGATCACTTCAAAGAAAATTGCAGTTACACTTTCTTCGAAATTTCCATTATATTACTTTATAATAATTATTTAAATTATTTTATTTAATTTTTTTTTTATTAAAAAAAAATACGTTAAATAAAAATGAAATGAAAAAATAAAAACAAATAAAAAATAACTGAACAAAAGACTCCCTCACTCGTCGAGCTCTACACACAAACTGTGCGAACGGCAGCATTTTAGCTTCCGCTTCTCTACAAATGGCCACCACGAGCGCTTCTGTTGTTACAAAATACCATTTTCCAACGTAAGTACGTAAGAAGTATGCAATTGTTGTTGTAAACCCAGCTGTGCAGTAGCGCCAACAGTAGCGTCACCGGTGTGTATTTTGTGCACACATTTTGATCAGCTGTTTTACGAATATAACAAAGAGGAACGTAGAAGAGCCATACCGTTCGCAGATACAAAATAAGGCCCTAAGATAGCTCTTGTTAAGGGCTCATATTGACCATAATTGGTCCGTGAGAGTTTGGGATAAAAGATATGTTTAACACGTTATTGGCGCGGGGGAATGAAAACCATAAGCTTGGATAGTAAGGGCAATCAATAGAACTGAATGCAATATCAAAGACAAACATCAAGCAATTTCCTTCTACACATTTTCCAATTGTAGAAAGCGTCATTTGTGTTTCAGAATAGTCAAATGTATTTCAGAAAGCGTCATTTGTATTTCAGAATAGTCAAATGTTGTTCAGAAAGCATCATTTGTATTTCAGAAAATATTAATTGTAGTTCAGAAACCGTCATTTGTATATCAGAAAACTTCAATTGGTGTTCAGAAAGCGTACAGTGTTTGTATTTCAAAAGGCATGAACTGAATTTGAGGAAATAAAATGTGTTATTTATTATGTTCATATAAGTATGTAGTAGAAAGTAGGGGACGCATTTATATTCTTTATTCGTCCATTGACTCTTGGAACGTCCCCACGAACGTCCAAAAGTTCTTACTGCCCTTATGGTATTCAAGAACTCTGCGTCTAAGGTGCTGTTCGTAGAGAACTTTTTCGCGCTTTAGAGTGGCATTGCACCTATTTCTGGCCTGATTGCGCAGCAGTTTAGTATCAGCAGTTTTGTTTAAACGCCAATTCCTAAATGCTTCCTCTTTAGACCTGACTGCAAGTCGCATTAAACCAGGAATGGTCTTTTGGTTTAATGGAAATTCTTTTATTGGGTATGAAAGACCTCATACCAAATAAAATTATATTTTCTACCAATTTTGCTGCAGCATTTATGTTTTTATCCCTGAAACACAACTGCCAATTGAAACGGTTTTCAGCCGTTCAAAATCCAGTCGCACATCCTGCACTTCTGCTTCATTTATAGAAGCCCAACA
The DNA here is from genome assembly GCA_922984085.1 of Sicus ferrugineus. Classification (NCBI taxonomy): domain Eukaryota; kingdom Metazoa; phylum Arthropoda; class Insecta; order Diptera; family Conopidae; genus Sicus; species Sicus ferrugineus. Next base: position 22,232,244 of record OV277349.1, read on the forward strand.
CAAAATGCTGAATCAGCAACACAAAAAAGCTGCGCCTAGACAATTAGTAACTAGACTTGAGCGAACACCTTTAACAGAAGAGGCGTTCAAAAAAGAGCTGAACACAATATATGCCATAGCGACAAACAATGGATACACGAAAGACCTGGTGGACAAGATCAGAAGAGACACTAGAGCAACAAAAATAGACAAAAAAGAGAAGGACAAAAAGATTTGGACAGTATTAAGTTACACAGGAAAATCAACATACAAATTAGCTAAGTTCTTATAAAACATAACATTTAGACAGCATTTAGAACAAGAAATAACTTGGGACGAATATTACAAACCAATACAAATGAAGAAGACCCACTAAACAAGCAGGGCGTATACAATCTAACCTGCGCATGCCAAAACATACATAGGACAAACTGGACGTAAGATAAAAACAAGATCCCGCGAACAAATAAGAGACTACAACAAAAAGGCACAAAAACCAAGCGCAACACCGGAATCAAACTACGCAAACCATATGTTTGACAATAAGTGCACACCGACACACATGAAAAAGACAATCACGCTACTACACGTACAACATAAAGGACAACGTTTAAACATATTAGAAAACATGGAAATATACAAACAGAAAACTTTTGACGGCAGAATAATAAATGAACAAATAAACACCACGTCCGAAGTGATATTCGAACACCTAAAACTAATCTACAGAGAAAGGAACATAAATACAAGGAAGACCGCATAACCCAATTAAAAAACAATTAAGAACAATAAGCTACCTACGCGAAAAAACAGTATCAACCAAACCAACAGCACAGTAATAATAAAAAAAAAAAAAATCTAACCCAGCTACCTGCTCACAAAAAACAAAGGACTCAAATATCCGGAACACAGAGATAACATAAAGATACCTGCGCCCAAAAAAGAATATACATGAATATAAGTACGAACGGGACAGCGGAACCACTTAGAACGAAAAACGACACTGAAGATGGCACAACGCCGAAACCGGTTTGTCAGCAGATCAAATTTGACGAGGAATGACGGAAATTCGTTCCAAAATACATCAAAATATTTTCTATTTTCTCCTTGTGTAAAAAAATTTAGGTTCGTAATTTTTGTCTACATTGTTTTACATCAAATAAATTCAATTTATGAAAAGTTGGCAGCCTCTCTAGACCCGGGCTTCTATAAATGAAGCAGAAGTGCAGGATCCGTCGTGCAAAGGTGCTGCTGACACTGACATAAATAAGCTCCTCCCTTGTTTCTCTGCATTCCGTTTGATAGACTGTTTTGCTATTTATTATATATTTATATTTTTGTGATTATGTTTGTTGAATTTCCATCTATTGTGTGTTTTGGTTTTCTATTGTAGTAGGACGTCGTTGGTTTATTTTTTCTATTTCTATGCCGCGTGCACTGTGTGTAAAAAATTGCACTGCGGTGGGCAGCGGCATCCATTTCGACCACGGTCGCGACGCTTGTTTACCCACAAACGTTTAACGGGTGACAATTTTCCACTTCTAAATATGGGTGGTGTGGATATTAAGGAGTCGGAGGCTCTTGATGTTCTGGGCATGTCAATCCAATGCGATCTGCGTTGGAACGATCACATTTGTGACGTGTCGAAAGAAGCAGCCAAATTGGCTTTCTTAAGCGGTGTAAGAAACACTTCACTCCAACCGATCTTTGTTGTATCTACACCACCTATATCCGTCCGAAAATGGAGTACAATTCGCATATTTGGTCGGGAGCTTCGAAAACATATCTTCAGCTCCTGGACCGTATACAAGGTCGTGCGATAAAACTTATAGGGGACAGTAGGGTATCCAACTCTATTGAAACCTTGGAGCGTCGTCGTGATGTAGGGTGTGTATCACTATTTTACCGTTACTTTCATGGTAAATGTTCCTCTGAAGTAGCCGGCCTGATTCTTCCGGTTCAGGTATTTAGCAGAACTACTCGGCTTTCCAGAGCGGTGCACAACTTTTATGTCGCGATTCCGTTCCAACCAACCGCGCATTACCGTGGGAATTCGTTTTTCGGTCGCGTCATTAGATTGTGGAATAGTCTCTCTGCGAGTATCTTCCGCCCACTCACAGTGTCGAAATCTTTAAGCGAAGTGTAAAACGTCACTACTCCCTCTTTCCCCTTCCCACTAACCTGTCATCCCTTCGGAACCAAAAAATGCTGTGCATGGATAGGGGCATCCGCTGAGCTTCATCTGCCATAAAAAAAAAGATAAACCAAGACCGAGCAGATTATCAATCAGGTTGATTTCACAAGCGTGATTAACATTACATGCAAACAGCCCTACACTGTCAGGCGCTGGCCCCCTTAAAATTTTACTCAAATTGAAATCACCTAATCACGCAGAAATTGCAATTTAATTCAACAGGAGAAACTAAATTAATGATATTGTCAACATGAACCATATACAAATTATCATCACTATTAGGCGAAGTATAAGATCCCTAAATAAATATTTCCTGCTGCACCAGCAGCTGAAACCGCAAGCTGATCCAGTAGCGTGTCATTATTATTTTGAAGATCGAACAGTGATGTTTCAAATATCCGTTTGACTGCTATCAAAACACCAACTCCTCTCTTTAAAGCACCTCGGTCCTTTCGAAAAACTTGATACAAATTAGCATCAAAGAATTCCGCATCATAGAAGTCAGAGTTGAGCCAGGTATCAACAAGAACAATAATATCATAATCAGCATGAGAGCTACCAGCCAGAAGCTCATCGGTTTTAGTCTGATTCCGGACATATTTTGGTAATAAATTCGGAGCAGCTGAGCTGAACTAGAAAGCAACAAATTGCTCTCATCCATTACCTGGTGGGCTGAAGTGCTGTTGCTTTTGGAAAAAAATGAAAAGGCTTCAACAGGACTCCAGAGTGCCAGATAGTGGGATCCAGCAAACTCTCATAATATGCGGGAGTAACGTCCAGCCGATCTTCTTTATATTTTTAGCAGTTGTGTCCTTTTTAACCAGCCGAAAGCATGCTAAGTGGGATTTATTTATTTGGGCATGCTTTTCAATATAGGAAATCAAACTATCAGACGTAACAGAAGGGTTAAAATAAGAGATATGAACCCATTTCTTACGTTCCACAACCTCTAAGCCCGCAGCGTCACTCAATCCCACTATAGGATCAGCACGTGAATTAGTAGTTTTAGGTGGGAACTTTGGTTTTTTAGTCTTTTTAGGTTTATTCCTCAGTGTGACAAAGTCGGAATGAAGTGGCGCCACAGTAGCAATAAAGCCCACGTCACGATTGTCTTCAATATTAGGATCATCAACAGCATCAACAACAACGGAAGAATCCATGACGGAAGGAACAACAGCATCAGGAATAGCAGCTTCAGCAAAACCATTCAGATTCGCAACACCCGGAACCACAGTGTTAAGAACCTTCCGTTGAACTGATTTAGTACAGGAGAACAACGAAACCGGTTCCGCCGGGAACCGCTCAGAAGACTGAGTCAAGTCAGGAACATAAAGGAATATATATATATATATATATATATATATATATATATATATATATATATATATATATATATATATATATATATATATATATATATGTATATATATATATATATATATATGTATATATATATATATATATATATATATATATATATATATATATATATATATATATATACATATATATATATATATATATATATATATATATATATATACATATATATATATATATATATATATATATATATATATATATATATATATATATATATATATATATATATATATATATATATATATATGTTTAATTTGAAACGGTTGGGTGACCTCCGAGCACAAATATATATATATATATATATATATATATATATATTCCTTTATGTTCCTGACTTGACTCAGTCTTCTGAGCGGTTCCCGGCGGAACCGGTTTCGTTGTTCTCCTGTACTAAATCAGTTGAACGGAAGGTTCTTAACACTGTGGTTCCGGGTGTTGCGAATCTGAATGGTTTTGCTGAAGCTGCTATTCCTGGGTCACCCAACCGTTTCAAATTAAACATATATATATATATATATATATATATATATATATATATATATATATATATATATATATATGTTTAATTTGAAACGGTTGGGTGACCTCCGAGCACAAATCCGGCTCGAAGGACCACTTTTTAATTTGAAAATCACTCCAAAATGTTTAGTGCAAAAATGCAAAATGTATTTCAATGTATTTGTCAAAATTGTTAACAACGTTTGTATATTTATTTCACTTAATGTCACAATGTAGATATGTGCACTCTGCACGCGTCAGTTGTTAAGCAGCAAGTAGAAAAAAGTGGTTGGTGTCGGTCCAGCGACGATCGCGGAAGCCAGGAGAATAACGCCAGTCGCCGCGGGGAGAGCCTGCAGCCGAGCTTACTCTTTCGAGAGAGGCGCATCTCATGACCGGCAGGCTGACAGGAGAGAGAACTGCAGTTCTCACTCTGCAAATCCCAAAACCCCGACAACTGGCGCCTCGACTCGAGCTCAATGTAGAAGGGTGTGGTGCGCCTCTCCGCACGTTCGGCAGCGCATGGGGCTCTGGCAAGCGGGCAGCCGGTGCGAACGTGCCAAACAGTTTAGGCACATGTGTCGAGCTAGCGCCGTCAGATTTCGCTGCACGATGGTCTGCTGCAGGAACCGACGGCAGCGACGCAGCACATGCTGCCCTGCCCACAGAGGGCAACACAACTCTCGCTCTCGTCCATCAGCTGGAACCCTTAGGACAGGTAGACGCCAGTCGTATCTCCGTGCGGGAACTACGGCATGAGCGCGTCTTTGGGCCGGAACTGGTGATGGTGGAATTGCGCTTCTTGCGGCCGGCTCTAGTAGTGGAGGAGGCGCACGTCTTGGGGCCGGCTCTAGTAGTGGTGAAGACGCACGTCTTGGGGCCGGCTGTGATGTTGCGCGTGGCATGACGTGCCTCGGGACTGGCACCGTCCGGGCGCGAGGTCTGGTGGCTCCGTGTCCCATGTAGGTTGGCCTGGAAGTTGGGGCCTGATTGGAGAATGGTCCCTCGTGCTGCGCCAAAGCACATTGGAATGCCCGGGCGGACGGAATCGGGGAGCGGCGTGCCGTATCAATTGCCGGGGCTTCCTCGGCAGAGACGTCAAGGACGAGGACATCGGTCGGTGGGGATGGCTCACGAGAACAGTGGGCAGTGAGGAATTGCGCAGCGCTTGGAGCGGAACAAGGGGGTGCGCTGCTCTGGGTGGCGCCAGCAGACGTCCTCTCTGGGACCGCACATACTGCCGGCATATTAAATACATGTGGGATCTGTAATGAGAAAATGTGTTAATAATGGGCTGTCATGTACAGGGTTCGTTGCTTCTTCCGATGTAGGATGCAAGGCTTGCAGGTATGAGTCGTCGTTTTGTTAAGGTTTTAACCTTGGGGATCCAGAATTGGGTACGGACCAGACGAAGAACTAATTGTGTGCCCCCGTGTAGAGATATTATGTATATATGTATGATATGATGTACGATGTGTATAAACCGAATGAGCAATCGCGAAAATTGGCAGCCGTATGGCAGGATAATCGGGTGCCGTTCGTCGAAAGGCAAATTGGGACACGAGGACAACCGCCCGCCAACACGCATCGTGTTGTCCGTGTGGTGAAAGGGGTTCAACGAAAGTAAGCTGCTTTTAGATCGCAGCATCGTGTGGTTTTCGAGAGCGGCGTACTCGTCCGCGAAATGAATCTTTTGGCAGGACATCACGAGGCAGTGTTTAGTTTCCTTTATTTCTCCCGGTGGGAGGTACAGGTTGGGGTGCGAATGCAGGTGACGCTTAGCTGGATGAACTTTGTGGAGAAGCGATATACGTTTTCGTTTTTTGTTGGCGTGTTTCTTTTTCTTTTTTTTAATTTATAAGGGTTCAGCTGGGATTATAAAAGACTGAAAATTTATAATCAGACTTCATTCAGTATTTGGATATTGAAGTGTTGAAGTCGCTTGTGTTTTTACTTGTGCCTAATAAAATTGTGCAGTAGTAAAAAAAATAAAATATTCTATTTTTATCAAAAATTAAAGTAAGAATAAAAGGATTTTAAAAAAGTAAAAAATTTGGAAAATTAAAAAGTGCACAGAACATTTTGAAAGTCAAGACAACATTTTGAAAGTGAAAAACTGAAATAAAAAGATTTTTGGAAAGTGCACTTTCCAAAAATCTTTTTATTTAAGTTTTTTCACTTTACGAATGTTCTCTGCACTTTTTAATTTTCAAAATTTTTTACTTTTTTAAAATCTTTTTATTCTTACTTTAATTTTTGATAAAAATAAAATATTTTATATTTTTTTTTACTACTGCACAATTTTATTAGGCACAAGTAAAAACGCAAACGACTTCAACACTTCAATATCCAAATGCTGAATGAAGTCTGATTAGAAATTTTCAGTATTTTATACTCCCAGCTGAACTCTTATAAATTAAAAAAAAAGAAAAAGAAACACGCCAACAAAAAACGAAATTGAAATAAACAAAAAAAAAATCTGTATATGTTCAATCATGTTCGGCTCAGTTCCGCTTAATTTCATTGCATTCTTCGGAAATGTTTACATTCCTTTAATTCCAGCAAATTCGAGTCAAGCCGCAGTTCGGTCCCAAGCAATTAAATAAACAATATAAACACTCTGCCTCTGCTTAGGCAGCCCCACGCTCCAGATCATACATGCACGCGAAGCCACAGTTCGATCCGTTCACTTTATGTTTACATTAAATTTCACTACGCTTCTGGAGCGGCGTCTCAAAAGCGAAGCAATTAAATAAACAACAACAACTACAACACACTTCTGCTTAGGCAGCCTCTGCTTAGCAAGCTGCCACCCGCGAGCACACATTCCCATAATCGCTTGACTCATAAAAATCCTACCCTCATCCATTCCCACTCACTCTTGTCACTTATGATCTCACAGTACTCACATACCAGAACACACGTCTCTACCCTCCCTCTCCCTTCTTCCACACCATCTCCCCTATCAACCGACTGATCGTCTGTCCGTGTGCCAGCCGCCAGGGTTGCCACATGACAAAATCCCTCAAAAAAAAAATTTCCGGAAAATTCCACGAAAACTCCAAATCCTAACAAAAAATCCCCACAAAAAGTCCTCAAATCCCCACAAAAGATCCCCACAAAAATCCCATGACAAAATCCCTCGATCTGGCAACTCCGTTTGCCACTCATATAGTCTTTCTCACTCCTACATACACTACGCCTACTGTCTCGCTCTTACACACACAGCGCACCTTATGTGGTGGCACCACCGAAATACACAGGAGGAGCTATGTTTTAGAAACGACATATTGCTACTACTGAGGTCGCATCGAAGAATGCGGCCTTTCTTGCTGAGAAGCATGATGTGTCGAACCTGGTGTAAACTTCGAATAGGCAGGGGCACGAGTACGCGGAGCGTTATCTTACCGTTGATCTTGATTTCGTTGTTGTGCAGCGGGGAGGAGTGGACTGTATATGCATGGGAGGTCGCATCGAACAATGCGGCCTTTCTTGATGAGAAGCATGGTGAGTCGAACCTGGAATAAAGTTCGAAAAAGCAGGGGTTTGAGCGCGCGGAGCGTTTTCAAACCGCCGCTCTTGATGTGTGAATTGAATCTGCTGGGACAGTTTTTCACGGAATGAGATCTGGCCAAGCAGTTGCTACACAAGCGGTTTTTTTGAACGGTATTCAGCCGCTGTGGTACGGGCAAGCTGAGAAACTGAGAACAGGATCTCAACTTGTGCTGCTTCTAACAAAGAGGGGACACTTTCAATTGAAAGGTGTTGGCGCGTTTAGAGGCTGTAGTCGAGTGAGTCGGAGTTGGGGGCTGCGTAGACTTCGAGATGGGTGTGCATTTAATATCTTGCACCGTTTCAAATGTCTGGAAGCGATGAGTAAGAAACGAATCCAGATCTGTCCATTTTGGGATCTCCGTTTTATTAGTGAGAGATTGCTCCCAGATTGAAAGCGTTGCTTCTGGGGGCTTGCTGGAACACAAAAATACGATTATCACGTCCCAATGGGAGGTATCAACACCTTGTAGCGCGAGCGCGGCGATAATATTGATTTCGCGCTGCAGATCTTTAATAGCGCCACCGGTTTCCTTCGTGATGGGGGACAGGCTGAAGAGCTTCTTCAAATGGGCGTTGGTGAGGACGCGCCCGTTCTCGTACCTGTCGAACAGATTTTTCCACGCTTGGGCAAAACCTTCATTCGTGAGAGGAGATTTCTGCACGATTTCTTTCGCTTCGCCCGTAGTTTTTTGATTCAGGGGGAAAAGCTTCTCAACCGGCGCAATTCTGGTGTTCTAGATTTAAAGGGCCGTGAACATATCCCTAAAAGAGGGCCACGAGAGGTAATCGCTGCTGTATTGAGTGCGGAAGAAGTGGGACGAGTTTTTCGGCATGCGCCGATTTTGGTTGCGCAGCGAATATAAGTTCGGTAGCAGTTGCGTTGCTTGGTCTTAATCACTTCTACGTCAGCGGGGACGGATTCTTCGGGGGCCATCAACTGGTCTAGGCACGTGTTGTAGACTTCCTTGGTCGCCTTCCACATCGTCTTGAGCTCTTCCAGATGAGCATCTAATAAAAAGTCAGAGTGCTCCTGCTCAGGGATGGTCACGAAGTCGGCCTCGAATTCGACGATCGCGTCGGAGGCGCGTATAAATTTGTCGAGTGACGCCATTATACGCGAACGGAACGCCCATTCTTACGTACGGCCGAAAGCGAATCGGGCTCGATCTCGGGTTGGGACGAAAATTTAGCTGGGAATTTATGATAGCGAAGGTCAAAGCCCCGATATTAGGGATGGATTTCCTAAGGCACTACGGGTTGTTGGTGGATGCGAAAAACGACAAACTGATCGACAGGGTGACAAAACTGGAATATAGCGGCGCACCGACGGATGCAACGAAAAGCATTTCCACAGTTAGCGACAACGCAAGTTTCTCCAGTTAGATCCGAGAGTTCCGCGATATTACCGTGATGCGACCCTTAAGCGGAGCGAGCAAGTCAGACGTCACGCATCACATAGTCACGCAGGGACCTCCGGTTTACGCGTGCTCTCGGCGCCTGTCTCCGGAGAAACTCGAAGCGACGCGGGAAGAATTCCGCTATTTGATAGAAAAGGAAATTTGTGAGGCATCTGACAGCAGTTGGGCGAGTCCTTTACACATGGTAAGGAAATCCGACGGTTGCTGGCGACCATGCGGCGACTACCGAGCGCTCAACGCGATCACCGTTCCCGATCGCTACCCAATTCCGTACATTCAGGATTTCACCCATATTTTGTACGGAAAGCGAGTTTTCTCCACCATCGACCTGCAGCGCGCCTATCACCAAATCCCGATCGAAGCCAGCGACGTACCCAAATCTGGAATTACGACGCCTTTTGGGTTGTATCAATTCAAGTACATGACCTTCGGGTTGCGAAATGCGGCGCAAACCTTCCAGCGCCATATAGATAATTTGTTGGCAGGCGAGACGGCATACGCATTCATGTACATCGACGACATTTGCGTCGCGTCCGAGTCTTTGGAACAGCATGAGCGGCACCTGCGGCGGATATTCCAGCTACTGCGCGAAAACGGACTCATGATCAACTTGGCGAAGTGCGTCCTCGGGCAAACGATGGTAAAATTTTTAGGTCATACGGTCTCCAGCGAAGGCATTCTACCGAACGATGAAAAGCTAAAAGCGATCAGCGACTTCAAGAGACCAGCGACGGCCCGCGAACTGAAACGTTTGGGAAGCCAGATGATCCTGCAGAGTTTGATGTGCGGCAACCGAAAAAACGACGCCACGCGGGTCGAGTGGACATCCGAAGCGGTAAACGCTTTCGAGAGGTGCAAGAAAGCGTTGTCTCAGGCGACCATGTTGTTCCACCCCGCGCCGAATGCGACTTTATGCTTAAATGTCGACGCGTCGGATACAGCCGCTGGGGCAGTCCTACAGCAGGCGACGAGTTACACCCGTTGGGGTTCTACTCGAAAAAGCTGACTGACGCCCAGCGAAAATACAACACCTACGATCGAGAGTTGATGGCAATCTACCAAGCGGTGCGACATTTTAAACATATGGTCGAGGGCAAGCAGTTTACAGTTTTTACGGACCACAAGCCCTTGATGTTCGCCTTCAAGCAGAGCTCCGAGCGTGCAGCGCCGCGACAGGCCCGCCAGCTGGATTACATCGGTCAGTTCACGTCAGACATCCAACACGTAGCGGGACGAGATAACGAGGTGGCCGATGCATTATCACGAGCCCAGTGGATCACTTACGCAGGCGGCAGCATCGACTACGAAGAGCTCGCGAGGGAGCAGCAGCGCGACGCAGAAATTTCGGATTGGTCCGGAGCGACGAAACCAACGTCAACATTGCAGCTTCAGCCGCTCACACTCCCGCAAGCAAGTACGACGTTAGTCTGCGACGTAGCCCACGGTAAGATCCGACCTTGGGTACCCTTCCGATGCAGGAAATCGGTCATGGAGAACATGCATGGACTAGCGCACCCGGGCGCGAAAGCAACCATTGAACTCGTGAAACAACGTTTTGTATGGACAGGCATGAACAAGGACATACGAGAGTTCGTCCGCTGCTGCGGCCATGCCAGAAAAGTAAAGTGCAGCTTCATAACCGCGCGGAGGTGGGCAGGTACGAAGGCCCAGATGAGCGATTCGAGCACCTAAACATCAACTTAATTGGGCCGCTGTCAGCGTCCGAAGGATACCGCTACTGCCTCACCTTAATCGACAGATTCACCAGGTGGCCGGAGGCAATTCCGCTTACCGACATATCAGCGGAGAGCGTAGCGAAGAACCTAATCTCAGAATGGTTCGCGAAATTCGGTATCCCGGTGAGGATTTCAACCGATCTCGGACGGCAGTCTGGCATCTGGACACCACGAGAGTCTTCATCCAACCAGAGCTCAGTACGTGCTCACACGCCTTCGTGAGGATCGACTAAGTCCAGCGACCGTTACAGCCACGTTACGAGGGCCCCTTCCGCATCCTTAAGCGTAGCGAGAAGTATTTTACGCTAAGGTTACGCGGAAAAGCTGCGAAGATCGCCATCGACAGGTTGAAAGCTGCGTACACCACTAGCGACAACAGCGAGCCGGCGCAACCGACGACTTCAAGATCCGAGGGCGTAGAGAAGAAGACGAGAAGCGGCGGCATGTTAAGATTCCAGCGAGATTGGTATCGCAAATGCGTTATTAGGGGGTAGTATTGTGGCGGACCCACAAGCATCGAAGCCGCGAGCCTAATTTGCGCTGAACGCAAATTAGTGCAAATTCGGTTTCTTTTCCTTGCCGGCATCCAACATTGTTGCTTATCGCGGTGTACGATGACGATCAGCGACAGTCATCTGATTCGCTTCAGGCCGTCGCCTGACGTGCTCATTGCTGACGCTGTCGAGCGTCGGCGCTGCGATTTGAAGCGACGGAGTAGCTACCCGCCGTCTTGACTCATCAATGTATCGAGCTCACTCTCGTCTATTGTAAAGACGCAGCGTCAGCATGCGAGCGCTGGCCGGCGCAGCTCTCCTATCGTTAGTGCTGACGAAGGGAGGGTTGTTTATAAGGCCCAGCACGATGCATCGTGAGAGCATTGCAACAATGTGGAAGTACGTGACCGTCGGGTTGTTTTCGGTGACATTCTGTATACATTCTGTATAAAATACATTCTGCATTGGTGGTGGTGGCATTCTCTTTGGGATATGCTGCCAACACCATAAGTAGCGATAACTGCTACTTACTGGAGCAGTTAAGTTAAAGGCGTCAAACCAGCGACTGATCCCTCGGCGAACTCGAGGCTTGTATAGTTATAACAGCAAGTACATTGTGTATATTGTCTCCACAAAAATTTAAGCGTATAAAACTAAGTGGTAGAGTGTAAATAAGGTTTGTGTAAATAAAGATTAGTAAAAACCAAAGTGTTACCGTTGGTATTTTGCTTATCAAAGTAAAATTGATGTTTTCGTTGGTATTTTACAGCACACCTCAGTTTGATGTTTTTCTATCAGTTTCAATTTATTTTTTATTATTTTCAATACAATATTTTTACTTATTTATACTCAGTGCATGCTTAAAATTCGTCCAACCTCTTCCCATCACGAATAAATCAGAAAAGCCAAAAAGCAAGTGTGTCAAGTGACAGCTGACATATTCAGTGTTGCCCCCTTTTTACGTCGATGTAACAGCTCTCCCCCCGGTAAGGCACCCACCAGGGAGCCTTCCCTCACCAGACTCGACATCCAACACTGCTAGTTTTACTGCAGGACGCTCCAGTATTCCATTAGTCGTTTTAACCTTAGCTCGTCCACCTGTCCATCCTTCGCTTGAATTATCTCAACTACTTTACCTTTTAGCCATAGATTTCTTGCTTGATTTTCGTCTACTATAAGGGCGATGTCTCCTTCCGCTATAGGTTTTACCTTTTCATGCCACTTTCCTCTACGCGTTAATGTCGGCAGCATTTCTTTTATCCATCTACGCCAAAACATGTTTGCGACTATCTCACTTTGTTTTAGATTACTTCTCATGTTTAAATGTTCAGGGTCACAGAATGGTTTTGCTCCGTTGGAACTTCCGAGAAGGAAATGGTTCGGTGTAAGTGCCTCCTGGTCTTCAGTTTCAAGTGAGACAAAGGTGAGCGGGCGAGAGTTTATTACCATCTCAACTTCCATCAAAGCGGACCTAAGACTTTCATCTGTAAATCTTTGAGAAGGAGTTATTTTATACAAAATATTCTTTACGGTTCGAACTAAGCGCTCCCACGCTCCCCCCATATGAGAAGCAGCTGGTGGGTTGAAATGCCATTCGATACTTTCAAGAGTTAACTTTTTTTTGACAGTGGAGTGATTGACTTGCTTCAACTCTTCTTTTAAGAAATTGTCAGCACCGAGAAAGTTTCTGCCATTATCGCTGTAAATTTCCTTTGGTATACCCCTTCTAGCCATAAATATTCTAAGACTCATGAGGCATGAGTCTGTGGTTAGGCTATGCACTATCTCTCTATGTACAGCACGAATGGTTAAGCATGTTATTAGTACGCACCACCTCTTTCTGTTTTTTCGATTTTCCGTGACAAATATCGGTCCAAAATAGTCAATGCCTATGGAAGTGAATGGACGAAAATAAGCCCTTAAACGAGCACGCGGGAGGGGTGCCATTTGTGGCGCCTGTGGTTGAGCGTTGTTTATCTTACATACTTGACAATTTCGTCTTATTGATTTAAAAAAAACTCGAAGTTTTGGAATAAAAAAGTTTTGCCTCACCTCATTGATTGCTGTTTCATGATTAATGTGGTAATACCGTTGATGATAATGAGCAATTATAAGCCGAGTAACATGATGGTTATGTGGCAAAGCGACGAAACCCTCTTGTTGTCCATTCTGGATTGCTGAATACAATGCGCGGTTTCTAATTCGTATTACTTCTTCGTGATCTAGATACAGCACTAACTTTCTCAACGGTCCTGATTGGCTTACTGGCTTACGTTGTATAAGTGCAACATACTCTTCATCATAGATTTCCTTTTGGACTGTTTTGTAGATAAACGATTTTGCTTGATTGATGTGTTTTGCTGAAAGTTGTTTGAGTTGTGCGGGAATTGTCTTTCGCAATATTTCTTTATATAAAACCCAATATCCAACGGCTCGAAGCAGATTGTTCCACTTTGAAAAATGTTCAAAATTTATTTGAACTATCTTCGCTTTCCGAATATGTAGAAATCGTGCGCGAAACTCACTTGTGTCTATCTGTCCTGGTTCGGAATTGCGCGGTCATTCGTTTTCGCTATCATAAAGGAAATCAGGACCATTGAACCATTGGCTTTCTATATCGGAAATCTTTTTCATTTTCGTTGCGAGATCAGCGACATTAACTTTACTGGGCAAATATTCTTTGTTATGTAGGGCTGTTTGGGATTGAAAATGGGCGAGATCGGTAAACAGTCACGCCTACTTTACATACGGAATGTAAAGGCACCTCGTTTCAGAAAATGTTAAATCTGAATATTTCATAAACCGTGTGAGATATTAAGGTATAATTATATTCCGGAATATATAGCGTCATTACTAAAATGTTTGAAGAAAATGGGCGTGCCACGCCCACTGATAACAAAGTTGGCAATATCTAATGAACGGTATAAGATATTGATACGTAATTTTATCAAGATATATAGGGAAGCATTACCAAAAAGCTCACCAAAAATGGGCGTGCGACGCCCATTCATACAAAAGTTGTCAATATCTTGTAAACGGTATAAGATATTAATACGAAATTTTATCTCGAGTTATCCACGCGTATTACCAATTTGTATACTAAAAATGGGCGTGGTCCTCCCACTTATACAAAAGTTGTCAATATCCCATAAACGGTTCAAAATATTAATACCTTCGTAATTCTATGTAGCAGTACCTAGAGACATTACAAAAACATTTGCCCGAAATGGGCGTGGTCCGCCTACTTATACAAAAGTTGTTAAACGGCGAAATTATAATTTTTTCAGTTACTCGGGTGTAGGGTATTTAGATTTCAGCCAGGCCGAAGACAACACTCTTACTTGTGTAAACTACGAAGTTTATATAATGTGCGTTCATATTTTAATGATATTATTTTAATTTATTAATTTTTTATTAATTATTTATTTTTCCTGACGGTTAAATAAAATCTAAAATTTATTTTTACTTTGCAGTCATTCTGAAACGCAGAACTGCTGTGTGTCAGTTTGCGTCTCCGCTGGATGTGGATATACAGAGTAATCCACAGGTAAGTTCGAAAAGTTTAAGCACATTATTAATTTTTCGGGCTTACAACAAACAGAGTTTAACATAAGTCTATTTTATTATAAACTGTCTATTGTAAATTATTTATTTTTCGGACTTCAGACTTTGACTTTTGTCAAAATTTGTGGGCGAGAAATTCGCTATTGTTTTATGTTTTTATGTCCATTCATTAGGTAATGTAATATAACACTCACACCTTGACACATTTATTCGCAGAATATCTAAAGGCAGTCCATATACTGACTCGGGTATATTAACATTTTTTTCCTTTCTGTCCGTTGAAATCATGATTACATAAGAACGGAAAGATATATCGTGGTAAAATTTGATACAAATATTCTTGGTTACGTAGAGCAGTTTTGGATAGATAATGGGTGAATTCGGTTAATAATTTCGCTATTTATTGTACCAAATGTAAAGCATATTCTTTTCAATAATGTTAAAAAGGTAAACTGATATATTAATAATATATTACAACAAAATATTTACAAAATTTGCGTAGTCCGCCCTCTGATACAAAAGTTGTCAACTGTCTAAGTTCTAATTTCAAAATAAAATCGCACATTTGATGCAAACAGGGTATTTTATAATTGCGTAACTGAAAACTGAACGCTAAATAAAAAAAAAGTAGGCGTGTTAAAAGTAAATGTATAGGAAATGTATATACCCGCCAATTATGATGCGGTTTAAGCCGCCAATATCACCAAGAGCGGCTAATATTGGTGTTAGTGGTAAGAAATATAATAATGTACGAGTATGTAATGCAAGGGATTTCAATGTCGGATTTTTGCTTTCTACGGCTTTTCGAGCAATTTATTTGTTTTAATAAATCCTTTTTTTTGTTTTAATAACTTCTCGAATTTAAATGGCTTGCATAAACAATTACTTTCCACACTCATTGTTTGTACCCTACACCCGAAGGAGAGGCTATATTTTGTTCTTCCATTTGTAACGTGAGAAGGTTTCCGTTTGTAACAGAGATGGAGACAAGATAATTATAGAAAAGTATATATATTCTCTTGCTTAGTGCCACCTGAGTCGATTTAGCCATGTCCGTCTGTCTGTTTGGCTGTCTGTTGAAATTGCGATTATGGGAGAACAAAAAAAAGATATTCCCATAAAGTTTGGTACAAATGTCCCTTGTTATGTAGAGCAGCAAAATGGGCGAAATCGGTTAATAACAACGTCTGCTTTTCATATCAAATGTAAAGGCACTTTTGTAAAAAGGGGAATATCTCATAAATAGATTGGAGATGTGTCGTGACCGCGACCGAAGGCAGATGATGCGCCCAACAACATTTTAGTTTATATAGTATTTGCGAAAATTGAAATAAAACAATAGTTCGGATTAATAATTAATACCCACGTCGCGGAACACAGTGCTAAACATGAAACCAATATGAACAGAAATAAAATAGCAACTAACAATTAAATAAATACCAAATAAATAAAATCAAATAATATTGCAAAAAATACAAGAACCTAACAAACGGGACGCTAGAAATATGCGAGAGGCTTGTGTATGCTCTCCGGAGTAAGCTCGGCGTTTCGTATGTCTTCACCTTTTTCTACTTATTCCGTGTCCTGTGAAACGACCTTACACGCCTCGGTTTCTTCGAGGTTTCTTCGAGGCGGTGTTTCTTCATGATGTCTGTGGACCCTGTATATAGCCGGGGTAGTCTCACGGTTGTCCAGGGTTGAATGTTCAAGAAATTTATTGAATTTCATATCAATGTTTGGTGTCGATTTACACATTTATTTCCTAAAATCCAATTAGATTACAAGCTGACGAGATTATCTAAATTGCCCTAATTGACGCAAATAATTTCTTCAAGAAGTGATGTATAAAAAAAAAAAGTGGCATAGTGGCGGTGAAGGAAGACTACTGTTACTGCGTTTCCCTCGAAGCTTGACTAAATCGTACGTGTTACTTCGTAGTCGGTGTTGGTTGCGTTCCAGCCGTGGAAGTGACAGGGTTCGAGGTTTGTTTGGACGTAGGATAGAAAATTTATTTTTAAATACATTGGAAGCGGTTTCATAGGAGAAAAGAGAATGTAGACGTAAACCCGTGGGGACAAAATGGCAATCAATTGAACTGTCATGTTGGCCTCTCAGGCTTATCGCTTCAATTCCAACATTGGATCACAACATGCTGTAACGTCGACAGCGAGCGCGGCTGCAGATAGGAGGAGAGGACGAAGGGTAATAATTTTTCCTACCTTAGTTTCCAACCATTGGACATTTTGCGTCGTGGCCGCGGACGAAGGAGGACGTCACCTCCCACAATTTAGTGTTCGTGACGAGTGCTCGCGCGGAAATATAGTGAAAACAAACCCTACCCCATCCTAAATCATCATAATAAAACAAAGAAATGCAGTGAAACCTTAATAAACAAAAAAGTCAATAAACAAACAAAAAAATCAATAATGTGCACTAATAACAAAATTTCATAACTCAATAGTCAACTTAACGGAATGCAGCGAACCATGCGAGGGGCTTGTTTATGCTCTCCGCAGTTAAGCTCAGCATTTCGTTGATTTTCACTCCTCCTCCTTCTTCCTGGTCCCGTTAGTTGTGCATGAGGCTGTGAGTGCACCGTGGGCT
The DNA here is from genome assembly GCA_922984085.1 of Sicus ferrugineus. Lineage (NCBI taxonomy): Eukaryota > Metazoa > Arthropoda > Insecta > Diptera > Conopidae > Sicus > Sicus ferrugineus. The sequence continues at coordinate 22,249,669 of OV277349.1, forward strand.
GAAGCGTGGCAAGATAAAGGCATAACACTTGTCTTGTCGCGTTTCGTTTTGTCTGCGGTGTAGGCTTGGTCGCTTGTGCAGCTGACTTTATACCTCTTTACAGTGGGTGGCGATGACAAAATTTCGTATAGACTCCACAAATGTGCGTGGCTTGAGGCGAATTTCTTCGCGGTCTATGCGTATGTCTGTACTCACCAACCGCATATAATGGCACTAGGTGAGACCCATGTGTCTGAGGGTGCAGATCCACTGGATTTTCACTTGCCTGGGTACCGCTTACTGCCATTATTTTCATCACACAGAGGCCTCGCCTTATATATTCGCAGTGATGTTGCGTACCAGTGTCAGCAACACCTTTGCACGACGGATGCCGAATTTAGCTCCATGTGGGTTAAGTTCAAAATCCAGTCGCACATCCTGCACTTCTGCTTCATTTATAGAAGCCCGGGTCTAGAGAGGCTGCCAACTTTTGATAAACTTGACAGTCTCTCTGATTCGATATCTAAAATCCTGGAATCGTATCCGAACAGTGAAATTGTTGTTGCTGGTGATTTCAATGTTCATAATTCCAATTGGCTACGTCATTCGAGTCACACAACACCTGAGGGTTTGTATGTTGAGTTATTTGCTGAGTCTAATAATTTGACTCAATTAGTGAAGGAACCAACGCACTTTCCTTGCGTTGATGGGCAAAACCAAAATATTCTGGACCTTTTTTTAACTTCGCATCACAGCAAGTATGATGTGAATGTTCTTGCACCTCTTGGTAATTCGGACCACGCTACAATTTCTGCTACCTTCCCATATTCTAGTCTTCAATCCGCTCATCAGCCAGCTCCGAAGCGGACAGTGTGGCTTTATGAGAAGGCTAATTGGGATGCGCTGAACTCCTTTTTCAGCCGTTTCAATTGGCAATTGTGTTTCAGGGATAGAAACATAAATGCTGCAGCAAAATTGGTAGAAAATATAATTTTATTTGGTATGAGGTCTTTCATACCTAATAAAAGAATTTCCATTAAACCAAAAGACCATTCCTGGTTTAATGCGACTTGCAGACAAGCAGTCAGGTCTAAAGAGGAAGCATTTAGGAATTGGCGTTTAAATAAAACTGCTGATACTAAACTGCTGCGCAATCAGGCCAGAAATATGTGCAATGCCACTCTAAAGCGCGAAAAAGTTCTCTACGAACAGCGCCTTAGACGCAGAGTTCTTGAATACCATAAGGGTAGCAAGAACTTTTGGTCGTTCGTGGGGAGGGTGAAGAATCAGACGCGATCGTCTATTCCAACTCTCCTCAAGGACGATCAGATCTTCACTCACTCGGTTGATAAGGCAAACTTATTAGCCAAAATGTTTGCTGAAAACTGCTCTCTTCCTGAGAGTAGCCAACCACTACCCGTGATCGACGGTGTGTCTCATATTATGCCTGAGATGCACTTTCGAACGCGGGCTGTTAAAAGAGTGCTTGTAAACCTCAACGTCAATAAATCCTCGGGACCGGATGGCATTTCAGCCCACGTGTTGAGAAAGTGCGCCTCAACATTGGCTCGCCCATTGCGCAATCTGTTTAACTTATCGTTCACTTCAGGAGTTTTTCCTAGTTCCTGGAAGATTGCCAATGTGCAGCCAGTTCCCAAAAAAGGTGAGGCTACGAATCCTGCCAATTACCGGCCCATAGCAATCTGTTCAATGCTCTCCAAAGTTATGGAGAGCGTCATAAATTTTAACCTGATGAGGTATCTAGAGAGCAACCAATTGGTCAGCGATCGCCAGTACGGTTTCCGTGCTCACCGCTCCACAGGCGATTTGATGGCGTTCCTCACTGAGCGGTGGAACAGTTGTGTTCACCAATTCGGTGAGAGTAAGGTTGTTGCTTTGGATATCTCCAAGGCAGTGTGGCATAAAGCACTTGTGTCTAAACTGGCTGCTTATGGTGTCGGTGATACATTCACTCGATGGATATCGAGTTTCCTCAGCGGCCGTTCTATTCGGGTTGTGATAGACGGCTTTGCTTCCGAAGAGCACTCCATAAATGCTGGAGTTCCGCAGGGTTCGGTCCTGTCTCCAACACTTTTTCTCATTTTTATCAATGACCTTCTGTCACTGACATCAAACCCCGTCTACTCGTTTGCTGATGACAGCAGCATTTGTCATTCATATTCATTCTCCAGGCGTCCTTCTCTTCTGGAGATCAATAGAAAACGCAGAATTATGAATGACACACTCCAATCTGACCTCAACAAAATCCAGGAGTGGGGTCAAGCGAATCGGGTCGATTTTAATGCGCGGAAGACCCAATGCTGTTTGTTGACCCACAAGCGTCTGGCGGGCGACAACTTTCCACCTTTAAATATGGGTGGTGTGGATATTAATGAGTCGGAGGCTCTTGATGTTCTGGGCATGTCAATCCAATGTGATCTTCGCTGGAACGATCACATCTTTGACGTGTCGAAAGAAGCAGCCAAGTGCTTAGGCTTCTTAAAGCGGTGCAAGAAATACTTCACTTCAACCGACCTTCGTTGTATCTACACCACTTATATCCGTCCGAAAATGGAGTACAACTCGCATATTTGGTCTGGAGCTTCGAAAACATATCTCCAGCTTCTGGACCGTATACAAGGTCGTGCGATAAAACTTATAGGGGACAGTAGGGTATCCAGCTCTATTGAAACCTTGGGATGTCGTCGGGATGTGGGGTGTGTAACCTTATTTTACCGTTACTTTAATGGTAACTGTTCCTCTGAAGTAGCCAGCCTGATCCCTTCGGTTCAGGTATTCAACAGATCTACTCGGCTTTCCAGAGCGGTGCACCCCTTTTACGTTTCGATCCCGTTCCATCGCACTACCCACTACCGCGATAATTCGTTTTTCGGTCGCGCAGTTAAATTGTGGAATAGTCTCCCTGCGCATGTTTTCCCACCCACTTATAACGTCGATGCTTTTAAAAGAGGTGTAAATCGACACTACTCCCACTTTTCCCCTTCCCACTAACCTTTACCCTTCTAAACCAACGAATGCTTTGCATGGATAGGGGGCATCCCCTGAGCTTGGTTCTATCTGCCATAAAAAAAAAAAAAAAAAAAAAAAACCACGGCATGAGCGACCACATATATCGCGGCTAGAAACGAGGAAGTCACTTCTTATCATTTCAACATACCTGTGCCACGGTTTGAGAACGACTGACTCTTGTCTCTTGGGGTGAACCGGTTCCTTTGATACATCCCGAAGCTTCCATCACATAGTAATTCTGCTCATCTTCCCCACCTCAATTTATATAGTTTTGTTTCACTCTATGGTCATTGATTCCATTTTATCTCTGTATATCATTTATGCACTATTTACACTTATGTAGAGAACAACATTATTATATAACATTATTATTATTATATATTTTATTCATATTTACATTTTAACATAAAAATTAAATTCTCATATGTTCATATTTACATTTAAATATAAAAAAAATTAAATTCTTAAATTTGTGTGAGCATTTCGAATGCCGAGTTAGCCCACAGCGCATGCCTAGCCACGTCTAGCCATTTGTGCGGCTAATTTCTATACTTCTTTACAGTGGGCAGCCATGACAAAATTCTGACTAGTTTCTAAGAATATACGTGGCTTGGGGGTGAATTTTTTTAGGTCTATGCGTACTAGGTGAGACCCAGGTGTCTGAGGGTGCAGATCCATTGGATTTTCACATGCCTGGGTACCAATTACTGTCATTACTTTCATCGCACAGAGGCCTGCCTTATATATTCGCAGTGATGTTGCCTTATATATTCGCAGTGTCACTAACACCTTTGATGTCGAACCAACTAACACCAACTGATGCCGAATTTAGCGCCATATGGGTTAAATTCAATGTCCAGTCGCACATTCTACACCTCTGCTTCATTTATAGAAGCCCGGGTGTAGAAAAGCTGTCCACTTTTAGTAAATTGGACAGTCTCTCTGATTCGGCCTCTAACATTGTGGAATCGTATCCGAACAGTAAAACTGCAGCTGCTGGTAATTTCAATATTCAAAATTTCAATTGCCTGCGATATTTGTGTCACACAACGCCCGAGGGTTTTGTATGTGGAGCTATTTGCTGAGTCTAATAATTGGATTTAGGTAGTGAAGGAAACGAAACGTTAATGGTCAAAATCAAAATATTATGGTCCTCTTTCTAACTTCGAATCACAGTAAGTATGATGTGAATGTTCTTGCACTTTTTGGTAATTCGGACCACGCTACAATTTCTACTACCTTCTCATATTTTAGTCTTTAATCCGTTCACGGAAATATGATAAGTTAGTGCTGTATGATAAGTTAGACAACAGTCATTGTTTAAACCACTTTTTTTGTTCTCGGTACTTCTAGATAGTTACTTCACTATTTTTGAAATTGTGTTGTCGTTAGTTGGAGTGTGTAAGAAATTCATACTAAAATGGAGGTTTATTTGGTTTATTTTATTATAGTTATTAATTAATTTCCAAATTGAATTTAGAGGTGTACAAACAATTGTGCTAAAAGCTGTTGCGTGCATCTTCAATGAATCTGAAAGAATAAAATTAGTTATTAAATTAGATCTTAATTTCTGCTAACATACCTAGGTGCAGATTGCTGCGATTTACGTTTATTGTGAACTGAACAAACAGCTGTCAGGCAGCCATAGTTGATTTTATTCTTTTTTTTATATAGTAAATCTCTAGCGGGGAAATGCGTATCGTAAGGGCAATGCCAGATAACAATTTCCGAATTGTAAAAATAAGAGCTATGAAAGATCTTAGACCAACTAGAAATAGAGGAGAAGAAAATATGAGTAAGCAGAAAGTGCTGCTGTAAGATCATGAGCGCCGGGTAGCAGCTTAGGCTTTTTAGTTGAAATTTCATAGGAAGCGAAATTTTAGCGTTGAAATATTTCTAGCTCTCCTAAGAGCTCTCCGAAGAGATATATCTGCGAAATGGCAGTCTTTAGCGGGCTCAGATTCCCTGGAAAGGAACAAAGAAAAATTTAAAATCGCCTGAAAGCAAGAAAGAATCGTTTGTTAAATATTTGAGTTTGAATAACACACATACATACAAAAGGTTCATAATTAGGGTGTTCACAGTTTCGTGTTATCTAGTGTGTTAACATTGCCGCCTGTTAACTTTAAAACAGTCTGCCATCTGGTAACTTTTTTTGTTGTTGCTTTGTACACAAATAAGAGATAGCACTAGTTGCTAAAATTGCCATACGCTTGCTCGTGTTTTTCTTTCGTATTAAACTGGCGTGATGCATAATACGATTGTGGCAAATTTAGAATGGAATACAAAAAAGGGGTGCTCACAGTTTTATTTTACTATCGTTCTAAAGTTGCCAAATGGTAACCTTAGAAGGAAACTATGAATACCCTAAATACTACATCTGATTGTAAAACTAAGTTTAAATCTTTTCTTTTGTGACGGCCATTTTTGCGAATAAAATTTGGCGCACAACATACATAATTACCATTAAACGGACAACAACAAAAATACACAAATACACAAAAAGACGCAAAAGGGTCAAAATACACAAAACACGCACTCTCCCCACTGACACTTGTCACTTGCATACGTCAAGTGAAAGTACACAGGGCTTAAATACTGGGGACAGTTTACCTGTAACAAAGATCCCCAACACCAGCATGCAGCAAACGTGTGCATTTTATTAGAAACGCCCACACACCGACGCTCAGCGGAGAAATTGACAGAAAGTAAAAGTGGCGTGGTGTGCATTACACACGCAAGACAAACCGTGCGACAGAGCGGGATAGCCGCTGACAGCATGCATGAGAAATCGAATCAAGATGCGTAGGGATAGCTCGATTCGTACACCACACAACAGAAGAGTTACAGTGAATACATATGTGATGCAAAAAACCCCGCGTATGTGCGTAGACTGGAGTGAAGTTCACTAACCAAACGACTCGATAACCTTGAAAAGAGGTTTTTTGTTTTTAACATACGTGTTTCTGCAGAAATAAATAAGGAGAAACAGCTTAGCGGAATACATATTACCGTACTCCGTTAGAATGGAACCTTCTAGAAGGAAATCCGAGAAGGTATAAAATCGGCCTCAAAGCAGAACTCGGGCATTCGAAGCAGTTCAGCAAGTTCATAAGGTTCAGTTTTTCAGTCGGTTCAGTCAAAACAGTTGTTCAGCCAGTTCAGTTGTGCAGTCAGTTTGGCAGTACTCGAGTGAATTAAAGATCGAATTAGTGAAAAGTGATCAAGCAGGTAACGCCTTGAAAACAGTGAAGCCGAAAAACCGTGAAAACCAACGCAGTACGAATTCACAGTCGTAGTGGCTCAAATGCCCTCCTGATAAAGTTCGTAAAGAGTAGATTTCGCAGTCGTAGTGGCTCAAATGCCCTCCTGCTAAAACTCACAAAGGGACGAATTCACAGTTGTAGTGCCTCAAATGCCCTCCTGTTAGTACCCGTAAAGAGACGTGTAACCACCAGCTATCTCAAAAACGCAGTGAGATTTCAGCAAGTCAGCACAACACCAGTGATCTCACAAACGCAGTGAGATATCAGGAAGTCAGCAGAACACCAGTGATCTTACAAACGCAGTGAGATATCAGCAACTCAGCAGAACACCACTGATCTCACAAACGCAGTGAGATATCAGCAACTCAGCAAGATACCAGTGATCTCACAAATGCAGTGAGATATCAGCAATCCAGCAGAACACCAGGGATCTCACAAACGCAGTGAGAAATCAGCAACAGCGAGACATCAGCAATTCAGCAGAACACCAGTGATCTCACAAACGCAGTGAGAAATCAGTAACAGCGAGATATCAATAATCCAGCAGAATACCAGTAATCTCACAAACGCGGTGAGACATCAACAACCCAGCAGCATAGAGCGCAAAGCGCATGAAGGTACCATCGGCATCATATTATTAATAGTATAATATAAGTATATTAATAGTATAGTATAAGAAAAACACCATACAAACTTTAGAACAAGTTAAATTAAGGTGAATAAAGATATTGAACCTATTAAAACAATCTTGTCTTGTAATCGAACCGTGGAATCCCGGCGAGCTAATCCAAGCCATAGAAAAGAGACAAGAAGGTTCGTTACACTTTGTAATTAAAATAATGTAAAAAAAATGATTGTGTGAGTTCTCATTATCGAGGGGTTGAAAGGTATGCGGGATTCGAAGGAAGGCATGGCAAGATGACTGCCTCCGTCACAGGAGTTTATTGTTGCCCCTGGGTCATGCGCCGGCTGGGTTGAGAACTTTCCCCTTGATAACTTGAGCCAGCTGGGGAGGAAACCCGCGCATGATGACACAAGGCCAGTGTAGGTAACAAAGCGCTTACGTTTACTTGTCACTTTACACATTTGTAGTAACGGTTATTCTTAAGTAATTAATACAAAATTTTTTTGTGCGCCTACGTACGATATTTTGTTTTTTGGTGCGCTGAACGTAGATGGTTATTAGAAAATAAATTTCGATGGAAATGTCTTTAATTTTTGCTCTCTTTATATTGCAGGAAGAGTAAGAAGTTTTAGTGTATTTCGGCGGCGCTAAGCGGCGCTCACCGCCAAAGGGGCGCTGTGTGTGGAGCGCGTCAGTGGGCGTAGTGTATGTAATAGTGAGAAAGAGGATTGAGATTGAAGGCTGGAAGCTGGGGTACGGACAGACAGACAGACGGACGGACGGACAGACAGACAGACGGGCAGACGATCAGTCGGTCGGTCGGACCGTCGGTGAATCGACGGTCGGTTGGGAGATGGTGAGGAAGCACACACAGGGGGTGGGGAGCGACGTGCGTTATGGTATGTGAGTATTGGGAGACTAGCAGCGGCAACATGCTTGCCTGTGAAATTGCTGTTGCAGGATATCATATTAATATTTTTTTAATGCTGATGTGTGAATGGATGAGGGTAGGATTTTTTATGAGCCAAGCGACTGTGGCTTGTGTGTCGCATAGGGTTGGTGAGTAGAGTTATTTTTTAGGAAATTTAGGAAGTATGCTGTTGTTGTTGTAGTTTTAATGTTTCTATGTAGGATTCAGAGCTGAGTGAATGTGTGATCGCGGGTGGCAGCTTGCTAAGCTGAGGCTACCTAAGCAGAAACTGCGTACGCAGAAGTAGTATTGTTGTTGTTGTTGTTGTTGTTGTTGTTGTTGTTGTTGTTGTTGTTGTTGTTTATTTAATTGTTTCGCTTTTGAGACGCTGCCCCAGAAGTATAGTGAGAATTTCAAGTGACTGGATGGTTGTGCGATCCGTAACTTAGCATGAATGAGGATGACGAATAGAGATGTTGAGGAAGTTTGACACCTCTGTTTTAGCTGTGCGTAGTAATTTTAATAATGCAGGGAGGTCGATGATTTTATTTTATGATTTGTCAAAGAATATCTTTTTTAAAATACCGACACAGGCGGTCTAACAAATTAGTACAAACATTTCAAAATTTATTGCATATTAAGGTTTTAGTGATATGGTGTGATTGGATGGGGGTAGGATAGGGATATGTAGAGTGATTGTCAGCGTGTGACTTTTGTTTGCTCATTTTGTTTATGAGAGAAGGCGAACCTGCCTACCTGTTTATGAGACAAGGCGAACCTGCCTACCTGTTTATGAGAGAAGGCGAACCGGCGAATCTGCCTTGTGTTGCATAGGGTTAGTTGGTTGGTTGGTCAGTGGAGTTATTTTTAGGAAATTTAGGAAGTATGCTGTTGTGGTTGTTGTAGTTTTGACATCATAACTTTTTGATATCGTTAATTTCTGTATATAACGCTAAATATTATATTACGCAATTATGTATACATACTGTATACTATACTGTAAGCGAATAAAGTACTTATTGTTTGCTGTGTGTGTGTGCGTTTTGTTAAGGAATTCACAGATATTAGTATGAGACATCAATTTCCCAGAGTTTATTTTGCAGAAACGCGTTTTGTATACTATTGTTGTTGTTGAAAATTTAAGAGAGGTGAATCGCTATGTCAGAGGAGTATAACAAGTTATTACAGAACTTCGTTAATCGTTTGATTCTCCAAGACATCAAGTCGTGTGAGCTCTAAATAACTTTTGAGAAAGTACTCATATATCTTGTACAGTTTAAAATTATTAAATAAATAACATAATTATATTTATAACTAAAAAATAGTAAATAAAAAAATTATTTACTATTATTCAAATTGGAGAGATAAAGCGCACTAGTTGGCAAAACTAAAACCCGGAGCATTCACAAAGAGTACATTAAAGTGTAGAACTAAAACTTAAAGTTCTATAAAGAACGCTCAAATTTTTAAGGAGACTGAAGTGAAATCTACTTCATTAATATTATTATGAAAACTCTCAACAACACCGTCACAGTCACCACCAACCACAAAATGAAGGGTTTCATTTGTGATAAGTGTGATGGTTGTTTCACCGAAAATCGCAACCTTAAACGCCACGTTGAGTCCAAACACGAAAAGCGGGCATTCGAGTGCGACAAATATCAGCAGAAATTTACCCGACGCGATAACCTGAAAAACATATAAATTTATTTCATCCACAACCAAGCAGAAGCTGTGCTTCACCAGCAAAACGTATTCATAATGAAAACTTTTCAATTTGTTCCGATTGCAATGAGAACGTTTTGAAGAAACACTGGAATTATCACATTAGGACCAATTAACATAAAAAAATTCTAGTATCCCGATTAATGAGCAATTTAAAACAATAAAGTCAGCCTTCAATAAAAGGATTGAAACGCTTATGCTCAAAAACGAGAACAAGGGTTTGCTGGTTCCAAAAACCTTTTTTACAATTAATAAAGCTCTTTCTTTATAAAGGCTCTGGAAGATTTACTCGAAAAGCAGTTGGGCTATAAATTCAATTTAGAGATATTTTGTGAGTATGTGAAGATGAGTAGTGAAGAAGATATGGTTGTGGATGTAAAATCGTTTCAAACCAAAATTACTAATCCAGATAAGAGAAGATATCGAAAGCAGCTACAATAATATGATTTATCAGATTTGCAAGAAAATGTCTGAGTTTCAGGAAAGTGGTTGGTCTCTCGTCACCTAGAGTTCAATATTAATCGATATCAGCCAATAAGGGAATCGCTATAAGAAAAATATGCTATTTATTAAATTAAATTTACAAACAAAATAATAAACTAAAATATAAATATAGATATTAAGCAAAACAACAGTTAGATTTAGGAAAATGTATGAATAAGTTTGAATACAAAAACACCATAAAAGAGTCAGAGTTACCTACATTTTCAGATTAGGACAGCACCTGCCTTTGAACTGATAGCACTGATTTAACTGATCTGATCTTAACTGATCTGATATCAGTTGTAACTGATGTGATCTAATAGCTGATAGTTGTTGTACCTAATCTTATCTGATAGCTGATACATCTGATATGACAGCTGATATGCTAGATCTGAACTGATCTGATGGTCGATAACCTGATCTGATATTAGTTGTAACGGATATGATCTGATCTGATAGCCGATAACCTGGTCTGATCTAATCTGATCTGATAGTAGTTGCTCCTGGTCATATCTAATAGCTTATATACTTGACCTGATCTAATCTGACAGCTGATATACAGGATCTGATCTGATCTGATAGCTGTTATGATAGACCAGATAGCCGCTATGATGAACAGCATTATGCCGTTATGACGAATTGACATACATTTTATACATGATGAATCGACATACAAAAGAAATGGTTTAATGCAAGATATCTGGTTTAAATGGTTTAAAGCAAGATAGCTGTTTGTCTCATCTGATAGGTGATATAATTGATGCGAAAGTTGATACAAAGATCACGAACGAAATGATATCGGAGGGTTTTTACTTGTGTTGAGTTATTATTTATAACTCAAAGTAAGTTATACAATTCATAGAATATCTGTGACTACACAAGCTATGTTATAAGTTAAAAGGATATCAAACAGTAAATTAGGACAAGTTGACTTGCTAACCTAGAAAAATTCAAATATTCAAAATAAAACCAAATTAAATAAACTGAAAATTAAATAAATATAGAAATATAGAATATAATTACCGAAATAATAAATTAATAAATAAATAATAAAATAAAGTGAAATTAACAAATATAAAATAAAATATATTAACATAAAATAATAAATAAGTAATAAAATAATCAAATATTAAGTAAAATATAATGAAATAAAAATAAAACCGCATGAAACAAATAAAGAACAGAAAATAGAAATCACATAAGATAAAATAAAATAAAATATAATTAAAACCTCAACTTGAACTCTGATCATGACCGTTATGCTCTGCTGATAGATATGTACATAAAATTTCAACAAAGCTATTTTAATCGTGAATCTCAACCTCTGTTGCTGCCTGGAGATTTCAAAGATACTGTATAATGTATAAGATATACATATATAAATACTTTTGAAAAGAATTTCTTTAAACTGCTAAACAATGTATGGGGAAAATAATGGAGAATGTGGATAAACGGAAAGATGTCAAGATTGTGAATAGCTGGGAAAGTCGAGGAAGGCGATTAGGAGCTCGTGAACTAATTGGCAAACCCAATTTTCACAGCTCTTCACAATTTACTGAAGACATGATTGCGATTCAAATGAGTAGCATTCGCACCATTTATAACAAGCGCATTTACTTGGGATTTTCGGTGCTTGAATTGTCAAAGTGAAAGATGTATAACTTCCACTACGACTTCATGGTACCGAAATTCCAACAGAGTCTTGTATTAAATTATATGGATACAGATTCTTTCATATATTCAATAAAGGCTCTATATTTTTATAGGAATATTCGTGATGATATCTGTTTCCCTGATCTTCGAGCTCGTGGATGGCTCGAAGGGTTGGTCTCCGAGCTCGTGGTATCCGGCTCGAAGGACCAACTGTTTGCTTGATCTTCGAGCTCTGGGTATGGCTCGAACGATTAAGATGTTGGTTGTGGGGTTACTAGATTTATTTGCTTCCAAAAAGTGGGTTGGAAAATTCAAAAGCACTCACCTATTGGAGGATGAATTCGTGTATTCGAGGTGGTCCTATAGATGAGGATCGGATGTGGTGCAGGTTTTCCAGCGGGTTTTTTCACTTGTTGTTCTTGATGCTTCGTCGCACTTTAATTGAATCTGTGGTGTTCACTATTTCAACTTGCATGCACATCAAGCTAATTAAACGGGTTCAGAGTAACGTCTGCTTCGGTTGAAGGTTGATGAAAAGAGAGAGCTTTCTCACCGCCGGAACCACCGCCATCTATCTGTGAAAGAAAAAGAGAACGGAACGCGACGGAATTTTGTCCGCTCGAGCCGTGTTCAGCGGAGTTGCTTATTGATTATAATGGGGTTTATCGCGAAGGGAAGCGACGGGAGACGGTGGGGTTTTCACGTGAACAATATCGAATCAAAATTCGATACATCCGAATATTCGGTGGACAATGTATATAATTTTCCCCTTAGGAAGGCCAAAGTCCTCGGCATGATGAAGGATGAGAGTAAGGGGAAAATAATGAGGGAGTTCATAGTCCTCCGCTCAAAAATGTACTCCATAGCCACTGTAAATAGTAAGCCACTGTAAATAGTAAGTAAAAATAAAAATGAAGTGATGGCATCCACACTTTTGCGTGAGGATGCCATTACTTCTAATCACAAAATAGACTTAGAAATGCAATTAGATATAGATGAAGATATTTTTAATAATCTAAACTTTTAATAAGTGTAAAATAATTTGGAATAAAAGAAAACAATTTAATTTTGTAAATAAATTTTTCTATTAATGTATATATTGAAAATAAATTTTATAAACTTAAATGTAAAAATGCAAATATTGTAAATATAGACATTAAGTTTACAATTGTTAGGTTTAAGAAATTTTATAAATAAAAATGTAAATATGAAATTATAAACATTTTTTTTTATTTATTGATTGAATTTAGGAATTTTCTTAACAGCAGAGCATCTTGAAGCGCACAACCCATTATGGGAATGGCACATCCTTTGTAGTAAGTATGTATCTCAAAGAGTTTCAAAGTTGCTGCAGCCGAATTCTTCAACGTTAAATACGGGCTCGTCTTAAAATTACTTTAACCCATTTGGATTTTTCAGCTCCCTTAACGTACATGGGTATATTTTTAAGATTTTGCTTCACGAAATATTTTACACTACAATAGTCGATGAAGTCATCATTCCATGTGAAACCATGATGATTACGATATAACCAGTGTACTTGTTTTTGGGACTGGCGTGTTAATTTGTGAAATCCATATGGTAGTTTAATAATAAAATTCTGATACTTATTAAAGCTGAAGGTGACTGCCAACTCTTTGACTATAAATACATTAAAATAGCCTTTGAATCCCTGCACATCCAGAGCAATAAATTTGTCATTCTCCACTTTCACTTAGACGCCTTTTTTTGATTTCACCAGTCGTTGGTGTATATTCAATTATTTTGTCGTGTATGAGTACGCAATAGGCTGATATTCTTTGATGTCTTATTGCTGGAATATTCTTTGATATATATATATTCCGATTGATATATATATATAGGTTTTATATAATATATATATATATATATATATATATATATATATATATATATATATATATATATATATATATATATATATATATATATATATATATATATATATATATATATATATATATCAATCGGAATATATATATATATATATATATATATATATATATATATATATATATATATATATATATATATATATTCCGATTGATATATATATATATATATATATATTCCGATTGATATATATATATATATATATATATATATATATATATATATATACTTGTGAATACTTTTGTTCCTTGAAGCCTTTGTAAAACATTATCAATCAAAATCATCGGAAAGTTGTCTCGGACAATTTTTTCATTAAGCTTGCGATAATCGCAACAGAGTCGCTTTGACCCGTCTTTCCTCGCGACAAGCACGACTGGCGAAATGAACTCGGAAAAACTAGGCTGAATAATTCCTTTTCCCAGCCACTCATTGACAATCTCTCGAATAACTTAGTGATCAGCATATGACGTTCTCCTTGGTTTAAGGACCATTGGAACTTCGTCGTGCAGTATAAGCTTCATTTCAATCGGCGAAATAATGTTGCTTGTTGGCTTGTAATTTTTTACCAAATGATTGATTTGGAGTTTCATGTCGACACCCAGATGATCGACGCCACACAGATTTTTCTCACCTACCATTTCGTCTATTGTCATCATGCTACAAATTTGACCAAATTCCTCAAAAAATAGGTTTCGGTCAAAACCTCCACTGTTTTTCTCAACATTCTCTACAGTTACTGTATGTTTCAGCATTTCAGCTGAGTCACGGCTATCACTTTTCTTAGTTACCTTTTCTTCATCGCGCCAACTCAGGAAAAGTATCATGGAAGCGCACGGATAACGGGAGACAGCCGGACGCCGTGTGGCGAAGCCACTCACACCGCCGCCGCTGGAAGTCCAGCGGGTGGCTATTTAAGAGACCGACGCGCAGAAATCGGTCTCTGTTCTCTAGCCCTCGCGCGACTAAGGAGTGTGCAAATTCAATAGTGTAAAACGAGAATCAAGTGTTAAAGTTCAGTGAATAATTACTAACAACCGAAGGACACCGTTATAAAGGAAACCACAACCGTGCCCTTTACGCCCCGAAGGTCGTTTGTGACACAGTACCGACGCCAGTCGAAAGACCATCATCAGAGTGAGTCTTTATTGAATAGACATATACGAGTATATACGTCCCAGTAGCATTGAAAATTTATACTACCCACCCTGTATCCCCGTGTGGTTTATTAGCCGACGACTCCCATCCTGAATCCTTCACAATCTCGTATCCCGTAAGGTTTATTAACCGACGGCTCCCAGCCTTAATTCCCCACACCCGTACGTCTTCCCCTTGATTCCGATTTACGACGGAACCGTGTAGTTGGCTGACTGATGGTGCATCCGCTCCCCGTGAGGAACGCAGGTGGAATCGAGGTCGACGGGATAAGTTCTATATTAAGGTACTAGCATAGCGCACCCTATTTTTATGTCAATAAAAGTTATTAACCAGAAAATACCTGGGGTTACATAATTAGAGGGGTCAGGGAGGGATTACGTGCAGGTATCATCAGGGGAACTATTGTCGTCGTCAGGTATTGTGACCCGAACCACTGGACGCGCGACAGCTACTCCACGCCAGCCAAAGAAAGGTTCGTCACACCTGTATACTCCGCAACCTACAAACTCGGGGGGGGGGGGGGGGGTTGCAGTAGCAACTGTAGATAGTAACCCCTCCTTTCTTTAGGGAGACATAGTACATCCTTGAATTCTCATGTATCTCCTGCATTGGATACGGGCCACATAACCAGATTGCAGCTTTCCCTGTTTCATCGGTAAACCATCTAGGCTGGTTTCTATATTGTTCAGCAATGATATCGACGTCTACTTTTCGCTCGACAACTATTTTCCTGAGAAGCTCCTGGGCCGCTTCACAATGATTAAGGTTAACTTGTAATAACCTCATTTGCGCAAAGTGGTTTCAAGCCGGAATTTACACTTGCCCATGGGATGGTCGCTTTCTAATTTCTTTTCCGCGCACATCAGGCATGAAGTTGCGTCTTTACAGCCCTTTGCCAGGTGTCCTCCTTGTCCACAGTTGTAGCAGCACTTACTCAAGTCAAACTCGCTCTTGCACATTTTAGCAATATGCCCAGTTTCCAGGCATTTGTAGCACCGCGGGTTATTTTCTGCCCTCCTTATTCTGCACACTGCCCACCCTATTTTAATTTTGCCGATTTCTAGTAGCATTTTGCAGCTCTTATAGATACGCTCACAATGGCAGTTTGCGTATCACCATAAGCTTTACGAAGTGACTTGAGATCTACCTTTTCTCCCTATAGGTCCTGGCTGGCTATAGCATTTATTACCTCTTTAGATGTTATTTCGTCCAGATCGCGGATTAGAATTTTAACTTCATTTCCATAGGACTTCACTTTTGCCTCTTCGCCCAGGATGTTTTCTGCTCCTACCTTAAAACTTTGTACATTTTCGGTAGGGTTCCGTTTGAGCTGCAATACTAATTCACCTTTCTGCGTTTTCCTGATTTTCGTGACATTATCTCCCAGTGCAGTGAGACTCTTGTCTTCCTTAATTTTTTTTTACAATGTCACTATACGAGAGGCTTCCTGCCTTTTCGATGACTAAAACCTCTGGCTTCATTAATTTGATAGGCGCCAGCTATCCGTGTTTTCAGTAGGTCCATTTCCACCATTCTCGCCTTCCTTGGGATTTTCGACTACTTTAATCTTCTTCGCTGGAGACTGCTTCAATTCCTGTGCCGGGTCTCTGATTCGCTTTGGTATGCCTTTCTTTTTGCGTTTTATAAGCATCGAGGTTTGCGTGTTTTTATGCACCACCACCTTTTGCACCTCAATCCCCTTGCACCTCAACCCCCTTGCAACTCTTCCAGAGGCAATTGTAGTGCTGTTCACCTCCTTCAGTACCTCTAAAACCGACTTCTCATATAGGCCAACAATGGAGACTACCACGTCCCTCATAGGCTGATGTATCGAATGTCTGCCACCATCCATAATTTTTTCCAACTCGGAAATTTTCTTGCCCAACCGTTCAAAAAAGTTTCCGGTCTCCGCATAGACAGCGTCAACAAACTCGATCGTTTTCTTTCATCAGGCTTGACACCAGTCTTCACCAGTCGACCATCTCCATATTAATCCGATGTCATCTCCTTTATAGGTTTTACAGCCGAGCTTACTCTGCTATAGCCCTCCAATAAAACGTTTGCCACCAGATTTGTAGAAATTCCAGCTGGGGATAGAAGAAGCCGAGCGTCGCTTTTAAAGGGATCTTCTATCTGCTCTGCCATCTCAGCAGACAGGCAGGCCCCCTTGTAGGGCAAGCCCAAAAGTATGCACTGTCTTTCTCCTCCACCCACTCTAACTTACCACAGTAGGTGCACAAACTGAACAGAGCTTTAAAAAGGACCAGCTGTATTATCAGGCTCTCACTCGGTCAGCTGTTTGTCCCTCGTGAAAAACAAAACAAGAAAAACAAAAGAGAAGAAAGTACCTGTTCAACTTATTTATTTTGCTTATTTTGCTGAATTTATTAACCAGACCGGGGCAGCTGTAATGACTGATTCGATTTGATCAGCCCTTTTGGGAATTAATTTATTATTCTATTATTTATATTTATTTCTATTATTTATATTTATATATATTTTGTTTTATCAATTTATTAAGTGCTAACCACTCAACACTTGCTGCACTTATTCGCCCTGCCACCCTACTGCCAGCAATATCCTGCTCAATGTTAGGATGTTTCACTTTACTTAACTTCACCAAGTTAGCAACTCATTTGCACACCGTGCCAAAACGAAAACCTACTTTGTGTCCTACTTTGTGTCCGAGCTGGCAACCGCTAGATTTTTAGTCACACGTTCTGTGACTAAACCGTCGCACTGTATTTGACGCACAAATTTACGCCCGACATTCGCCTTTGTCTTTAAGATTTACACGATTTGTCTAAGCTCATGCAAAACCACGACCGACTTTCAAGATCGGATTCTCGAAACTCCTCTGTGTATGTATATTTGCGCAGCTACCTCGCAGACTGCTTCCCACATTGTTTGCGATGTCAAAATCGCCTCCACAATGTTACTTGGCGAGATTTCCGACCCATAGATGCCTTTCAGCATATTTTGCTCTTCCACAAATCGGGGGCAGATGAAAAATACATGATGTGAATCCTCTATTTCATTCACGCACGTATGACAGAAGGGCGAGGTATCATACCCAAAGCGGTATAGGCAGCTACGAAAAACTCCATGGCCAGTCAGAAACTGCGTAAGATGAAAGCTCATTTCACCATGCGATCGACATATCCATCTTTCAATATTTGGGATCAGAGCGAATGTCCAACGTCCCTTGTTTGAAGCATTCCAACGGCTTTGCCACTTTTCTACTGAGAGTAAACGCTCTCGCTGCGGGTATATCTCAGCGTCAGTACTCTTCGCTGCATACAGTCGATGTGCCTCATCAGCCATTATTTCTATCGGCATCATGCCTGCCAACACAAACGCAGTTCGTCGGACACAGTTCGATAAGCGCTGATCACGCGCAAAGCATATAGTCGGTGAACTCTTTCAAGCTACTTCCTATTCGACTTCACTTTTAGGGAATCTGCCCAAATTGGCGCGGCATACATGAGCAGTGATGTTACCACATTAGATAGCAACATTCGCTTAGTGCTTTTCGGTCCACCTATGTTCGGCAGCATCCTAGAAAGGGCCGCATAGCACTTCGAAGCTTTTTTGCAGACATACTCTGCATGCTGTCGGAAACTAAGGCGATCATCAATAAAAATGCCCAAAGTACCCTCTCTGCGATTGGATGGTAGCACCTCCCACCCTGAGTTGCACTGATTCCACTTTCTTGCGACTACTAATAAGGACGGCTTTCGTTTTTTGCTCAGCAAGCTGAAAGCCAACCGAAGTTAGCCACTGTTGGACCATCGAAACAGTAAGATTTGCTTTTTCCTCCAGATCTGACACTTGTTTTTCTACCACTACAACAGCCAAATCGTCCGCAAAACCGATCATTTTGGCTCCTTCAGGAACTGGCAACCTGAGAACGCTGTCGTACATGAAGTTCCAGAGTAGTGGACCCAATACTTAGCTCTGTGGAACGCCAGCAGTAATCTTGCATTTTTTCGGGCCATCGTCAGTGTATATTAAGACTCTGTTGCTAAGGTAGCTCCTAATAATTCTCAGCAGGTAATCTCGTACGTTTTTCGCCAGTAGTGCATTAATGATATGCTCCCAGTCCGCTGTGTTGAACGCGTTCCTAACGTCTAGCGTGATTACTTAGGAATATTTTTTGCTTCCTCCTTTCCACCTAGTTCCTTTTATGGCCTCTTTCGCCACAGATATCACTGCACTAAGAGCATCAATAGTTGAACGGGCTCTTCGAAAACCGAACTGGTTGGCGCTAAGACCTTGATCTCCTTCAGTAAAAGGAAAAAGCCGCTCATAAATTATTCTTTCAAGGACCTTTCCAACAGTATCCAAGAGACAGATCGGCCTATAAGAGGACGGCTCACCTGGCGGCCTTCCAGGTTTGGGCAGCAACACCAATTTTTGAATTTTCCAAATCGCCGGAAAAACTCCTTGCCGCAGATAGCATTGCATGACAGCAGCAAACTGTAGTGGGTAACTCATAACGGCTGTTTTCAACGCTGTGTTTGGGACAGAATCCGGACCTGGAGCTTTGTTGGGTCGTATTATTTTAGCCGCCGAAAGCACTACTTCGGATGTCACGACAGCATTATTATTGGCTGGTACTCCCGGGAACCGATTTCTGCGTTCCCGTTGCTGTGGGAATAAGGTAGCCACAATTTTTGAAAGAAGTAATGGACATATTTCCTGGATGCTGGCTTTTACTTTTCCCATGACTAACCTGTATGCTCCGCCCCAGGGATTTGAGTTGGCTTCCTCGCATAATCCTTTAAAACATTGCGTTTTTGGAGCTTCGAATGGCATTTCGGAGCCTTTTTCGTTCCCTTGAGAAATCAGTTCGAAGAATAATTCCGTCTAGGTATAGTAGCATCACGTGCTTTCGCTAACTGTTTTGCGAGCTGCGTGGCCGGCTCCTCCGCTTCCTCCGGCCACTCATGCCCATCGGCAAACATCATATTAAAAAGTTCTTTGTCCAGAGCGCTCTCCTTCCACAATGTGTTTTGCGAACCCTGCTTGCTCTAAGTTTTTTTTTGCCGTTGAATTACTATTGCCTGATGATCGCTGAATGTGAACTCCTCACTAACTTGCCAATTTGTGTTCCGCGCCAGTGCGCTGCTGACGAACGTGACGTCAATCACTGACTCCCTATCATTTCTACGGTAGGTGCTTATCGAGCCAACATTTGCGAGCACAATATTTAGTGTCGAGAAGTTTTCTAACAAGATCCTTCCCCTCGAGTTGATGTATCTACTACCCCACTCAGTCGACCAAGCATTGAAATCACCGGCAACAACTAAAGGACTATTGCTTCTTGCGTCGTTCGAAATGTTCATGACAATTGCCTCCAATTCAGCTTCCGTCAGACTAGGCGCTGCATAACAGCTGCAGATATTAACTCCTGCCACCACGGCATAAGCAAAACCATTAATAATTTGCTGACTTATTTTCTGCACCGGGTGTTTTTCGAATGTCCATATTGCCGCTTTTTGGGTTGAATCCGTGATCCATGAGTTGCTCTGCGACGTTCTGTACGGCTCCGATATAATGGCCACATTCGCCCTCTTCTCTCGTACCATCCGCTCGAGCAGGTCTTGAGCTGCTTCACAGTGGTTAAGATTTATTTGTATAAATCTAATTATTTTTCTGTTACGACTGCCTTCAGGTATGCGGCACGTCGTCTACTGCCTGTTACGTGGTTCACTGTGTCTGCACCATTTTGCGCACATATTAGACATTTGGCCTCTTTACTACAGTTCCTGGTTTACTAATGTCCCTCCTCTCCACATCTTAGGCACAGTTTCGAGCGGTCGATGCCTTTACATCCCGATGCCATATGACCGAATTCCAAGCATTTAAAGCATTTAATCGGTTGGCTTGATTTGCGCAACCGACAGACAGTCCAGCCGATCTTAATATTCCCTTCTTTTAAGGCTACATTGGCGATCGGTACAGGAAGACTAACTATAGATGCCTTAGTGCCTCTGTAAGCATTGCGCAATGATCTCACAGCTCTGTCGCCAATCTCTCCAAATTTATTTTTGAACGCCAGCATAATATCCTTTTTCGTTGTTATTTCGTCGAGGTCTTTGCATTCACTTCTGCCTCCTTTTCCAAAATTGGTTTCGATCCTTGAATTCGCTAGATGGGGCGGTTGCATTAGCAGCTAGCTGAACGAGCATTTCACCCTTTTGCGTCCTGCGAATACGAAACACGTTCTCGGCCAACTCCTTAAGTCTTGGCTCTGCTCGTATCTTTTTAAGTATCTCGGCATAGCTCCGTCACTTGACGCTATAAGAAGCGCTTCAGGCTTTTCTTTAATGGGGTTCTTTTCTTTGACATCTTTGCCTACCACTTTAGTCCACTCTCCACTGGGCTCCTGCTCGTCCATTTTCGCAGTGACTCCTGTTTTAGCTATACTAGCAAACTAGCCCTTTCCGGCAGCCTGCTCCTTTTAGGTGAAGAAGACTCCTCATCTTGATTTTCTCTGCCTCTTTTTGAAAAATCAATCTTTTTCCTTTGAAGCACGGTGAAGCGTACTGCTCTCATGAGCCCTTTTAGTTCTACCTATTGTATCACAACCAGCTGTCATATGCTGCTCTCCTGAATCGCGTCTCAAAGTCTCTCTCTCCACAGACTCATACAACGCAGCTATGCCCTCAATGAGATCACGCATTGGTTGTTGTATTAAAAGCCTGCCACCACCAATCATCTCCATTAGCTCGCCGATCTTCCTACCCAACTTTGCAAAACAGAAATTAGTTTTAAAATCGGACTTACCGACGCCATCTTCTCGTTTATCAGAGCAAAGGGGAGTAGAGCTGGCCTTTCGCTGTGCCTTCTGTTCGACCAATAGACCAGTAGTTTGATTGACGGGTGATCTAGCCAACCGCGAGTATCTCTGAAACGGATCAGGTGGATTTACTGCCGACGACTCCCCTGATTGGCTTACATCTCATTGTTCACTGCATCTCATTGGTACTGCAGTCTAAATGCACTGACATGCAGAGTTGCGATGCTGAGACCACCGTATATATTCCAAAATTTGACAGCCGACCGCGGAAAGAACTTTCACTCACTCTTTTCCGCGCAAAGTTGCGCGGGAAAAATATGTTACAAATCAACTGACGTTTAATTTTAAGTAAAATCGGAATTATGCAGTTGTGCTTCGAGGTAGCACCGGCGAGCTTATTTCAACCGCGATGCCACACTTTCGCACACTTTATAATCCACTACTCGGGGTTTTTGCAGAAATTCGCACTTAGAAAAACTGTTTTAAGTCCGGAGCTGATGCAAAACGCGACTGCTCTCCAAGTTACAAATCTCCAACCGAGTGTGTGTGTGTGTGTGTCCAACCTATCCCTCGTGTCTGTTTTGTCCCCCCGGAACTACCGTTAAGTATACCGTCGGAAGGCAGATGGAGCTAAAGCTCAAGCGTACGTTTACGTCCTAATGTTGCAAATCTCTAAATTCTAACGTCGCAGTTACTCACGTAAGTTTGTCACGTTCTGTTCACAGTTGCCTGTGTGTATTACGCTCTCGTTCCACCATGCGTTGTCGTTGCATGACAGCAGCACACAAGGATTTGACGGCCATCCAGGCATCGGGTGATTGCAGCAACCGATATCTCGGCGATATTTCTCGTTGTTAAAGGGCGCCGAACCACAGTTTCCGCTTTTATTCGCGTACGCGCAAAACCAAAGCATTCAAAAAATATGTGGTGTGCGTCTTCGTCAGCGCTGAAGCACAACCCACATGTTGCACTCGTGTCGTAACCATATTTAATTCATATCTACACAGATAGCTGCGAAAGCATCCATGACCGCTGATCATCTGCGTCAGATAAAAATCCAAATCACCATGATGCCTGTTGACCCAACGCTTCACGTCTGGTATTAACTGGTGAGTCCAACGGCCTCTACTGGAGCTGCTCCACCGATCTTGCCACTTGGAGAGGGTGACGCTATTTATTTCCTCCAACTCTTGGACGGTGAGACTACTACTTGTATCTGCCCTCTTGCGATAACACATTGTAATTTCTACGGCCATTAAATCTGGTGGTGGTAATCCCGCAACTACTCCGGCTGCTTCGTGTGAAATGGTTCGAAAGCCACAGCAAACCCGCAAAGCACACAATCGAAAAATTTTATTTAATTGTCTCACGTTCTTTTTCAAGAGTAACGCCTTCTCCACACAGGTGCAGCGTACATCACTATCGATGTTACTACTTTCGAAAATTGGTCGAAAAAGCTTGTAGTTGGTGCAACTGTTTGGCCACAATAACAACAGCAACATCGTCAGCATATCCAATTATATGAACGCCACTTGGAACAGGGATGCGCAACACTGAATCATACATCAGGTTCCATAATAGCGGTCCCGGGACCGAACCTTGAGGAACTCCAGCCGTCACTTCGTAACTCTTGAAACCAATATCGGTACTATAGAGAAGAATCCTGTCCGAGAGAAAACTCCTTAGAATTCTAACAAGATAGCGCGGTGTTTGTAAACGCTCCAGGGCTGCGATGATACTTTCCCAGCTTGCCGAGTTGAAGGCACCTTTTATATCTAGTGTTATAACCAAGCAGAGTACTGCTTAACTAGATATAAAACTATAACACTAGATATAAAACCGTTTGTGCCGTATAACCAGCGAGAACCCTCGATAGCTTTTTCGGCTATACTGACAACCTTCAGGATAGCATCTTCTGTAGAAAGGCCTTTTCGAAAACCGTACTGTTGGGGCGATAAGCCACTTGTTTCATCAACATGTCGCAGTAAGCGCTCACGCTAAGGCCGCATAACTTGTCTTCGCCTTACCGTAAACCATTCCGATATGCGCAGCAAATGACAATCTACTATCCAACATAACGCCCAGGTATTGAATTGCGGGGGCAGATCTAATTGTCACTCCATCGATGTTTAATTCTACAAACTCCAGCTTCTTCCTGCTAGTTATTAGCACAGCTTCTGTTTTCTGGGCAGCCAGGTATAGTTTGTTTTTTACTAGCCAGGTCTTAATGGTGTTCACCACGCTGGTCGTGAACACCATTAAGCTTGGAGTTGGTGAAGATGTTTAGCCACAATGACGACAGCAACATCGTCAGCATATCCAATTATATTTACGCCGCTTGGTACCGGTATGCGCAGCACCGAATCGTACATTAGATTCCATATTAGCGGTCCCAGCACCGAACCTTGCGGAACTCCAGCCGTAACTTTGTATCGCTTGATACCTACATCGGTGTTATAATGAAGAATTCTGTCTGAGAGAAAGTTCCTCAGAATTCTGACGAGGTAGCGTGGTGTTTGCAACCGATCCAGTGATGATGCTTTCCCAGCTTGCTGAATTGAAGGCGTTTTGGACGCGTGTGTGTATGTGTGTGTTGTTTTTTTTTTTTGGTATGACGACCTGGATTGTGGAATCTTCATAGATACCAATGGACCGACCCAATTGGCATGCACGATTCACCATACTTAGTGCCTACGTGCTAAACCACAAACCTCGCACTTCAACCACTATCCCCCGCGGGACTGCCGTTAAGTGTTACTTCACGGGGGCTGGTAAGCAATCGTCCTATCTCTGTACGATTATATCACTCTATCAATTTCTGTTCTCATCGAACCGCCTTCTATAAGCCGAAGCTCCGTGAGCACAACTGAGACGAATGAGTCAACTTTGTTCCAGTTGTCTTCACACTGTAGCATAAATTGTTCTGTATGCCGTGGATCGGTGATCGCAACTCCACGTGCTCTAAAACGAGGGACAGTAAAACATAACGTGTTCTGCATCTTCTTCTTCATTTACACAGCTCGGGCACAAAGGTGACCTGTCGTGTCCGAATCTGTGCAAGTACTTTCGGAAGCAGCCATGACCCGAAAGGAACTGAGTCATGTAGTAGTTCTTCTCCATGCTGTCTTTGGTACCAAGCAGCAACGTCTGGAATAAGTAGATAAGTCCATCTTCCTTTCGTTCCATTGGACCAACGCGCTTACCATTTAGCAATGGAGATAGCTCTTTCCTCCTTGGCAATGTCTGATGTCCTTCTGCTTGATCTGCGTTCATAAATCCGCTTCATCTCGTCCACTAAAATGTCAATAAGCAAAGTAGATGCTATAACACATGCGGCTTCATCGTTCAAAAGCCACTAATTATTCTCAGTGTGCTGAGCCTGTAGATCGATGTGAGCTTTCTCCTAAGTGTTTTTGTGACCAAAGCATGTGCCCAAACTGGTGAGGCGTAAAGAATCACCGAGGTAACTACACTTGCCAGTAGCTTTCGTCTTGTTGGCTTCGGTCCGCCTATGTTGGGTAGCATTTTTGATAGACTGGCCTGTATTTTTGCTGCCTTTGTACTAACATAGCTTATATGATCCTTGAAATTCAGCCTTCCATCCAGCCTGACTCCGAGATATTTAAGTGAAGAACTTGACTTAATGGTACTCTCGCTGACTCTTACATATATATGTTCAACTATCTCCTGTCTGCTGATTTTTATGCTCAGCTCCGTTTTATGCTCAGCTAATTCTAGTTGCGCTGACTGAAGCCACTCCTTTACTTTTGCAATTGAAGAGCTAATTGCAGCTTCGATCTGATGTATATGTTTAGCCACCGTTATAGTTGCTATATCATCAGCAAATCCGATTATCGCAGATCCTTGCGGCAGTGGGAGTTTCAAGACTTCATCATACATGAAGTTTTCAAAGAATGGGACCAAGCACGGAACCTTGCGGGACGGATGCAGTGATATCATAGTATTCAGTCCCACGATCGCTCTCATATATAAGCCTTCTGTTTTTTAAATAGCTTGCAATTATATTAAGTATATAGCCCGGAGCCTCCATCTTCCTAAGGGCTTGTCGGATATGCTTCCAACTGGCTGAATTGAAAGCATTTTTACATCGCGCGTAACGATCGCGCAATATTCTTTCGTCCCGCCTTTCCAGCGTTCGCCCGAGATGGCGTTATTTGCAATAACTACAACTGCTTTCACCGCATCGATCGTTGATCGGGACTTTCTGAAGCCGTATTGGTGTTCGGAAAGATTATTTTCTGCAATGGGCGCCAGCCTATTATATACTATGCATTCCAATATTTTTCCCAGTGTGTCGAGCAAGCATATTGGCCGATATGACGAGGGCTCGTCTGGAGGTTTTCCTAGTTTCGGAATCAGCACTAACTTCTGTATAATCCATGAATTCGGGAAGACTCCATCATCCAAACATTTTTGAAATACGTGCAGAAATATTTCTGGCCTTCGAAGAATTGCAGTTTTAATTGCTATATTGGGAAACCCATCCGGGCCGGGTGCTTTGCTGTCGCCAATTCTTTTACAGGCAGCCCGAAGTTCCTCAACTGTTATTAGCGGAACAAGTCAAGTTTCATATCTAATAGTCGCACCTTGCATTGATGCGTGTCGTTGTGGAAACAATGTAGCTATTATGTTAAGCAGTTTTACAGGGCAAGTGGTAATCTGCTTTTTTGGATTGCTCATCTTCTTCATAACTATTTTGTATGCCGTGCCCCAGGGATTGATGTCGGCTTCCTCACCGAGGAAAGCCGACATTGAAACATTCTTTCTTGCTCGACTTAATCGCCTTTTTTAGTGCATTTCGCTAGTCTCTAAATAAAGTTAGACGATCACGAAAATCGGGTCGGCCTCTTGCCCGCTGTAATTTCCGCCGCGATTTTAGACAGTCTGCTCTCAAAGATCGGATTCTGTCATTCCACCAGTAGCAGGGTGATCTCCTATTTTTAACTGACCTCCGAGGCATAGATGCATCACAACCGTTAATTATCAACGCGTTAAGTTTCCGCGTAATTTCGTCGACATGCATTGAAGTCGCCAGCGACAATCACAGGAGTCTTATTTCTGGCATCTGTAACAAGTTCATCCAACATGTTTTGAAACCGAGACTGCGTCCAGCTGGGTGGAGAATAACAGCTATAGAAATAACAGCCACCCACATTTGCTCTTACGAAGCCGTCAAATTGGTTGCTCGCCTCATGCAGAATAAAGGAACCTCATGTCCATATTGCTGCTTTCGCACTCGCGTCCTCTATCCAGGTTCCGTCCTGTCGGGCCTTGTATGGTTCACTTCACAGCGCTAGATCGGCTTCCATTTCAATCACTGATTGGGAGAGAAGGTCTTGTGCTATCTCACAGTGGTTCAAATTTAACTGAATTACCTTCATTTCATTTTCGAAGCTAACGCCATCTTAAATAGTGGGCATGTGCTGCTACCGGCAATATGTTGCGCATCTTTTGTGCTATCTTTTCTACAAAACATGCAGTTTGGGGTAGCACTGCACTCCTTTGCAAAATGGCCTTCCTCTCCCCACTTTCTGCAACGTTTGGATCTATCGCATTCATTTTTGCAGAATTTTTTTTTTTTTCTATATCCGAGTTCAGGAGCTGCTAAGCTTCAAAGCTTCTTGTGCTGATAGCACGAGCTCCTGTTAAGGGGTTGATAGAGGGGAGGGGAGTGGAAAGTTTTTTTTTTTGTTTTTAATTGTAGAACTATTTGTTTAGCTTTTGTAGAACTAATAGCGCTAGGCTAGGCTTTAAGTACGCTGAAAACAATACAATTGACATCCATGCCCAAGGCGGGATTCGAACCTACATCCCCGGAGCTCGCAGCGCGGTTATCACCCACTGCGCCACCGAGGACGGCTTAAATTTCGCAGTATTTCGCAGTATGTCCGAACTCAAGACATCTAAAGCATTTTATAAGCTCCTTTTTTTGCGTATTCGACAAATTACCCAACCTATTTTAATCTTTCCGTATTTAAGGAGGTTGATCGCACTATCGACAGGTACGCTAATTGCGGCTGTTTGTGTGCCACCGTATGATTATCGTAGGCTCAGCACATTTTCAATTGTGAAATCCCGAACATCAAATTGCGATTTGATAGCCTCGTATACCTCTGCCTTGGTAGTTACCTCATCAACATCCTTTATATCGAGGACCGTTCGCTGCTTTAGACTGCGTACTGATGCCTGCTCTCCCAATGTGTCACCAATAACAGTTTTGAAGTGCTCGGCCTTCTCTCCGGCTTCCTTGAGTTGAAGTAATAGATTCTCTTTCTGCGTTCTCCGAATTTTATTTACAGCGCCACTGAGATCATTAAGCTTGGTGTCAGCTTTAATGCGCCGTAGAATGTCCGCGTAGGAAAGCTGGCCTGTTGCTGCAATGACAATTGCGTCCGGTTTCACCTTCAATGTTTTTTCCGTGCTCTTATGGACAGCCTTCCTTTTAACAACTGTAGTCCAAGCAGCATCCTGGCCCTGCGTATCCTGCATCGCTCCAATCGTGACTTTTTTGCCATCATTCGTTGCAGGCGTCAGCTTTTGTAGGATTTTTTCTCTAGTTGCAGTTTTTGCTCTCCTCTTTGGTGTTGGCGTTATTATTTCTTCGGATTGTCCCCATTTGCGCCTTTGCTCCTTCAGCCATGGTGATGTCTGTGAGGACTTGGATTCCTCGGGTGTTTCTTTTACCCCTTCTCCATAATCTTCGATTGCACATTGGTCATACAGCAATCTTATATTTTCAATGGTATCCCGCATTGGCTGGTGGATTGACCTTCTTTTACCACCGTTTTCTTCTAGCATTTCCACCAAGGATTTTATATCCTCTCCCAGTTTCTGAAAAGGTGACTGTTTCTCCGCTTTTTCTTTGGGGTTCATCACTGCGACTGCTGCTACTGCCGGTGGTGAACGATCAACCAGCATACTTTTACGAAACGGGTCACCTGTTCTCGAAGCCATTTTAGGTGTAAAAGGATTCCGCTTGCTGTTATCTATGCTTTTTTGCGCTGTATCGTCTGCACCTGCTCCAGCCACGTCATTATTTTTTGACTGGCGGCCCTAACTAAATTAACAGGGCCCGTGCTCCGCTCCTGTGCTTTATGGTCTGGCATATAGGTAAATAGTCAAGACACTTACCTGCATAGAAGCTTTGATGTGCCCAACAACCAAAAACTTTATGACAGCTCCCTTAGCAAGGACCAGACCGATAAAGCAGTGCTTACTAAACACCTGTCAGAGATCCGTCCTGATCAGCTGATCGAGTATTGCGCGCAAATTGATAAACAATTTCCACAGCACCAAGTCTCACAAAAACCAAAATCTTTAGTTTTGATTCTCTGACAATGTGTCCAAGGCGATTCGCGTAGCCACTACTAACAACGCGAAACCGCACTATCGCACTTCAGTTAACTTCACTTAAGCCTCCAAATAAAAAAGTTTTTTTTTTTTTTTTATGACAGATGAAACCAAGCTCAGGGGAGGGGGCATCCCCTCCATGTACAGCATTTGTTGGTCCCGAAGGGATGACAGGTTATTGGGAAGGGGGAAAGAGGGAGTAGTGACGGTTTACACTTCGCTTAAATGTTTCACTTGCAAAAAACACTTTTTTAGGAGACGATGTGATGAACATCCACTTCTCATCACCTGTGTGTGTGTGTGTGTGTGTGTTTTTTTTTTTTTTTTTAAATGAAGCGGAAAGCATCAAAAGCCAATGTACGAGACTTTAACACGCTAAAACCACCTCCCCCTCAGGCGCTCCTCAGCTTCGCATATAAGCAGGCAGCGAATCGGCATATGGCTGTCCATGTTGCCTCCGAGGAGAGCATCGCATCAACAAGATTTGTTGCGTTCAGTTCTGAACCATGCGTGTCGCTGACCAAACTCCTTTGCGCAGCAAAGCGCGGGCATGCAAATAATAAATGCTGCGGGTCTTCCACCACGTGCGGACATGCTGGACAAAGCGGCGAATCGTCATTTCCGAATCGGAACAAGCTACTCCGAAAAACGCCATGGCCGTGAGGAACTGTGTTAGGTAGTAGTTCAGCTCCCCGTGCGTGCGACTAATCCACTCTTTAATGTTTGGGATCAGTGTGTGTGTCCACCTCTCTTTGTTGGACTCGTTCCATCGCCTCTGCCACATTTCCAAGGAAAGTGCTCTCTCATGTGGTACGTCAACACCCAAGTTCTTTTTTGTGTAGCGGCTGCTTATAAGTACCATTTCGGTCTTATATTCTGCCATCATCAAGCCAGTGGAATTGAGCCAGTTGCGTACCTTTTCCACGGCCATGTGCGCCTTTTCTTGGATTTGGCTTATATGTTTCGCCACCACTACTACAGCCAAGTCGTCAGCAAAGCCGATGATGTTAACTCCTTCAGGGACCGGAAGTCTTAGAACTCCATCATACATTAAGTTCCATAGCAGGGGTCCGAGAACTGAGCCCTGAGGAACGCCAGCTGTTATGGAATAGCGCTTTATTCCCCTGTCACTGTCCTAGAGCAGTACCCTGTTGCTGAGGTAGCTGCTAACTATTTGGAGGAGGTAGCCCGGGACTGCTTTTTCACGTAGCGCCCGTAAAATGCAATACCACGGCACCGTATTGAAGGCGTTTTTCACGTCGAGCGTAATAACAGCACAGTACTGCTTGGAGCCACCTCTCCATCTAGTGCCACGAATTGCCTCTCTAGCCAAAGACACTACTGCAGTGATAGCATCAATAGTAGAACAGCCTCTCCGAAATCCGTATTGGCTTTTACTGAGACCCCCCGCGCCTTCTGCATAGGGACGCAACCTTTCATATATAATTCGCTCGAACATTTTTCCCGCGCTATCAAGAAGACATATTGGCCTGTACGACGACGGTTCTCCCTGTGGCTTGTCGGGTGCCGGGATCAAAACCAGCTTTTGAACTTTCCAAGCACTGGGGAAGATTCCTTGTTGCAGGCAAAGTTGGAATACCCTTACGAACATGTTTGGGTGACTCAGTACTGCTGCTCTCAGTGTCGCATTTGTAATCCCGTCGGGTCCTGGTGCTTTGTTCGGCACAATTCGTTTAGCGGCCTCGCTGATTTCAGTGGTCGATATTTGGACTTCGGGAAACTCCTGTGGCTGAAGTCGGGAATATTCACTTTCTGGATGCTGAGGGGAGTTGCAACTATCCGAGCCAGTAAATGCGGGCACCTCACTTGCGCTTGCCGACGGGTTTTTGCCATTACAACCCTATATGCACCTCCCCATGGGTTCGCATTCGCTTCTTCCCACAGTGCTTTGAAGCTTCTGATTTTTGACTTGCGAATCGCATCACGAAGTTTCCTCCTTGCATTCGAAAACTCAACCTTACGCCGTTCTCTGTCTAGTGATTGCCTGCAGCGCTGGAAACGTCGTCTTGCCTAAAGGCACAGCGCTCGGAGCATTGCTATCTCGTCGCTCCACCAGTGGACTGATCGTCTTCGATTTTTACCCTTGCGCTTAGTCATTGCGGCGTTACAGGATTTAACGAGCTGTTCTATAAGTTGCGCAGCCAGTTCTTCAGCTCGTGCCGACCACTCGCGATCCTCCGTGAGTACAATGTCAAACACCTTATCTAATGACCTCGCATTCCAACCAAGCTGCCAATGGCACCGCGCCCTCTCTCTACTGTTGGCCTGGTAGATGTTAATCACAACCGCTTGATGGTCGCTATATGTAAAATCCTCGTTCACCCTTCACTGAATTTTCTGCGCCAAAGAAGTGCTGGCGAAGGTTATGTCTATCACCGAGTTTCTGCCATCTCTCCGAAAGGTACTCACAGAACCAGTATTCAAAAGAGTAATGTTGAGCCCCGAGAAGACTTCTAGTAGAGCCCTTCATCTTGCGTTGGTGGTTCTGCTACCCCAGTCCACGGCCCACGCATTAAAGTCGCCTGCTATAATTACTGGGTGTTGATGTCTGGCTTCTGACGCGATGTTCTCCAGTAGAAGCTCGTATTCCTCCCAAGACACGCTCGGCGCCGCGTAACAGCTGTAAAAGTGAATACCAGCTATGTCAGCATAAGCAAAGCCCTTGCATATACGATAGGAGACACCTTGGATGGGTTGCTGGCCGCACGCCCAGATCACCGCCTTTCGAGTTTCGTCAGTGATCCTGTGCAGCTACGCATTGATTTAAGTTGATCTGGAGGACTATCATTTTCGCTGCTCTGTGCTGGCTCTCCTGTATACTGGGCAACGGTTACTGCCCATCGCATGGTCTCTCGGCTCATCACCGGCCTGCGAGCAAAGAAGGCATTTCGGTTTGTTCCTGCAAACCTTCGTAAAATGACCTCCGCTACCACATTTCCAGCACAGTTTTGACCGGTCAGGGTTCTTACACCCGTTGCTCATGTGGCCAAACTCGAGGCAGCGGAAGCATCTCAGGGGGCGGCTCAGCTCACGAAGTCGGCAGACTATCCATCCGATTTTTATTTTTCCTTCATCGAGGGCTTTCTTTGCTGTAGTAATCGGAAGATTTACCAACGCGGTTTTAGTTCCTCTAAACGCAGAGCGCAGTGATTTCACAGCGTTAGTTCCTACGCTCTCTCCGTATTTCTGCTGGAAGGCTTTTAAGACGTCTTCTTTAGTGGTGATCTCGTCTAAGTCCCTGCATTCAATAGCCACCTCTTGTGACATTGCTCTCACTTCGGCTTCTTCGCCTAGATAGGTTATCCACAGCTTTTTAAAGTCGGCGGACTCTGAGCTAGATTTTGACTCCAATTGGAACAGCATTTCCCCTTTCTATGTTCTTCTGATTCGACGAACGCCCTCTCCTACTCTCTAATCTTGCGTAGGATATCTGCGTAGCTCGTCGTGCCCCGCGTTGACACAACAATAGCATCAGGTTTCTGTTTTCCCAAGCTGCCTTTATTTAGACCCTTTTTCTTCACTTGAGTCCACTCCGAATAACCGTCGCGTTCGGTGATATTATTTTTAGCAGCCTCTTGCGCTACGCTTCCAACGGTAGCGGTTTCTGCTGGCTTACTCTTCTTAGCTACTGGCTGCACCGCCTTCGGCTCATCCCGACTCCTCTTCGAACCATCTTGTTTCACCGAATGTGGCTGCACCGCCTTCGGCTCATCTCGACTCCTCTTCGAACCATCTTGTTTCATGCGCTTAACTATTGGAGACGTTTGAGTCCAGCTCACACTACGCGCCTTCTTGCCGCTTTCATCGCTGAGTGCATTACACTTTATAGGAAACTGCCTACTTAAACTGTCTCCCTCGGTAATTTCCCTCTCCAAATTGCTGAAGAGAGAAGCTATGGAGCCGATAAGGTTCCGCATCGGTTGGTGGATTGATCGCCGGCCGTCACCAATCATATCGACCAAACGATTCACGCACTTTCCCAACCTCTCCAGTGTCGAGAGATTCGCCTCAGATTGGGTGCTATGACGATCGCCATTGGTTGGCGACTCTGCGCTCAAGCATTGCAGTGCTTTCAAGTTCTACTCTTATCGGGGATCTACCAATCAAAGAGCTAATTTTTAACGGATCCGCCATTGGAGTAGATACCTCCAGAACTTCGTAGTAGTTACGTCCGCCTCTCGGTTTGTCCTCACCATGCGCCGCCATATCTGCACTCTTCTTGCTCGCTGCAACAGGTGGCGTAGCCGCGATCGAAGTTGCCATAATTTTGACAAAAACCAAAAGCTTCCTCTTTTAGCATGGACACCACGCACTGAGTCGGCAATGCAGTTTCTTTCTAAGGATTTGTGAACTGTCAAGCCGCCGGCGGGTGCAAGAACAGGAAGGAACGGGTACTATTTAATTATTACACCTTTTCACTCACCCAAAAGTCGCGCGGGAGTTTTGACTTAAAATGTTGCCAATAAGTTTTCACCATCCAGTTTATAAGAAGTTGTGATGTGACCGCGGACGGAGGCGGACGGTGCGCCCGCCAATTCATTTTATAAACAGTGTTCGCGAAAATAAAATCCAAAACAATAGTGAAAACCCACGCCGCGAAAATACAACAATAACGCTTCACCAAACAACACTTTTTAATAAACAAACCATAGTGCACTACTTAATAACATAATACTTAATAACAAATAAATAAAACTTGATGAAATTACAACAAATAAATAGACAAGCTAGGGGCTTGTTTATGCTCTCCGCAGTAAAGCTCAGCATTTCGTTGGTTTTCACTCTTCCTCCTTCTTCCTGGTCCCGTTAGGTGTGCAGACGACTGTGAGTGCACCGTGGGCTGAAGCGCGGCAAGATAAAGGCATAACACTTGTCTTGTCGCGTTTTGCTGTGCTTGCGACGTACGCGTGGCCGCTTGTACGGCTGACCTTACACTTCGCTACAGTGGGCGGCGATGACAAAATTCCGCATAGACTCCACTAATGTACGTGGCTTGAGGGCGAATTTCTTCGCGGTCTATGCGCATATTTGTACTCACCAACCGCATATAATGGCGCTGGGTGAGACCCAGGTGTCTGAGGGTGCAGATCCACTGGACTTTCACATGCCGGGGTACCATTTACTGCCATTGTTTTTACCACACAGAGGCCTCGCCTTATACATTCGCAGTGATGTGGCGTACCAGTGTCAGCAACACTTTTGCACGACGGATGCCGAATTTAACTCCATGTGGGTTAAGTTCAAAATCCAGTCGCACATCCTGCACTTGTGCTTCATTTATAGAAGCCCGGGTCTAGGGAGGCTGCCAACT
The DNA here is from genome assembly GCA_922984085.1 of Sicus ferrugineus. Classification (NCBI taxonomy): domain Eukaryota; kingdom Metazoa; phylum Arthropoda; class Insecta; order Diptera; family Conopidae; genus Sicus; species Sicus ferrugineus. Next base: position 22,283,914 of record OV277349.1, read on the forward strand.
TTTGATAAATTAGACAGTCTGATTCGATTTCTAAAATTCTGGAATCGTATCCGAACAGTGAAATTGTTGTTGCTGGTGATTTCAATGTTCATAATTCTAATTGGCTACGTCATTCGAGTCACACAACACCTGAGGGTTTGTATGTTGAGTTGTTTGCTGAGTCTAATAATTTGACTCAATTAACTTTTCCTGCATTGATGGGCAAAACCAAAATATTCTGGACCTTTTTCTAACTTCACGTCACAGCAAGTATGATGTGAATGTTCTTGCACCTCTTGGTAATTCGACCACGCTACAATTTCTGCTACCTTCACATATTCTAGTCTTCAATCCGCTCACCAGCCAGCTCCGAAGCGGAAAGTGTGGCTTTATGAGAAGGCTAATTGGGACTGAACTGCTTTTCAGCCGTTTCAATTGGCAATTGTGTTTCAGAGATAGAAACATAAATGCTGCAGCAAAATTGGTAGAAAATATAATTTTATTTGGTATGAGGTCTTTCATACCCAATAAAAAATTTCCATTAAAGCAAAAGACCACTCTTGGTTTAATGCGACTTGCAGACAAGCAGTCAGGTCTAAAGAGGAAGCATTTAGGAATTGCCGTTTAAACAAAACTGCTAATACTAAACTGCTGCGCAATCAGGCCAGAAATAGGTGCAATGCCACTCTAAAGCGCGAAAAAGTTCTCTACGAACAGCGCCTTAGACGTAGAGTTCTTGAATACCATAAGGGTAGCAAGAACTTTTGGTCGTTAGTGGGGAGAGTGAAGAATCAGACGCGTCCATTCCTCAAGAATGATCAGATCTTCACTCACTCGGTTGATAAGGCAAACTTATTAGCCAAAATGTTTGTTGAAAACTGCTCTCTTCCTGAGAGTAGCCAACCACTGCCTGCGGTCGATGGTCATGCTATGCCTGAGATGCATTTTCGAACGCGAGCTGTTAAAAGAGTGCTTGCAGACCTCAATGTCAACAAATCCTCGGGACCGGATGGCATTTCAGCCCATGTGTTGAGAAAGTGCGCCTCAACACTGGTTCGCCCATTGCGCAATCTCTTTAATTTATCAGTTACTTCAGGAGTTTTTCCCACTTCCTGGAAGATTGCCAATGTGCAGCCAGTTCCCAAAAAAGGTGAGGCTACGAATCCTGCAAATTACCGGCCCATAGCGATCTGCTCAGTGCTCTCCAAAGTCATGGAGAGCATTGTAAATTTTAACTTGATGAGTTATCTAGAGAGCAACGAGTTGATCAGCGATCGCCAGTACGGCTTCCGTGCTCACCGTTACACCGGCAATCTGATGGCGTTTCTCGCTGAGCGGTGGAGCAGTTGCATTCACCAGTTCGGTGAGAGCAAGGTTGTTGCTCTGGATATCTCCAAGACATTTGATAGGGTGTGCATAAAGCACTCGTGTCTAAACTGGCTGCTTATGGTGTCGGTAATACTTTCACTCGATGGATATCGAGTTTCCTCAGCGGCGGTTCTATTCGTGTTGTAATAGACGGCTTTGCTTCCGAAGAGCACTCCATTGATGCTGGAGTTCCGCAGGGTTCGGTCCTGTCTCCGACACTTTTTCTTATTTTCATCAATGACCTTCTGTCATTGCCATCAAACCCCGTCTACTCGTTTGCTGATAACAGCAGCATTTGTCATTCATATTCATTCTCCAGGCGTCCTTAGATTCTGGAGATCACTAGAAGACGCAGAATTATGAATGACACTCTCTAATCCGACCTCAACAAAATCCAGGAGTGGGGTCGTTCGAATCGGGTCGATTTTAATGCGCGTAAAACCCAATGCTGTCTGTTGACACACAAGCGTTTAGTGGGTGACAACTTTCCACCTCTAAATGTGGGTGGTGTGGATATTAATGAGTCGGAGGATTTTGATGTTCTGGGCATGTCCATCCAATGCGATCTTCGTTGGAACGATCACATTTTTGACGTGTCGAAAGGAGCAGCCAAGGGCTGGAGCGTCGTTGTGATGTAGGGTGTGTATCACTATTTTACCGTTACTTTCATGGTAAATGTACCTCTGAAGTAGCCGGCCTGATTCCTCCGGTTCAGGTACTTAGTAGAACTACTGGGCTTTCCAGAGGGGTGCACCCCTTTTATGTCACGATTCCGTTCCAACGAACCAGGCATTACCGTGAGAGTTCGTTTTTCGGTCGCGTCATTAGATTGTGGAATAGTCTCCCTGCACATGTCTTCCCACACACTTACAGCGTCGAAACCTTTAAGCGAGGTTTAAACCGTCACTACTCCCTCTTTCTCCCTTCCCACTAATCTGTCATCCCTTCGGAACCATCAAATGCTTTGCATGGATAGGGTGCATCCCCTGAGCTTGGTTTCATCTGCCATAAAGAACAAAAAAAAAATAAAAAAAGTAAAATCCAGAGTTAGCAAGAATTAATGGTTGAGCCACTCATGTGTCCCAGCCAGCACTCGCGTTATGCACTCGCGTTGCTAGACTTTCGCACTCGATTTTTACGCCACTTGACAAAATACCAACTACGATTTCTTTAAAAAATTGCACTAGAAGCCAGGAGAGGCCTCAAACACGTCCGATCTCACCAACTATCTGATGAGAGTCATGTGTGTGCGTGTTTGTGTTTTTTTTTTCCATGAGGGGAAAGCATCGAAAGCCTGCGTGCGGGACTTTAACCACGCTAAAACCCCTCCCCCCTGGCTGTCAGTCCTCCCGGAACTACCGCTAAGTATTACGTCGCAGAAGGAGTTTAAAACTCAAACGGTTGTGTCTGTCCAATTGCAGACAGTCATCTAGCCCTAACGTCTCAGTTTACACCCCGTTAGTCGGTCAAGTACTGTCTCCTTGTCCCGCTGACATCAGACTACTACGTGTATGTGTATGTGAGCGTAATTTATGCCATGTGTGCGCGCTGTATGCGTGTGCGTGAGCGCGTGTGCGTGCGTGTGTGCGTGAGCGCGTGTGCGTGCGCGTGTGCGTGAGCGCGTGTGCTTGTACCTAGCCATTTCTTTCAGCTACTCTTTTCAGCTGTTCGAGCCTTCTTTGTTCATTAATTACCAATGCCGCCATCCGGCTTACTGCATCCCAGTACGTTGCGTCTGTCAGCATCAGACCAACGATGTTGCCAGGTGTAATGCGCTTACCTACGATTCTTTGTAAACCTGTGCAGATAGTACTTAAAGCACCCGTGCCCGCTGAGTACTTGGGTAAGGTAAAAATTCGTATCGCCATGGGTTCTTCGTATCCACGGCTCTAAGTGTGGGATCAGCCGATTTGTCCACCTTCCGCTTTCCGCGCCCTGCCATCTTGTCTGCCACTCTGTGATGGAGGATTGCCTCGCTTCTGCCATATCATGCATGACTCCCGATACCTTAGTGGCTGCTTCTTTAGCCAAAAAATCCAGCGGAATCGATGAAGATATCACTAGCGCTGCATCTTTAGAAACTGTACGGAATGCGCAGCAGACTCTTAACGCACACAAGCGGTACACCGCCTTTACGCCTCGCGCAAAGCTTTTAACTTGTAGTGCGCTCTCCCTGATAGCTGCAGCATAAAGTATTGTAGATTTAACTACACTAGCTAAGAGTTGTCTTCGCCTCTGACTAGGCCCTCTTATATTAAGCATTATGCGGGATAGTGCGGTTACAACCTCAGATGCCTTACTCTGCACGTACTCCAGGTAGGCTTTAAAAGTCAGCCGGCGGTCAATCATGACTCCTAGGTATTTGATGTATGGTCTCGACAAAATCGCGTTGTTACCAACGCTAATTTCCAGGAATTCCACCTTCTTCCTGCTTCTCACCAGAACTGCTTCCGTCTTATGCTCGGCCAATGTGAGACCCACTGAGCTCAACCAGTTCTTTACTTTCGCTATAGCAATTTCTGCTGCCTTCTTTACGCTTGTTAGTTCTTTTGCTACGACTGTTATTGCAACATCGTCGGTGAAGCCAACAATTTTTACTCCAGCAGGCACGCTTAATTCCAGGATGTCGTTGTACATAATATTCCACAGGAGAGGTCCAAGAACAGACCCCCGTGTGGTACGCCTCCCCGTATCATATATGATTTTCCGCCTTCTGTGGTGTCATATATCAGAACACGATCGTCCAGATAGTTGTCGAGTATGTTCAGCAGATAGTCGGATATTCCAAGCTTCCTCGCCGACAGCAGTATCTTCTGCCAATTCGCAGTATTGAACGCGTTCTTTACGTCGAGCGTTACGATGAGGCAGTATTGTTTGGAGCCACCGCGCCACCGTGTACCTTCCATAGCTCCCTGAGCAGTATTTTTAACCAGCCGCAGCGCATCTGTTGTCGACCGTCCTTTCCTGAAGCCAAACTGGAGAGCAGAAAGTCCAGCGTCTACCTCTGCCTCTATTCTGCCTTTCAGCACGTGTTCCAGCATCTTGCCTACTGAATCCAGCAGGCAGAGCGGCCGATAAGACGCTGCTGTGTTCAGCTGTCCTTTTTTAAGTATAAGCACCAGTTTCTGCCGCTTCCATGCTCTCGGAAATACCGCCTCTAGGATGCATTTATTAAAGACGCTCTGAAATAGGTCCGGCCTTTTCAATGCGGCTGCCTTCACAGCAATATTGGGCACTCCATCTGGGCCAGGTGCTTTGCTCAACTTAAGTTGCTTTGCAGCTAAGATTATTTCTTCTTCCCTTATAATGCTTATGTTCCGGTTACTGCGTGCTAACAGGATCCTGTTAAAGCGTGCCTGTTCAGGAAAAAGGCATTTTATTATCTCCTTCAGCGCATCGGGGCACGATGGTTGCGCTGTTCGTTGAAGCTTTTTCAGCACCAGCTTATAAGCAAAGCCCCAGGGATTGTTTTCAATCTCCTCGCAAATCTCCAAGAAGCATCGACGTTTACTCTCTTGGATGGCCCTTTTAAGCAGCTTGCGCTTGTTTTTATATATAAGCCTGCTTGTTTCAGAGTTTGTCGTATTTCGTGCTCTCTGACATACACGTCTGGCATATTTGCACTCACTTCGCAGCTTAGCGATGTCATTGCTCCACCAGTATGCGGGGTTTCTGCGCTTTGAGTTCGATTTGCGCACCATTGCAGCGTCGCATGCGGTTCTCAGCAAGGCCATGAGTTGCGACGAAGCCTCCTCTGCCGTACTGTCTATAGAGTGGCTACCAATAGCCTCCATAAACACTTCGCTGTCGAACGTTTCCGTCTTCCAGCGCGGACGTCTTGGCCGAGTGGGAGCCCAATTATCCTCTTGTGAGTTCATGACGTCTATCTCAATAGCCCGGTCGCTATGGGTATAACATCCGCTTAGGTGCCATTTTGTGGACATGTAGAGGCTGCTGCTTATGAAGGATATGTCTATGATAGACCCCGCACCATTTTTACTGTAAGTGTGCTCTGTTCCAGAATTTAATAGAATTACGTCCATGGAAGAGAGGGCTTCTAGCAGACTTCTTCACGCGCATTAGATCTTGGGCAGCCCCACTCGCAAGCCCAGGCATTGAAGTCGCCAGCGATTAGTACCGGGTTCCTTAAACGCGCGTCATTAACTAGGGCATCCACTCTGGCATTGAATTCGTTGATATCCACACTAGGAGGGAAATAGCAGCTATATATAAACTTGCCTTCCATTTCCACACAGACGAATCCTGTCTCCTTTTTCCGAAGCGTCATGTGCCTTCGGTTCGGATTGCAATTCCAGATAGCTGCCTTTCCCACAGAGTCAACTGCCCATCTCAAATCTGTGCGTGTTTGTGTGTGCGTGTGTGTGCGTGGGTTTTTTTTTAAATGAGAGGAAAGCATTGACAGCCTGAGTGCGAGACTTTAACACGCTAAAACCTCTCCCCCGTGTCTGTTGGTCCCCCCGAACTACCGTTAAGCATACCGTCAGGAGGCAGGTGGAGCTAAAGCTCAAACGTACGTTTACGTCCTATTGTTGTAAGTCTCTAATCCTAACGTCGCAGTTAACACATTCGTTTGTGCGATTCACTGTTCAAAGTTGTCTACTACGCACACGCTCCAACATGCGTTGGCGTTGCGTAACAGTAGCACACAAGGATTTTACGGCCATTCAGGCATCTGCTGACTGCAGCATACAATTCACGATGTTGTTCACAGTTAAAGAGCTCCGCAGAACAATTTCAGCGCTTCTTCTTACTTGCGAGAGGCCACCGCATTCAAAAAAGATGTGACGTGCATCTTCGCGTGCACTGGAGCACCACCCACATATTGAGCTCGTATCATGGCCATATTTATACAGATAATTGCGGAACAACCGTGACCGCTAATCATCTACGTCAAATAGAAGTCCAGTTCCCCGTGCTGTCTTTCAACCCACCGCCTTAATTCCGGTATTAGCAGGTGGGTCCATCGACCTTCTCTGGAGCTGCTCCACCGATCTTGCCACTTAGAGAAAGTGATGCTAACAATCTCCTCTATCTCGTGGGGTGTGAGTTTTCTACGGGTTTCAGCCTTCTTGCGATATCGCATCGTAGTCTCTGCGACCAACAGATCTGGTGGTGGTAAGCCCGCAATTACTACGGCTGCTTCGTGCGAAATGGTTCGGAAGCCGCAACAAACCCGCAGAGCACACAATCGGAAAACCCGGTTTAACTGTCGCGCGTTCCTTACCAAATATACCGCCTTAGCCCAAACCGGTGCAGCGTACATAACTATCGAAGTGACTACCTTCGATAGTAACAGCCTACGTCTTTGAGTGGGCCCATACGTATTTGCCATTATACGAGCTAAGGCCGCATAACTTGTCATCGCCTTACCGCAAACCATTCCGATATGCGCAGCAAATGACAATCTACTATCCAAAATAACGCCCCGGTAACGAATTGCGGGGGCAAATGTAATTGTCACTCCATCGATGTTTAGTTCTACAAACTCTAGCTTCTTCCTGCTGGTTATTAGCACAGCTTCTGTTTTCTGAGCAGCCAGGTATAGTTTGTTTTACTAGCCAGGTCTTAATTGTGCTCACTACGCTGGTCGCTAAAGCTTGGAGTTGGTGGAGATGTTTAGGCACAATGATGACAGCAACATCGTCAGCATATCCAATTATATTTACGCCGCTTGGTACCGGTATGCGCAGCACCGAATCGTACATTACATTCCATATTAGCGGTCCCAGCACCGAGCCTTGCGGAACTCCAGCCGTAACTTCGTATCGCTTGATACCCACATCGGTGCTATAAAGAAGAATTCTGTCGGAGAGAAAATTTTTCAGAATTCTGACGAGGTAGCGTGGTGTTTGCAGCAGCTCCAGGGCTGTGATGATGCTTTCCCAGCTTGCTGAATTGAAGGCGTTTTGGACATCCAATGTTATGACCAAACAGTACTCTTTTGTGCCGTGTAACCAGCGAGAGCTCTCGATTGCTTTCTCTGCTGTGCTTATTACTCTCTGGATAGCGTCTACTGTAGAATGGCCCTTTCGAAAACCATACTGGTGAGGCGATAGACCATTTATTTCGTCCACATGACGCTGTAGGCGCTCACGCAGGATATGTTCGAGTACCTTTCCCCAGTGCATCCACCATACATAATGGCCTGTATGAGCTTGGCTCCATTGAAGGCTTGTTGGGCTTTGGAAGTAAAACCAAGCGCTGAATTTTCCATATTTTTGGGAAGATATGTTCGTTCACGCAAGCCTGAAATAATTTCCGAAATGGTTTAGGTGTGATGCTGTATGCCAACTTTATGATATCATTGGGTATAATATCATAATTTTCGGTTGCAATGCTGCGTTGTTCTCTTCTTCTGTCTTTGAGGCATTTCCTTCTAAACGCAGCGATCTCATCATTCCACCAGTACACTGATCGTCGGCCTTGTTTATTGCCCCTTCTCACCATTGACGCATCGCAAGCTGCATTGAGCCACGAGACAACTTGTCTGGCAAAGTGCTCTTTCCGCTTGTGGAGCAGACATCTGTAGCATTTGCTCAAAAACATCTCTGTCCAACGTGTGTAGTTTCCAACTCTTTATTCTTGAGGTACTCTGTACCACCACCTCCTCTGCGTGATCACGCCTGATATGAATTATCAAAGCACGGTGGTCGCTATTTGTATACCGGTTTCTAACCTGCCAATCGATGCGTCTTACCAACGAACAGCTTGCGAATGTAATATCGATCGTCGATATTCTTCCGTTTCTTTCGAATGTGTGCTGACGCCCATTGTTTAGCAGTACGACGTCTAAATACGCAAAGGCTTCGAGCAGAATTCTACCTCTTTCATAAGTGAGCATGCTGCCCCATTCCACGGCTCACGCATTAAAACCTCCAGCTATTATAAAGGGTGAAGTAGTGCGAGCGTCACTTAGCAACTGATCAATCACTGTCGAGTATTCCAGGTCAGTTAAACTTGGCGGACACTAGCAGCTATATATATAAATGCCAGCAATCTTGACTACAACGTAGTAATCCCTTGAGACTTCAGGTTTCCACTGGAAAGGTAAGTTTCCACAGTTCCAGATAGCCGTCTTCGCCTTTTTATCAGAGAACCATCACAGCTGATTTCGATACTGCTCAGCTATAATCGCTGCGTTAATTTTTAGTTCGGCTACCGTCTGTTTGAGAAGCTCCTGGGCCGCTTCACAATGGTTAAGGTTAATCTGCAGCAACTTCATTTCCGATAGCCGCATTCCGCTTTAAATGCGGGGCATTTTTTCCCACCTGTAGCGTGTTTGCTGTCCATTTTTTTGCTCGAACATATTAGGCAACAATCTTCATTTTTGCAAGCCCTGGCTAAGTGACCATCTTGCCCACAATTAATGCAGCATTTGCTTCTGTCCACTTGGCTCGTACACACTTTAGCTATATGACCGAAGTCTAAGCATTTAAAGCAGCGGAGAACCGACTCCTTCATTCGCATTCGGCAAACTGACCAGCCAATTTTAAGCTTACCTATTTCTAGGAGTGCTTTGGCTGCCCTCGACGATACTCGAATTACTGCAGTCTGTGTGTCGCTATACGATTTCCGGATCGAGCTGTCCACTGGTTCTTCCTCACAGATGCTTCGAACTGCTACCACCACTTCTTCGCCCGTTGTGACTTCGTCCATGTCTCTAATTTCCATCACCTGTTCGTTACCAAGAATTTTTACCCTTGCCTATTCACCAAGTATTTTCTGCACATCCGCTTTGAGCATTTGCGCATAATGTCTGGGCTCCTATTAAGTTCAAAAAGCATTTCGCCTTTTTAGGTCTTCCTTATCTTGATCACATTTTCTCCTAGCTTTGTAAGACTCTGTTCCTCTTTGACCTTTTTTAACATGTCACTGTACGACACATTGCCCGTTTTTACAATAATAATTGATTCCGGCTTCATTGTCTTCAAAGCACTAACGCGTGCTCATCTCTTTCGGTTTCTTTTTGTGTCTTATTGTAATCCACTCACTATTCACTATCAGTATCTTTTTCAACGTCTTTATATTGCTGCCCACTGCAAGTTTTTGGCACTTGGTTTTCGCGAACCTTTTTAACGCGCTGTTGGGTTGTTGCCGATTCGTCTCTTAAGCGCTTAGACCTCTTATTATGCTTGAGGAAAGGAGAAGTTTGCGTTGAAGACTCGCAAATCTCTCTTGCGCTAACACCCTCGCATTCAAGTTCTCTAGATGCACTGTGAGGAGCCTTAGGACTTAACGCCAACTTATGCGCTGCCTCCGTTCTAGCCTCATCATAAACCTATAGAATGCTATCCATGAGGTTCCTCATTGGTTGGTGAATACTGCGCCGCAAGCCACCCGCTGATGCGATTGTCTCCGTCATCATACCGTGTAACTCGCGAATTTTGCTGCCTAGTAATTCGAACGAGCAAGCCCATTTATTTACATCAGTACTTACTGCTGCCGAACTCGGAGGTGAGGAGCTTGAGCGAGCGATACCTCCTTCCTTACAGAGCTTCACTGACATTCAACCAATACGGTTGCTCCTTTTGAATGGATCCGCTAAGCCCATGTTCGCATCTGTTAATTGGCTGCCGCCGCCATTTTGTTGCAGATCACCAGTTCTGCCTTCTGCTGATTACGCACTCTTATTCCCACCTTCTGATAGTAGTGCCGTCTCGCTCCCACCAGTCATAGCTTTAGCGGATGCCAGAACCGCTGCTAAAGTTGTCTTCGCTAAGCTAGACTATTTGATAGGGGGAAAAAGCGGCGCTCTTGCAGAATTGTTCTGCCCTGTAGGTAGCAAGAACCTGTCAAAAGCTGTCAGCGCGCCAAAATTCGTTTTCCGCACTTTAACAGTTCAGCTTATGCTTTAACTATTTGCACTAATGTTGCGCGGGATCTTTTGTTGCAAGAAAATTTGTTCTTGTGTTTCACCACTTATGGCTCTCTTCACTTTAAAAATATCACTGCGGTGTCCCAGGCAAACCGCACGGTAAAACACGACGCGAGATTGCACTATCGCACGTAAAACAACCTCCTCGAATCGAAAACTGCGATTAAAACGTACTTATTCGGACCAAAAACGGCTTTTCTAGGAGGAGCCGACGTACACACGGCTTCTCCCTAAAAACTCCGTCAACAAACTCTGGCAACATTCCTGTGCGTGCGTGTGGGTGTATGCGTGTGCACGCTTATTTTAAGATGATTGCGAAAATATTCCCACCTTAGCGATATCCGTGCGTGAGTTAGAAAAACTTATAAAGAACGTGTTATCTCAAGTCAGTTGGCAGATCTTTTAAATAATTCAATGCAGAACGACGAAAAATTTCTCATACAAAATACTTTGTTTTAATGCTGCTTAATAATTTTATATTGCATTATATTATTTTCTTTCTCAGAGTGTTGTTCTTGAAGGAAAATACTGGAAACGGCAGCTAGCTGTAATACAAGCGGAGTACAGGAAATGGAGGAGAAATTACAAGTCCAAATCTGCTATGATTTTCTCTTGCGACAGTGTAAGTTTTGAATACGTATCTTTAGAGAAAATTCGTAATACTTTTATTCCAGCCACAGTAAATATAATATTTTCTTTCATTGAAAATATCAGATGGTTTGCATAAAATTATAATTCATTAATTAAAAACATACTTGAATTTGTAACCAATTTCAATAATGATAAACAAAAATTTCTTTCAATTTTTGTTCTTGGGTTTTTGCAACAAGTTTATGTCCCGTTTTTTGTATGCAGCGAGTTTATGTCCCGCTTTTTGTATATAATTTTTCGCGGGGGTCAAAATATGTTCTTTGGAACGAATTTCTGTTATTTACACTATTTGTGCTAAAAAGATGGTTTGTGCTTTATAGTACATATTGAAAATTCATAAAGTTTAATTTTCCAAGTATATAGTTGTATATAGTTTCGAAGTATATAGCTTTCAACGATATTTAAGAGTCATAAAGTTTCATTTTCGAAATATTCTTACATGATTTTTGAAACTGGTATTTTACCATCTTTTCTTAGGATAACTTTCCAGCATGATTAAGTTGCCCGAGGCCACTTTAAATTCGAAGACCTAAGTTCTAGTGTGTCGGAAAGTATTTGGTTAGTGCTTTACAGCGACACTAAAATACTACTAAATTTCAGCATTAGTAAGAATTTTAAAAATATAAACTCTTTTCCAAAAAGATAGATATACTGTGTTGGAAATCAAGCCATATGCTTTACAACGTCGCGAAAAAATCGTAAAATAAATATTACTTTCCGTAATATTCATAATACTCTAAAGACTCGGCTTAAACTAGTTCGTCTGGAACAGCCGAGCAACATAAAGCAAGACTGGAGTCCGTTCGAGTACCTGCTCGATCAAGACGAACACTGTACGCTGATTTAAATCTTGATGCATTCAATTACGATGTTAATTATGATTACAGTCTTCATCTGTCTGTTTGGTTATTGGAACATAGATATATTATCACATTAAATTGATGGCCATGCAAACGAAGTCGCGGGCAGCAGCTAATTTACATTACAATTATACATTTTAATTAGCCAGTGGAGCGCGCTTAAATAGATGTTCACTGTCTGGTGGATACATTTAAAGTGCAAAAACAAGACTACATAATTGTATTAGTAATAGTTTGGCAGATGCGCTTTATAGTAATAGTCGCTGCCAAATCTATTTAACGCATTTAAATTGGCCAGTGGAACGCGCTTAGATAGTCATCCACTGTCTAATGTATGCTGTCGTGTCATATCGTGTTTAGAGTTGAGATTCTTAAGGTGGGTAAAATAGCTTTAGTCAAATATAATTTGTGAAAACGGTTTCAATAATATTAGTTGACACTATATGTTCACAAGACAGAAGAATTATTAAACAGTAGTTAAATGACAATGTTAGCGGTGTTATATTAAAACAGTTTTGAACAAAAGGGGGAAAAAAGTTTTCGTTGTTTAACAAGGTGAACTTGAACTTGACGAGCGTTTGCAAAATTGCATAGTCTGCGCATTTTCCGTCATTATTTCCACGTTTTTTTAGGTGAAATGCAACAAAAATCAAAAAAGAAAAGGTAACTTGTTCTTTCATGGCACGAGTTTTGAGCGAGAACTTTGAGGAAGGGGGAAGAAATAAACAAATAAATTAATAAGAGGAAAAACCATGCCTGTTAATATTAAATAATATTATAAAACAAAAAAGAATAATTGATGGCTAGCAATGGTGATTGGGAGAAATTATACAGACATCTGAACGACAAATATCGAAATTTGTCCGGTCAACTAGACAGATTTGTGGAGAAAGCTTTGGCTAATTTAAGTAACACTGTCAGCAATAAAGAAAACAAGAACCCGGAAAATTGAGGAAATTGCTCGGTTTGGAAAGCGTCATGTCTAGAAGCCTCTAATCAGGAAACTAAGGAAGATTTTTCGACATTGGAAGAGGCCAAGGAAAGGATTCAACAGTTGAATGAGAAGAACCGATTGCTTAAGCAAGAAGTAGCCCTATCTTACGAAACCACATTGCATCATAAAGAACCGTTGGGGCAGGATATCGAACTGAAAGAAGGAAGTTTTTCACTTTTTATAAAGATCAATGAAATAGCGAAAACCATTACCAGGCTACTACCGCTATTCTCGGGTGCACCTGAGATGGACCTCCGTAGCGAAGTCTATAAGTTCATAGAAGGATGAGATCTAGCGGGCAGAGGTTTAAGCCCGTCAGAAATGCAGGATTTCTTTGCGTGTGTAAAGCAAAGACTACATGGAAACGCGTATAACTTTTCGCTTGAAAAAATTCAACAGTATTGTAGAGTTTGGTCTATAGTAAAGAAGAGCTATATCCAATACAGATCGTTAGACTAGGTGTTGGCGGAAATACAAAATGTGCAGCAAATGCCAGGGGAGGATATGAGCAGATGACCTCATAACTAACGTTTACAAGGGTCAGTCGGACAGCCGAAAAAAACCATCTTCATTTCTTGTTTTGCTACTGATGCAACTACCGATGACACTCGTGAATACATTTGTTCCCCGTTGGGTTTAAGCGATTCTAGTGTTTCTATTACTAAATAAAAATTTAAATCCCCGAGATTTTATTCATCGTTTGATATAAATTTACCCGCCCATTAAGTGGATCGTATCCTGAATCCAGTATTTAGGCCATATAATGCTATTATTAACGAATATGTATATAGGCCCAGAAACATCATAAATAATGTGGACATTTCTTTACGGCGTGGAGCTGCCTCAAAAAACTAAAAATTTTTTGTCCCAATAGCATTTATCAAAATGGTAGAGGTATTAACACAAAATTGAAGAGCCTCCTCATTGAGAGCATTGATATGGAATGCAGTATTATATCTGGTAACACCAACTGCCGCTCGCCAGAGGTGCTCCCTCATCGATCGGTACGGTGTCAGGAGTGAGCACTCCAGTCTCTCTCCTGTCAGCCTGCCGGTCATGAGATACGCCTCTCTCGTGAGAGTAAGCTCGGCTGCGGGCTCTCTGCGCGGCAACTGGCGCAAATTAACCGGGCTCCAGCGATCGTCGCTGGACCCACACACTTACTTACTCAAAAACCTCTGACGCGTGCTGAGTGTTAGTCATCGGAAAGTTTCTATACATGTTCAGAAGCCAAATATTTCAATATTGTTATTAACCATTTGTAAAAATTGTGAGGAAGAAAATAGAAAGAAGTGATTTTCAAATATAAACTGTGTGATTTCAAACAAAAATTGTTGGTCCTTTTGCCGGATTTATGCTCGGAGACCACCCAAGCCGTTATCGAAAAACATTGGTCCAGACGAGCCGGATTGCCGCCGCCCAGGAATCATCGTCATCATATATATATATATATATATATATATATATATATATATATATATATATATATATATATATATATATATATATATATATATATATATATATATATATATATATATATATATATATATATATATATATATATATATATATATATATATATATATATATATATAAGTGAAAAGATCACACACTTTCGCTTTCTTGGTTTGAGCTCTCCTTGCCAATAAAAGAGCGAGTTACTTGTGCGCTCAGTTCAAGTCAAAAAACCACCACCTTTTGCCGCTTGGTTTATGCGGGTACATTTTTCTGCTGCTCGCGTTCTCCTGCTTGCGCTGCTATACATATACGCAGAGTGCACACAGAACGGAAAACCAGTTTTTCTCTCTGCACTCTCGCTGGTGATAGCAGCGTGGAATTCGCGATTCAACGGCGACCCAACGGGAATTAGAAAAAGCAGAATACCCAGTAGGCAGAAGTGTTCGCAGCAACTAGTCTCTTTTTAACTAGTTGCAAGCATTTTAGAGTATATATATATATATATATATATATATATATATATATATATATATATATATATATATATATATATATATATATATATATATATATATATATATATATATACTCTAAAATGCTTGTATATATATTCGCAGCAACTAGTCTCTTTTTAACTAGTTGCAAGCATTTTAGAGTATATATATATATATATATATATATATATATATATATATATATATATATATATATATATATATATATACTCTAAAATGCTTGCAACTAGTTAAAAAGAGACTAGTTGCTGCGAATATATATATATATATATATATATATATATATATATATATACTCTAAAATGCTTGCAACTAGTTAAAAAGAGACTAGTTGCTGCGAACACTTCTGTGTTCTTCAAGTGGTCAACCGTCTGCAGCAAGCTTTTCGAGCCCCAACGCCACCGCATAGCGACCCGAAAACATTTTAGCGATTTTTTCTCCCGGAAGCAACACTTTCCCTTTGGGTACAATCTCTCACGAACAAAACGGAGATCTTAAAATGGACAGATCTGGATGCGTTTCTCACGCATTGCTTCCAGACCCTTGAAACGGTGCAAAATATCAAATGCACACCCGCATCGAAGTCAACACACCCCCCAACTCCGACTCACTCGACTCCAGCCTCTAAACGCGTCAACACCTTCCAGTTGAAGGTGTCCCAAGATAGCTGCCCTCTTTGCCAGAAGCAGCACAAGTTGAGATCCTGCGCTCAGTTTCTCAGCTTGCCCGTCCCACAGCGGCTGAATACCATTCAGAAAAACCGCTTGTGCAGCAACTGCTTGGCCAGATCTCATTCCGTGAAAAGCTGTCCAAGCAGATTTAATTGCCTCAAATTCAACGGCAGGCATCACACCCTCTTGCATCGTGAGCATGCTCCATCCTCATCGAATGCTGCATCAGATTCGACCCAACGTGCCTCACACCAAGAGCGGCGGTTTGACAACGCTCCGCGTGCTCAAGCCCTTGTCTATTCAAATTTTGTTCCCGGTTCGACACATCATGCTTCTCAGCAAGAAAGGCCGCATTCTTCAATGCGACCTCCCTCCAACATACAGTCCACTTCTCCCCCGCGCAATAGTGAAATCCACAGGACACGCATCAGGTTTGCTTCGCGAAAGCACCAAAAAAAGGTACTGTTAGTGACTGCTATGGTAACAATACGCCACCACGGTACATGTTACATCGCGCGCGCCTTGATTGATCCTGGGTCCGAAGTGTCGTTCATTTCTGAACGCATACAAAAGCTCTTAAAGCTCCCAGCGCGGCCAACTGCAGCCGTCGTTTCCGGTCTCAACGAGACCGTGTCCACAAAAATATCAAGATCGTGCGATTTTCTCCTGAATTCGCCGCTTGATCCCAAATTTCAAGTTAACGTGACGGCGCTTGTGCTCTCCCAAATCACAGGGCGGTTGCCCTCCCACTCGTTAGACAGGTCACTTCTCAGTGGCCTCCCTCAAGACATCGAGCTCGCAGATGTCAACTTCTCCAGAAGCGAACAGGTCGACGTCCTCATCGGAGCCGATTTATACCCAGCAATCCTGCTGGACGGCATCCGCCGCCAAGTACTGGGCTCTCTCATGGCTCAGCAAACTGTGTTCGGTTGGATTCTGACCGGGCCGGTTCCCAACACGCAATCGACCACGGGCCCCATAAAAGTATCTTACTTCAATGAAGTCTCCTTCGAACAACAGTTCGAACATTTTTTGGAGGTGGAAGAACTTCCCAAAACTAAATGGCTATTCCCCTCCGACAAGTTTTGCGAAGAAAATTTCGTGAAAACGACACGAAGACGTGATGACGGCCGCTACATCGTATCACTGCCCTTTAAAATCGGTTTTACAGACACGCTCCGCTTAGGGGCATCGAGACACATCGCGCTCTAACAATACACGCGTCTGGAAGCACGATTAGGGAAGGACGAAGGCCTCAAGCACCAGTACGACACGGTGTTAAATGAGTATGTCGATTTAGGCCACATGAGAATAGTCAATACCCCCCGAGCCTCAAGCGTCGAGAAATCACTAATATTTGCCTCACCATGCCGTCATAAAACCCGAAAGCACCTCTACGAAGGTCAGAGTCGTCTTCAACGCGTCCAGTCCAACTACAAGCGGACTAAGCCTCAATGATGTGATTCACACACGCCCCGTGCTACAGTCCGATCTGACTTTTTTAATTCTACGATGGCGTTTCTTCCGCTATGTCTTCAACGGAGACATTCAAAAGATGTATCGCCAAATATTGGTCGACCCAAAGCACACACCATATCAGCGCATTCTCTTCCGAGACCCGTACAAGTCCGAACTTACCGACTTCAAACTGTAACGTTTGGAGTTAATTGCGCCCCGTTCCTGGCAATATGCACCCTTCTTCAATTGGCAGACGACGTGAAACACCAGTTTCCGCTGGCATCACACATTTTACAGCATTCCATGTACGTGGATGATGTGTTAGCAGGCACTCATGACCTGGGGACAGCTACCCAGACCCGCGACCAACTCATAGCGGCTCTCGATTCAGCGGGATTTGCCCTTCGCAAATGGACTGCCAACCATAAAGGCATTCTGGCAGACTTGGCGGCATCCCATCTACTCCACACCGATTTCCTGACGCTCGAAGATTCCAGCATTGCTAAAATGCTTGGAATTCGCTGGAACGAATGATGACTTTTACTTTATCGTCCAAGCTATCGTCATCCAAGCAGCGTACACCAAACGGGAAATGTTGTCTCTGGTCGCCAAGCTGTTCGATCCAGCCGGTTGGCTGGCTCCGATCATCGTTGCAGCGAAAATTCTGATTCAACACGTCTGGTTTGACAAACTCGAATGGGATGGCATTCTGCTTCAGGTAACTTATGCTAACTGGTTAAATTTTCTACAGAATAACCAGCACGCCCGCAGGAGTCATCTATGCCCGCATCAAGGTCGCTCAGGAAGTCCAAGTTTTCCTTTTGTACTCCAAAACTCGTGTAGCCGCAATTAAAACTTTGTCTCTCCCCAGGTTAGAATTGTGCGGAGCCACTTTAGTAGCTGAGATGATCGACACTCTCGTGCCCACGCTGCAGCTGCCCCATTACACGATCTGTTGTTGGAGCGACTCCACCATTGTTTTGGCCTGGCTGAAGAAATCCCCCTGCGTTTGGGCGACGTTCGTGGCAAACCGAGTTACCAAAATCATCGAGAAGTTACCACAGTCGCAATGGTTCCATGTGGATTCCCAGGACAACCCCGCGGATTTAGCCAGTGTGGTGCCACGCCCCAAGATCTCGCTGAGAGCACCCTCTGGTGGAATGAACCTGCTTGGCTCGCCCACGATAAGGATCACTGGCCCGAATTCCGCGCCTCAGACGAATACGTCACCACACTGGAGCAGAAGACTGTCAGAACGCTGAACACCCATTGCGCTACCGAGGAGGATCCGGTCGAACGATTTTCGTTGCTGCCACGAGCCCTACGCGTATACTCATACGTATATCGATTTCTTCACAACGCTCATCCAGCTAAGCGTCACCGGCACTCGCACCCCAACCTGCACCTCCCACCGGGAGAAATAAAGGAAACGAAACGCTGCCTCGCGATATCCTGCCAGAAGATTCACTTCGCGGACGAGTACACCGCGCTAGAAAACCACACGATGCTGCGATCTAAAAGCAGTTTACTTTCGTTGAACCCCTTTTCTCCACACGGATAACACGATGCGCGTTGGCGGGCGGTTGTCCTCGTGTCCCAACTTGCCTTTCGACGAACGGCACCCGATTATTCTGCCATACGGCTGCCAATTCTCGCAATTGCTCATTCGTTTTATACACGAAAATTAGTTCTTCGTCTGGTCCGTACCCAATTCTGGATCCCCAAGGTTACAACCTTATCAAAACAACGACTCATACCTGCAAGCCTTGCATCCTACATCGGAACAAGCAACGATCCTTGTATATGACAGCCCATTATTAACACATTTTCTCATTACAGAGCCCACATGTATTTAATCCGCTGGCAATATGCGCGACCGAAGAGGTTCCGCGATCGCGGAAGTCTGCGAGTTCGCACGATATCGGTGCGGTATCCGCCGCGCCACGCGCCACGTCCACTACCAGAGCTGGCCCCGAGACGTGCGAGCTGTGCTGTCCCCTGTGTGCGGGGCGGCATGTGCTGAGTCGTTGTCGGTTGTTTCTGCAACAGACACCAACGCAGCGGAACTTGACGGCACACGCGCGGCACATGTGCCGCAACTGCTTGGCGCGGTCGCACCGGTTTGCTGAGTGCCGGAGCCCTTGCGCTGCCGCAAGTGCGGGGAGGCGCACCACACGCTCCTCCACTAGGCCGGAGACGAGGCACGGCGCCAGTTGTCGGGGTTTGGGGGTTTGCAGTCCTGCAAGGCGGGCAGTATGTTAACGCCAACTGCCGCTCGCCAGAGGTGCTCCCTCATCGATCGGTTGGGTGTCAGGAGTGAGCACTCCGGTCTCTCTCCTGTCAGCCTGCCGGTCATGAGATGCGCCTCTCTCGTGAGAGTAAGCTCGGCTGCGGGCTCTCTCCGCGGCAACTGGCGCAAATTGACCGGCCTCCAAGGATCGTCGCTGGACCCACGCACGCACTGACTTCCGATTCTTCCTTTAGCGTTGACGCGTGCTGACAGAGTGCCCGGTGAATAATAGTGCATCAACTAAACTTTGTAAAATCTAAAGTGTAAACTCTAATAAATATAAATTGAATTTGTGAAACGTTTAATATAAACATTTTGGTGCTTCGAGCCGGATTGTGCTCGGAGACCACCCAAGCCGTTCTGAGCTAAACAATATCATTTACCGAAACGTAGCTAAAACCTGATACACTTAACATTGAAATTTTATCAAACCATTATACTGTTGATCGGAAAGACCGCAGAAGTTTACACACCAATTTAACAAGAGGTGGTGGAGTATTAATTGCTATCAAATCTGAGTATTTCTCGAGAGAAGAAATATTAGATGAAATATTATCGGAAAGACCGCAGAAGTTTACACACTAATTTAACAAGAGGTGGTGGAGTATTAATTGCTGTCAAATCTGATTATTTCTCGAGAGAATAAATATTATATGAAGCTGCTGAAATCGACTTTTGCTGTGTCGACGTTATAGTTGCCAACTTACGCATTTATATTACCTGTTCCTACAACCCACCGAGTTCTGCTGAGGAGATTAATATTAATCATCTTAAAACAAACTTCTACAGACGGATCACATGATGGTGCTTGGTGACTTCAATCTACCTCACGTAAATTGGGAAAGATGCGTCGATGACACGGCTATTCTTTTACCGGCACTCGATGGGAATTACGACTGTAATTTTCTGAATAACATATCATCCATAGGCCTTTTTCAAATTAATTACATTTCGAATTTAAATAATCGTTTGTTAGACCTCGTCTCTATCGACGATAAGGATATTTATGAGATATCCAGATCTTTGCCTTTGGTGTTACCAGAAGTTATACACCAGCCCACGCTAGAAACTAAAATTACCCTTGTAAATTAAAAAGATTTTCTTATGGATAATTACCTTCCATATAATGTGTATCCTTCTTCAGTTTGTCTGGATTCTGCATTGAACCCTTTTAATGGTGGTTTACTGAATCCTCGGTACCAATGATCACAGTTCCTATAAACTTGATTCCTTCTTGGTATACTGGAGAATTGCGTTTATTAAGGAATTTAAAATCAAAACAATTAATTAGTAATTACAATCCTGGAATAAAATACATGCTGGATGGATAACATTCCATCATGTATTTTAAAATTTTGCGCTGATGAATTAGCGTCGCCTGTACCAGCACTTTTTGATTACTCTCTTCGATCTGACTACTTCCCTGAAGTATGGAAGTCTTATTATGTTATTCCACTGCACAGGTCTGGAAATAGATGCAACATAAATAAATATTGTGGCATTGCTAAGCTCAGTGCGCTACTTAAACTCTTGGAGAAGATAATTACGTGCCAGATCTCGAAAAATGTTAATACATTGACTTCTCCGGAGCAAGACGGATTTCGTCTAGGAAAACTATCGAAAACGATCGTTTTTCGTCCCGAAAACTATTAAGAACTTCATTACCGGTAAACAAACAGATGTTATTTATACAGACTTCAGTAAGGCTTTGATGTGGTTAATCACAAACTACTCATTTTGAAACTGAACCTATTTGGTTTTCCTGAAAGTCTAATAAATTGGATAGCCTCTTATCTTACTAACAGGAAACAAATAGTACCTTGATTGATCCTGGGTCCGAAGTGTCGTTCATTTCTGAACGCATACAAAAGCTCTTAAAGCTCCCAGCGCGGCCAACTGCAGCCGTCGTTTCCGGTCTCAACGAGACCGTGTCCACAAAAATATCAAGATCGTGCGATTTTCTCCTGAATTCGCCGCTTGATCCCAAATTTCAAGTTAACGTGACGGCGCTTGTGCTCTCCCAAATCACAGGGCGGTTGCCCTCCCACTCGTTAGACAGGTCACTTCTCAGTGGCCTCCCTCAAGACATCGAGCTCGCAGATGTCAACTTCTCCAGAAGCGAGCAGGTCGACGTCCTCATCGGAGCCGATTTATACCCAGCAATCCTGCTGGACGGCATCCGCCGCCAAGTACTGGGCTCTCTCATGGCTCAGCAAACTGTGTTCGGTTGGATTCTGACCGGGCCGGTTCCCAACACGCAATCGACCACGGGCCCCATAAAAGTATCTTACTTCAATGAAGTCTCCTTCGAACAACAGTTCGAACATTTTTTGGAGGTGGAAGAACTTCCCAAAACTAAATGGCTATTCCCCTCCGACAAGTTTTGCGAAGAAAATTTCGTGAAAACGACACGAAGACGTGATGACGGCCGCTACATCGTATCACTGCCCTTTAAAATCGGTTTTACAGACACGCTCCGCTTAGGGGCATCGAGACACATCGCGCTCTAACAATACACGCGTCTGGAAGCACGATTAGGGAAGGACGAAGGCCTCAAGCACCAGTACGACACGGTGTTAAATGAGTATGTCGATTTAGGCCACATGAGAATAGTCAATACCCCCCGAGCCTCAAGCGTCGAGAAATCACTAATATTTGCCTCACCATGCCGTCATAAAACCCGAAAGCACCTCTACGAAGGTCAGAGTCGTCTTCAACGCGTCCAGTCCAACTACAAGCGGACTAAGCCTCAATGATGTGATTCACACACGCCCCGTGCTACAGTCCGATCTGACTTTTTTAATTCTACGATGGCGTTTCTTCCGCTATGTCTTCAACGGAGACATTCAAAAGATGTATCGCCAAATATTGGTCGACCACACCATATCAGCGCATTCTCTTCCGAGACCCGTACAAGTCCGAACTTACCGACTTCAAACTGTAACGTTTGGAGTTAATTGCGCCCCGTTCCTGGCAATATGCACCCTTCTTCAATTGGCAGACGACGTGAAACACCAGTTTCCGCTGGCATCACACATTTTACAGCATTCCATGTACGTGGATGATGTGTTAGCAGGCACTCATGACCTGGGGACAGCTACCCAGACCCGCGACCAACTCATAGCGGCTCTCGATTCAGCGGGATTTGCCCTTCGCAAATGGACTGCCAACCATAAAGGCATTCTGGCAGACTTGGCGGCATCCCATCTACTCCACACCGATTTCCTGACGCTCGAAGATTCCAGCATTGCTAAAATGCTTGGAATTCGCTGGAACGAATGATGACTTTTACTTTATCGTCCAAGCTATCGTCATCCAAGCAGCGTACACCAAACGGGAAATGTTGTCTCTGGTCGCCAAGCTGTTCGATCCAGCCGGTTGGCTGGCTCCGATCATCGTTGCAGCGAAAATTCTGATTCAACACGTCTGGTTTGACAAACTCGAATGGGATGGCATTCTGCTTCAGGTAACTTATGCTAACTGGTTAAATTTTCTACAGAATAACCAGCACGCCCGCAGGAGTCATCTATGCCCGCATCAAGGTCGCTCAGGAAGTCCAAGTTTTCCTTTTGTACTCCAAAACTCGTGTAGCCGCAATTAAAACTTTGTCTCTCCCCAGGTTAGAATTGTGCGGAGCCACTTTAGTAGCTGAGATGATCGACACTCTCGTGCCCACGCTGCAGCTGCCCCATTACACGATCTGTTGTTGGAGCGACTCCACCATTGTTTTGGCCTGGCTGAAGAAATCCCCCTGCGTTTGGGCGACGTTCGTGGCAAACCGAGTTACCAAAATCATCGAGAAGTTACCACAGTCGCAATGGTTCCATGTGGATTCCCAGGACAACCCCGCGGATTTAGCCAGTGTGGTGCCACGCCCCAAGATCTCGCTGAGAGCACCCTCTGGTGGAATGAACCTGCTTGGCTCGCCCACGATAAGGATCACTGGCCCGAATTCCGCGCCTCAGACGAATACGTCACCACACTGGAGCAGAAGACTGTCAGAACGCTGAACACCCATTGCGCTACCGAGGAGGATCCGGTCGAACGATTTTCGTTGCTGCCACGAGCCCTACGCGTATACTCATACGTATATCGATTTCTTCACAACGCTCATCCAACTAAGCGTCACCGGCACTCGCACCCCAACCTGCACCCTCTGGTGGAATGAACCTGCTTGGCTCGCCCACGATAAGGATCACTGGCCCGAATTCCGCGCCTCAGACGAATACGTCACCACACTGGAGCAGAAGACTGTCAGAACGCTGAACACCCATTGCGCTACCGAGGAGGATCCGGTCGAACGATTTTCGTTGCTGCCACGAGCCCTACGCGTATACTCATACGTATATCGATTTCTTCACAACGCTCATCCAACTAAGCGTCACCGGCACTCGCACCCCAACCTGCACCTCCCACCGGGAGAAATAAAGGAAACGAAACGCTGCCTCGCGATATCCTGCCAGAAGATTCACTTCGCGGACGAGTACACCGCGCTAGAAAACCACACGATGCTGCGATCTAAAAGCAGTTTACTTTCGTTGAACCCCTTTTCTCCACACGGATAACACGATGCGCGTTGGCGGGCGGTTGTCCTCGTGTCCCAACTTGCCTTTCGACGAACGGCACCCGATTATTCTGCCATACGGCTGCCAATTCTCGCAATTGCTCATTCGTTTTATACACGAAAATTAGTTCTTCGTCTGGTCCGTACCCAATTCTGGATCCCCAAGGTTACAACCTTATCAAAACAACGACTCATACCTGCAAGCCTTGTATCCTACATCGGAACAAGCAACGATCCTTGTATATGACAGCCCATTATTAACACATTTTCTCATTACAGAGCCCACATGTATTTAATCCGCTGGCAATATGCGCGACCGAAGAGGTTCCGCGATCGCGGAAGTCTGCGAGTTCGCACGATATCGGTGCGGTATCCGCCGCGCCACGTCCACTACCAGAGCTGGCCCCGAGACGTGCGAGCTGTGCTGTCCCCTGTGTGCGGGGCGGCATGTGCTGAGTCGTTGTCGGTTGTTTCTGCAACAGACACCAACGCAGCGGAACTTGACGGCACACGCGCGGCACATGTGCCGCAACTGCTTGGCGCGGTCGCACCGGTTTGCTGAGTGCCGGAGCCCTTGCGCTGCCGCAAGTGCGGGGAGGCGCACCACACGCTCCTCCACTAGGCCGGAGACGAGGCACGGCGCCAGTTGTCGGGGTTTGGGGGTTTGCAGTCCTGCAAGGCGGGCAGTATGTTAACGCCAACTGCCGCTCGCCAGAGGTGCTCCCTCATCGATCGGTTGGGTGTCAGGAGTGAGCACTCCGGTCTCTCTCCTGTCAGCCTGCCGGTCATGAGATGCGCCTCTCTCGTGAGAGTAAGCTCGGCTGCGGGCTCTCTCCGCGGCAACTGGCGCAAATTGACCGGCCTCCAAGGATCGTCGCTGGACCCACGCACGCACTGACTTCCGATTCTTCCTTTAGCGTTGACGCGTGCTGACAGAGTGCCCGGTGAATAATAGTGCATCAACTAAACTTTGTAAAATCTAAAGTGTAAACTCTAATAAATATAAATTGAATTTGTGAAACGTTTAATATAAACATTTTGGTGCTTCGAGCCGGATTGTGCTCGGAGACCACCCAAGCCGTTCTGAGCTAAACAATATCATTTACCGAAACGTAGCTAAAACCTGATACACTTAACATTGAAATTTTATCAAACCATTATACTGTTGATCGGAAAGACCGCAGAAGTTTACACACCAATTTAACAAGAGGTGGTGGAGTATTAATTGCTATCAAATCTGAGTATTTCTCGAGAGAAGAAATATTAGATGAAATATTATCGGAAAGACCGCAGAAGTTTACACACTAATTTAACAAGAGGTGGTGGAGTATTAATTGCTGTCAAATCTGATTATTTCTCGAGAGAATAAATATTATATGAAGCTGCTGAAATCGACTTTTGCTGTGTCGACGTTATAGTTGCCAACTTACGCATTTATATTACCTGTTCCTACAACCCACCGAGTTCTGCTGAGGAGATTAATATTAATCATCTTAAAACAAACTTCTACAGACGGATCACATGATGGTGCTTGGTGACTTCAATCTACCTCACGTAAATTGGGAAAGATGCGTCGATGACACGGCTATTCTTTTACCGGCACTCGATGGGAATTACGACTGTAATTTTCTGAATAACATATCATCCATAGGCCTTTTTCAAATTAATTACATTTCGAATTTAAATAATCGTTTGTTAGACCTCGTCTCTATCGACGATAAGGATATTTATGAGATATCCAGATCTTTGCCTTTGGTGTTACCAGAAGTTATACACCAGCCCACGCTAGAAACTAAAATTACCCTTGTAAATTAAAAAGATTTTCTTATGGATAATTACCTTCCATATAATGTGTATCCTTCTTCAGTTTGTCTGGATTCTGCATTGAACCCTTTTAATGGTGGTTTACTGAATCCTCGGTACCAATGATCACAGTTCCTATAAACTTGATTCCTTCTTGGTATACTGGAGAATTGCGTTTATTAAGGAATTTAAAATCAAAACAATTAATTAGTAATTACAATCCTGGAATAAAATACATGCTGGATGGATAACATTCCATCATGTATTTTAAAATTTTGCGCTGATGAATTAGCGTCGCCTGTACCAGCACTTTTTGATTACTCTCTTCGATCTGACTACTTCCCTGAAGTATGGAAGTCTTATTATGTTATTCCACTGCACAGGTCTGGAAATAGATGCAACATAAATAAATATTGTGGCATTGCTAAGCTCAGTGCGCTACTTAAACTCTTGGAGAAGATAATTACGTGCCAGATCTCGAAAAATGTTAATACATTGACTTCTCCGGAGCAAGACGGATTTCGTCTAGGAAAACTATCGAAAACGATCGTTTTTCGTCCCGAAAACTATTAAGAACTTCATTACCGGTAAACAAACAGATGTTATTTATACAGACTTCAGTAAGGCTTTGATGTGGTTAATCACAAACTACTCATTTTGAAACTGAACCTATTTGGTTTTCCTGAAAGTCTAATAAATTGGATAGCCTCTTATCTTACTAACAGGAAACAAATAGTACCTTGATTGATCCTGGGTCCGAAGTGTCGTTCATTTCTGAACGCATACAAAAGCTCTTAAAGCTCCCAGCGCGGCCAACTGCAGCCGTCGTTTCCGGTCTCAACGAGACCGTGTCCACAAAAATATCAAGATCGTGCGATTTTCTCCTGAATTCGCCGCTTGATCCCAAATTTCAAGTTAACGTGACGGCGCTTGTGCTCTCCCAAATCACAGGGCGGTTGCCCTCCCACTCGTTAGACAGGTCACTTCTCAGTGGCCTCCCTCAAGACATCGAGCTCGCAGATGTCAACTTCTCCAGAAGCGAGCAGGTCGACGTCCTCATCGGAGCCGATTTATACCCAGCAATCCTGCTGGACGGCATCCGCCGCCAAGTACTGGGCTCTCTCATGGCTCAGCAAACTGTGTTCGGTTGGATTCTGACCGGGCCGGTTCCCAACACGCAATCGACCACGGGCCCCATAAAAGTATCTTACTTCAATGAAGTCTCCTTCGAACAACAGTTCGAACATTTTTTGGAGGTGGAAGAACTTCCCAAAACTAAATGGCTATTCCCCTCCGACAAGTTTTGCGAAGAAAATTTCGTGAAAACGACACGAAGACGTGATGACGGCCGCTACATCGTATCACTGCCCTTTAAAATCGGTTTTACAGACACGCTCCGCTTAGGGGCATCGAGACACATCGCGCTCTAACAATACACGCGTCTGGAAGCACGATTAGGGAAGGACGAAGGCCTCAAGCACCAGTACGACACGGTGTTAAATGAGTATGTCGATTTAGGCCACATGAGAATAGTCAATACCCCCCGAGCCTCAAGCGTCGAGAAATCACTAATATTTGCCTCACCATGCCGTCATAAAACCCGAAAGCACCTCTACGAAGGTCAGAGTCGTCTTCAACGCGTCCAGTCCAACTACAAGCGGACTAAGCCTCAATGATGTGATTCACACACGCCCCGTGCTACAGTCCGATCTGACTTTTTTAATTCTACGATGGCGTTTCTTCCGCTATGTCTTCAACGGAGACATTCAAAAGATGTATCGCCAAATATTGGTCGACCACACCATATCAGCGCATTCTCTTCCGAGACCCGTACAAGTCCGAACTTACCGACTTCAAACTGTAACGTTTGGAGTTAATTGCGCCCCGTTCCTGGCAATATGCACCCTTCTTCAATTGGCAGACGACGTGAAACACCAGTTTCCGCTGGCATCACACATTTTACAGCATTCCATGTACGTGGATGATGTGTTAGCAGGCACTCATGACCTGGGGACAGCTACCCAGACCCGCGACCAACTCATAGCGGCTCTCGATTCAGCGGGATTTGCCCTTCGCAAATGGACTGCCAACCATAAAGGCATTCTGGCAGACTTGGCGGCATCCCATCTACTCCACACCGATTTCCTGACGCTCGAAGATTCCAGCATTGCTAAAATGCTTGGAATTCGCTGGAACGAATGATGACTTTTACTTTATCGTCCAAGCTATCGTCATCCAAGCAGCGTACACCAAACGGGAAATGTTGTCTCTGGTCGCCAAGCTGTTCGATCCAGCCGGTTGGCTGGCTCCGATCATCGTTGCAGCGAAAATTCTGATTCAACACGTCTGGTTTGACAAACTCGAATGGGATGGCATTCTGCTTCAGGTAACTTATGCTAACTGGTTAAATTTTCTACAGAATAACCAGCACGCCCGCAGGAGTCATCTATGCCCGCATCAAGGTCGCTCAGGAAGTCCAAGTTTTCCTTTTGTACTCCAAAACTCGTGTAGCCGCAATTAAAACTTTGTCTCTCCCCAGGTTAGAATTGTGCGGAGCCACTTTAGTAGCTGAGATGATCGACACTCTCGTGCCCACGCTGCAGCTGCCCCATTACACGATCTGTTGTTGGAGCGACTCCACCATTGTTTTGGCCTGGCTGAAGAAATCCCCCTGCGTTTGGGCGACGTTCGTGGCAAACCGAGTTACCAAAATCATCGAGAAGTTACCACAGTCGCAATGGTTCCATGTGGATTCCCAGGACAACCCCGCGGATTTAGCCAGTGTGGTGCCACGCCCCAAGATCTCGCTGAGAGCACCCTCTGGTGGAATGAACCTGCTTGGCTCGCCCACGATAAGGATCACTGGCCCGAATTCCGCGCCTCAGACGAATACGTCACCACACTGGAGCAGAAGACTGTCAGAACGCTGAACACCCATTGCGCTCCCGAGGAGGATCCGGTCGAACGATTTTCGTTGCTGCCACGAGCCCTACGCGTATACTCATACGTATATCGATTTCTTCACAACGCTCATCCAGCTAAGCGTCACCGGCACTCGCACCCCAACCTGCACCTCCCACCGGGAGAAATAAAGGAAACGAAACGCTGCCTCGCGATATCCTGCCAGAAGATTCACTTCGCGGACGAGTACACCGCGCTAGAAAACCACACGATGCTGCGATCTAAAAGCAGTTTACTTTCGTTGAACCCCTTTTCTCCACACGGATAACACGATGCGCGTTGGCGGGCGGTTGTCCTCGTGTCCCAACTTGCCTTTCGACGAACGGCACCCGATTATTCTGCCATACGGCTGCAAATTCTCGCAATTGCTCATTCGTTTTATACACGAAAATTAGTTCTTCGTCTGGTCCGTACCCAATTCTGGATCCCCAAGGTTACAACCTTATCAAAACAACGACTCATACCTGCAAGCCTTGCATCCTACATCGGAACAAGCAACGATCCTTGTATATGACAGCCCATTATTAACACATTTTCTCATTACAGAGCCCACATGTATTTAATCCGCTGGCAATATGCGCGACCGAAGAGGTTCCGCGATCGCGGAAGTCTGCGAGTTCGCACGATATCGGTGCGGTATCCGCCGCGCCACGCGCCACGTCCACTACCAGAGCTGGCCCCGAGACGTGCGAGCTGTGCTGTCCCCTGTGTGCGGGGCGGCATGTGCTGAGTCGTTGTCGGTTGTTTCTGCAACAGACACCAACGCAGCGGAACTTGACGGCACACGCGCGGCACATGTGCCGCAACTGCTTGGCGCGGTCGCACCGGTTTGCTGAGTGCCGGAGCCCTTGCGCTGCCGCAAGTGCGGGGAGGCGCACCACACGCTCCTCCACTAGGCCGGAGACGAGGCACGGCGCCAGTTGTCGGGGTTTGGGGGTTTGCAGTCCTGCAAGGCGGGCAGTATGTTAACGCCAACTGCCGCTCGCCAGAGGTGCTCCCTCATCGATCGGTTGGGTGTCAGGAGTGAGCATTCCAGTCTCTCTCCTGTCAGCCTGCCGGTCATGAGATGCGCCTCTCTCGTGAGAGTAAGCTCGGCTGCGGGCTCTCTCCGCGGCAACTGGCGCAAATTGACCGGCCTCCAAGGATCGTCGCTGGACCCACGCACGCACTGACTTCCGATTCTTCCTTTAGCGTTGACGCGTGCTGACAGAGTGCCCGGTGAATAATAGTGCATCATCTAAACTTTGTAAAATCTAAAGTGTAAACTCTAATAAATATAAATTGAATTTGTGAAACGTTTAATATAAACATTTTGGTGCTTCGAGCCGGATTGTGCTCGGAGACCACCCAAGCCGTTCTGAGCTAAACAATATCATTTACCGAAACGTAGCTAAAACCTGATACACTTAACATTGAAATTTTATCAAACCATTATACTGTTGATCGGAAAGACCGCAGAAGTTTACACACCAATTTAACAAGAGGTGGTGGAGTATTAATTGCTATCAAATCTGAGTATTTCTCGAGAGAAGAAATATTAGATGAAATATTATCGGAAAGACCGCAGAAGTTTACACACTAATTTAACAAGAGGTGGTGGAGTATTAATTGCTGTCAAATCTGATTATTTCTCGAGAGAATAAATATTATATGAAGCTGCTGAAATCGACTTTTGCTGTGTCGACGTTATAGTTGCCAACTTACGCATTTATATTACCTGTTCCTACAACCCACCGAGTTCTGCTGAGGAGATTAATATTAATCATCTTCGCTTCATACGCCGAGTTTCCGACAAACTTCTAGAGACGGATCACATGATGGTGCTTGGTGACTTCAATCTACCTTACGTAAATTGGGAAAGATGCGTCGATGACACGGCTATTCTTTTACCGGCACTCGATGGGAATTACGACTGTAATTTTCTGAATAACATATCATCCATAGGCCTTTTTCAAATTAATTACATTTCGAATTTAAATAATCGTTTGTTAGACCTCGTCTCTATCGACGATAAGGATATTTATGAGATATCCAGATCTTTGCCTTTGGTGTTACCAGAAGTTATACACCAGCCCACGCTAGAAACTAAAATTACCCTTGTAAATTAAAAAGATTTTCTTATGGATAATTACCTTCCATATAATGTGTATCCTTCTTCAGTTTGTCTGGATTCTGCATTGAACCCTTTTAATGGTGGTTTACTGAATCCTCGGTACCAATGATCACAGTTCCTATAAACTTGATTCCTTCTTGGTATACTGGAGAATTGCGTTTATTAAGGAATTTAAAATCAAAACAATTAATTAGTAATTACAATCCTGGAATAAAATACATGCTGGATGGATAACATTCCATCATGTATTTTAAAATTTTGCGCTGATGCATTAGCGTCGCCTGTACCAGCACTTTTTGATTACTCTCTTCGATCTGACTACTTCCCTGAAGTATGGAAGTCTTATTATGTTATTCCACTGCACAGGTCTGGAAATAGATGCAACATAAATAAATATTGTGGCATTGCTAAGCTCAGTGCGCTACTTAAACTCTTGGAGAAGATAATTACGTGCCAGATCTCGAAAAATGTTAATACATTGACTTCTCCGGAGCAAGACGGATTTCGTCTAGGAAAACTATCGAAAACGATCGTTTTTCGTCCCGAAAACTATTAAGAACTTCATTACCGGTAAACAAACAGATGTTATTTATACAGACTTCAGTAAGGCTTTGATGTGGTTAATCACAAACTACTCATTTTGAAACTGAACCTATTTGGTTTTCCTGAAAGTCTAATAAATTGGATAGCCTCTTATCTTACTAACAGGAAACAAATAGTACTGTTTAAATATACGCAATCAGAAGATTTTACGGTTACATCTGGAGTCATTCAAGGCAGCCAGGACCGCTACTATTTCTTTTGTACATAAACGTCCTCCCACAAGTCGTGGAAAAGATGAACATTTTAATATTTGCGGATGATGTGAGATTGTTTCATTCATTTAAAAACGAAAATGAAACTAACCTGCTCCAAAATGACCTCGATTCTTTGACCGCTTGGTGCAATATTAATTGCATGAAATTGAACATAAGCAAATGTAAACAAGTGACATAAATAAATACAGGAATACAGGCTCGATATCATCCAGTAATATTTAATTATACTATTGGCAATCATAACCTGGACCAATTGGATGCTGTAGAAGATCTCGACGTACTTCTCGACCGGAAGCTTCACCTTGATACTCACATCAACCGGATAACTAGTAGAGCCAACAGCGTTTTGGGTTTTACTGCTCTTTTGTCTAAGGAATATTGGATGAAATCCGTCCTTACTCTTACCAACATATGACTCTCAACTTAAGCTGATCAATCTGTATCCATTGGTTGATCGAAGGAGAATGCTTAATGTTGTTTTTATCTTGACCTGCTACAAGGCGTCAGCGGTGATTAGGCAATCCACTCAGTTGATCGGGGTAATAATGAATTCTCCTACTGGCCGATATACTTCGCCAAATATTTCGGATTCATTTTCCTCGCAGTCACGGCAGGCATTCCCATTCCACCAACCCCATTAAACAACACAGAGCCGGTACAGCAGAGATTTGGAAAGAAATTAAATTCCAAGAAAGGCCGTTAGTAATCCGAGGAAAGCCTCGAGGGAGTAGTGCCTTACTAGGAAAAATACACCTTTCTGCGAGACGTGTTTTATGTATGGTCAGCAACAAGCGGCCGGCAAGAAAAATTTCACTGAAATAGATATACCTCATATGGGAAATGGAGTACAGAATATGTTACTGGCAACCATGATATGTTACTGGTGTAATAGGCCAGGTCACATAGTAAAAAGCTGCGAGTAAAAAAAAACCGGGAGTCATTTCAGGGAAATTACCGAGGGCCCAGGCAAGGCCAGTAACCTGGGAACCCGTATAACATAGTAAGAGTAGGCCGCAGCAACTCGGTCAGATGAGTTATACGTCCATGGTGACAGTTAACCCATCCTCGAGCAGAGAAGTCCCGCAGAGGACTAACGAATCGAAAACAGCGGAAGATTCCCAAAACATCTTGAGTGTGGGGTGTAATTGAGACCAGCAAAATCCGAACAGAAACGAAGAACAATTCTGAAGAATCATGCAAGGGAGCAGGATCAAAAACCACAAAAGAGCAAGATTTGTAAAATAAACCAGAGGAAGTTTTTAATTTAGAAGTAATTAAGGAGAATGCTTCCCCAGCGCGGATAAGAAACAATGAAAATAGGGACCAGTCATGTGAGACAGAAAGACATGTGGAAATATTTATGCAAATATAGAAATGTAGGTGGTAATGATAGCGAGTGCTGTTACGGAAAAAAAACCGGAGGATGACGTGTTCGTTGAATTTCCTTGCGCGGGGGCAAATAATGAAAAACTCTTCGTACTGGTGGACACGGGAGGAGACACTAGTCTGGTGAAGATAGATTCCTTAAAAAAGGACACGAAGATTTACTATTCAGAGAAGCGGACTCTGAGTGGAGCTCAGGGATGTGCTTCCACTAAAGGAACTGTCAACGTTAGCAATTGTCCAAACCTTGATTTAACGTTACACATGGTGTCACTTGAACAAGGTTTTAGGCGGGCGACAGAATACTTGGCAGGGATAATTATTGGAACTGATCCGCTATAAATTCGGTAAAAAAGCACATTACAATGGCGATCATAATGCAAAATTACTCTTTGTAAAGGTGAGTAATAGAAAACCGCATGTAACACGTAGCATAGTGAAAGCTAGTTCGGCATGTATCATGCAAGTAAAGTTAAATACAAAAATTTGAGTGGTGGTAGTCCACAAAGCGCAGATATCTCCGGGTGTTTACATGGGAGAAACGCTAGTAAATGTCACGGATAATAAAGTTGTACGGGTTGCTACAAATTTTATATATATTTAATTTTGTTTAAAACTAAAATACAGCAGAAAGTCCTTGGATTAAGAATAATTATTAGCATCTAAATTAGAATTAAGCTAATATCGAAAATAATAATAACAATAAGCATTCGAATTAATAACATTAAAATAAGTTCTCAATAAGGAATACACAAGAAAGAATTACCTAACAATAACAACAAATAAAATTATAAAAACAAAGCAAGCTGCGAAAACACGCGATAGCATATACATACGCTCAGAGAATAAGACATACGCACAAGTAGAGCAACGGCAATTATAAAAATAGAAGTATGCGACCAGCTTAATTTCGCTTTCTCTTTTTCTTTGCACTTTCGCTGCCACTGATCTAAAAATAGAATCAAGCATTCAGCTCACACATATTTTCTTTCGTTGCGCACACGCTGCATATGATTCCTACTGTGTTTTCAGCAGCATGTGCATTTAACGAATCGTTTGTGCAAGCTCAGTCAGCTTTCTGCCGGTGAGCAAAGATTTGATTCTTGCCTGCCAAAACAGAAACTCCTTTTGCGTGGAGCAGTTGACCCCCTGGTTCGACAGCCCCAACTATCGCATAACGAGTGGCTCATATTTAAAACGGGTTGATCAACTCGTAATATTTTGAGTAGAGTAGAAGTAGTTGCCGGCGTATCCTAAGCGTATTTTAGGAGTATATTTGGGCGTATTTAGGAATTTCAAAGCTTCGGACGGAATCATTCCTTCGGGAATTTCAAGGCTTCGGCCGGAATCAGTTCTTCGGAGCTTTCACCAGCATTGTGAGCGGCCCTCTGCCGCGGAGCACTTAGCTACTCCGACACTGTATTCACCAGCATTGTAAGCGGCCCTCTGCCACGGGGCATTCGGCTCCCACGTCTTCTGCACATATAGATTATTGTACACGACCCTCTGTCGCCAGGCACTCGGCCTGACAGACCGATTGTAACCAGTGGCGTAGATATTAAGTTTGTAAAACGTTTGTGAATTAAATAAAATATTAAATAAAGGAAAAAACGAACACCAACCCGCATATGTCCGAGCCAAAAAATTTCAGTGATAGATTTGCTTCACAGCAAATCGTGTGCAATTCCTGACTGCCGTGGTGGTTGGAACTTTGAGGGTTACGAGATACCCCAAAACGGACCCTGGGGCGACTCCCGCTACCCCAGCTGGAAACAAAATCTTGTTACAAAGTTAATGTGCCAATCCTGAATTCAACAGAAGAAGATTTTATTCGTAGCGATAACTTCATACCGAAATTCAATGATTTTAATAAATATAAACTACCAAGTAAAGCGAATTCAATCAATAGAGTTGTGAGTTCAGATTTTAATTTAATTTATTTAAATTTTTTTCAAAATAAGGATGTACACTAAGAAATAAGATTCTTTTATAGTGCAGTTTTCTTGACCACAATATCAATGAAAATACCGAATAATAATAAATAAATATTAATAGAATATAATCAATAAATAATAATTAAATATCGTATTCGAAGAGAATTAGGTACCAGTGAAGGGAACATAAGTATATATAGAGAGGTATAGAGAGATATAAAATAAGGTAGAATTGATCGACTATTAATTTTCCATGAACAGCTCCAATAATTCCCGTTTAAACCTGCTTTTGGATATGATTCTTTTTAAGGAATTCGGTAATGAATTCCACAATCTCACCGCATTGATAAAAAAGAGTCGTGAAGAATTAAAATAGTTAAAATGTGGGACGATAAGTAGCAGACCTCTATTCGTTGAACCAAACTGCAACTTCTCATAAAGAGAGTTGGGCATTTTTGACCAAATAAGGTTATGGAGAAAAATCAGATTTCTAGCATCCAAGTAATGGATTATATCACATCCTAGGACCTTTCTTTTGTAATCTTCCAAACGATCATATCGACGAAGACCATAAACATAACGAATACCCTGGTTAAAAGCAATTAACAGTTTTGTTTGTAGGCATGGTGTTATTAACAATGTAAAGCCCCAAAGACGCCACGTGCTCTCGAAATGACATTGCTATATTATCATCTAACAAAAGGTTTACATTGAAGTCACCACATATAATAAAGTAGTCAAAATCAATTACAAGTGGAGACATTTTACCAAAATAAGAGTTTAAATTACTTAATCTGGACGGATTATAAATGCACGAAAGATATATAATAACACCTGTATCATGAATTCTAATCGCAATATACTCAATACCCCCGTATCTGACTTATAAACTATTCGGAATTGAGGGTCTTGCGACAGTAGATGGCGACTCCACCTCCTCTTCTATCCTGTCTGTCATTCATGTATAATTTAAAATTCTGAATACTGTAGGAAGGCACAGAAAAGTCTTTACAAAACCAGGTCTCTGATACGCAGATGACATCAATAGATGAATTTTCAAATACATGTCTAACAGAGAAAATAGCTTCCCCCAATTTTTCAAAATATATTGGAGTCAATGGTACTTGTTCTACAATTACCGGCGTGGTTGCTATACCGCTTATAGATAACAATAGAAAAAAGAGGATTTGCATTTCTATCTATGTTAGGTCTTAGAATTAAATAAACTTGTTAGTGAATGGTTAGCTCTAACTTTAAGTTCCTAAATGGATCCGGAGATCCTTATACGAGGATTGCTAAGTTAACCATTACTTAACTTATGCTACATAGCCTAGCCCGACAGCTAAATTTATTAATTGCTAAAAAAAATTTGAAAAAATTTTTAAATTTATGAATTACTATATATAATCTTATTAATTACTTTAAATTTATCAATTACTTACTATACGTAAGTTTCTCTTAGCGTCTATTTGCTATTATATTCGTATAACTTAAGCAAGTTATTATGTAAGGTTCTGTCGAACCAACTCGTGAGCCCTTCGAATTTTGTATTTTAAAACCTTGGAAAGATAATCCACATTGTATACGGAACTGCATTTACGCTTTAAGTTCGTCGGAAGTTCTGAATCTAAACCGTAAAGATTGCGAAAAGACGTTTGTTTCGTTGAAGTGTGCGGTGTATTATTATGCAGATGCATGGCCGCTGTGCATGTGAGCCGTTCGCCTGAGGGTGGTACTGTGTAATATGCAACTTCCTAATCCCTAACAACATGCACACAGCGGATCGAGGATTATGGTGGACAGAGTGGCCAGATCGAAGAATTTGGTGTACAGAGTGGCCAGATTTAATTTTTTTGGGCATTTTTCGTGGGGATTTTTTTTTCGAGGTTGGCATCCCTGTTGGTCAAGTCAGTTGGCAACCCTGGTGGCCTGGTAGACGGACAGACGGCTAACGGACTGGCGGCTGGCGGCTGACGGTCGCGGCGGCAGCATGCTAAGCAGAAGCTGCCTAATCAGAAGCTGCGTAAGCAGAAGTAGTGTTGTAGTTGTTGTTTATTTAATTAATTCGTTTTTGAGACGCTGCCCCAGAAGTATAGTAAAACTTAATTTAAACATTAAGGGAGGGGTTCAAGTAGTAATATGTACCTTCTAATTCACAACAACAACAGGCAAAAGCATATATCCTCATTTGAAAAATGAGTATTAATCCTCACAACAACAACAGGCAAAAGCATACGTCCT
The DNA here is from genome assembly GCA_922984085.1 of Sicus ferrugineus. Taxonomy (NCBI): domain Eukaryota; kingdom Metazoa; phylum Arthropoda; class Insecta; order Diptera; family Conopidae; genus Sicus; species Sicus ferrugineus. Next base: position 22,320,874 of record OV277349.1, read on the forward strand.
CATTTGAAAAATAAGGATTAATCCTCACAACCACAACAGGTAAAAGCTTACATGCTCACAACAACAACAAAAACCACCTCATAGTGTGTCCAGATCGAGGATTATGGTGGACAGAGTGGCCAGATCGAAGAATTTGGTGTACAGAGTGGCCAGATTTAATTTTTTTTGGGAATTTTTTGTGGGATTTTTTGGGGGGGAATTTTTCGTGGGGATTTTTTTTTCGAGGTTGGGATCCCTGTTGGCATCCCTGTTGGTCAAGTCAGTTGGCAATCCTGGTGGCCTGGCAGACGGACAGACGGCTAACGGACTGGCGGCTGGCGGCTGACGGTCGCGGCGGCAGCATGCTAAGCAGAAGCTGCCTAAGCAGAAGCTGCGTAACAGAAGTAGTGTTGTAGTTGTTGTTTATTTAATTAATTCGTTTTTGAGACGCTGCCCCAGAAGTATAGTAAAACTTAATTTAAACATTAAGGGAGGGGTTCAAGTAGTAATATGTACCTTCTAATTCACAACAACAACAGGCAAAAGCATACATCCTCATTTGAAAAATGAGTATTAATCCTCACAACAACAACAGGCAAAAGCATACATCCTCACAACAACAACAACAAAAACCACCTCACAGAGTGGCCAGATCGAGGATTTCGGTGGACAGAGTGGACAGATCGAAGAATTTGGTGGACGGAGTGGCCAGATTGAATTTTTAAAAAATTTTTTTGAGGATTTTTCGAGGGATTTTTTGGGGGGGAATTTTTCGTGAGGACTTTTTTTTCAAGGTTGGCATTCCTATTGGTCGAGTCAGGTGCAACCCTGGTGTCCTGACAGACGGCTAACGGACTGGCGGCTGACGGTTGCGGTGGTAGCATGCTAAGCAGAGCCTGCCCAAGGAGAAGCTGCGTAAGCAGAAGTAGTGTTGTAGTTGTTGTTTATTTAATTGATTCGTTTTTGAGACGCTGTCCCAGAAGTATAGTAAAACTTAATGTAAACATTAAGGGAGCGGTTCAAGCTGTGGCTCGCATCCACTGTCTGAAGCGTGGAGTTGTTATTTTAAGAAATTTAATATTTGTATGTAGGATTCAGAGCTGTGGGAACGAGTACGGGCGTGCATAGCGGCTGCGCAAGCAGAGGGTATGTTGTTAGTGGGAAGTGTATTAAAATGTCAAGTGACTGCGTGCTCCGTATCTTGGCACGTATGCGGTTGACGCAGAGAGATGTTTGAGGAAAATTTGACACCTCTGTTTTAGCTGTACAGTACTTTAAATACCGCAGGGAGGTAGATGATTTTATTTTATGACGTGTTAAAGAATATTTTTTTTTTAAATACCGAAACGGGCTGTCTAACAGTTATTAGTATAAAACATTTTTCAAAATGTATTAATTATTAATTTTTTTTAGTGAAATGTTGCAATTGGATGAGGGTAGAATATGAATACGTAGAGTGAGTGTCGGCGTGTGACTTTTGTTTTTTTCGTTTTTGTTTATGAGAGAAAGCGAAATCTACCTTTTGTCGCATAGGGTTAGTTGGTTAGTTGGTCAGTGGAGTTATTTTTAGGAAATTTAGGAAGTATGCTGTTGTGGTTGTTGTTGTTTTAATATTTGTATGTAGGATACAGAGCTGTGGGAACGAGTGCGGGCGCGGATAGCGGCAGCGTAAGCAGCGGCTGCGTAAGCAGTGGCTGCCTATGCAGAGGCTGCCTAAGCAGGCGTAGAGTTGTTGTTTATTTAATTGCTTTGCGTTTTAGACGCTGTCTCAGAAATTTAATGTAAACATTAAGTGAATGGATTGAACTGCGGTTTAGTGGACATGCATGATCTGGAGCGTGGGCTGCGTAAGCAGAGGTAGTGGTGTTATTCTTGTTTTATTTAATTGCTTGTGATCGAACTATAGCTTGATTCGAATTTTGGTGGAATTGAATTGTATTTAATGTTTTAATAGCACTTTAATGAAGACATTGGGAAAAACAACTTTTTTTATTTTGTTGTTGCTGATGTTGCTGGTGTTGTTTTGACATCATAACTTTTTGATATCGTTAATTTCTGAATATAACGCTAAATATTATATTACACAATTATGTATACATACTGTATACTATAATGTAAGCGCATAAAGTACTTATTATTTGCTGTATGCGTGTGTGTTTGTGTGTGTGTGTGTGTTTTGTTAAGGAAATCACAGATATTAGTATGAGTCATCAATTTCCCAGAATTTATTTTACAGAGACGCATTTTGTATACTATTGCTCTTGTTGAAAATTTAAGAGAGGTGAATCGCTACGGCAGAGGAGTATAAAACGAGCAACAAGTTATTACAGACCTTCATTAATCGTTTTATTCTCCAAGACATCAAGTCGTGTGAGCTCCAAATAACTTTTGAGAAAATACTCATATTGTTGTTTCGTGTATTCAATGAGTTTATTTGTTTCCCTTTAAATATTAAGTTTTAATTTACAATGGATAGACTACTGTATATGTATATGATCTAGAACCACATAGATCTCGGCACTCGATGGGAATTACGACTGTAATTTTCTGAATAACATATCATCCATAGGCCTTTATCAAATTAATTACATTTCGAATTTAAATAATCGTTTGTTAGACCTCGTCTCTATCGACGATAAGGATATTTATGAGATATCTAGATCTTTGCCTTTGGTGTTACCAGAAGTTATACACCAGCCCACGCTAGAAACTAAAATTACCCTTGTAAATTAAAAAGATTTTCTTATGGATAATTACCTTCCATATAATGTGTACATTACATTTCAGTTTGTCTGGATTCTGCATTGAACCCTTTTAATGGTGGTTTACTGAATCCTCGGTACCAATGATCACAGTTCCTATAAACTTGATTCCTTCTTGGTATACTGGAGAATTAGGTTTATTAAGGAATTTAAAATCAAAACAATACAAAATTTATTGAGAGCTGCGAACAACCTCTAGTCTTATCAACTACAAATCTATATGCTCCAGACATCAAAGACTATGCAAAGAATCTTACAATATATATTTAAATGAAGTGTAGTCCAATTTGCGCTCGGATTCAAAGTCATTTTGGAATTTCGTAAATATGAAAAGGAAGAGTGTTTTATACCCTTCTCATATGAAATTAAATCAACAAATATCTGGCGACACTAAAACTAGTTGCAACCTCTTTGCTAACTTTTTAAAATCTACATATTCATCAGAAACTTATAATTAATCAAATTACCCATTTAATATTTCTTCGGGTTCTATTACGATACCAATAATAGATGTGCAGATAGTGTTAAAAGCCCTAAGGGCCATTAAATGTAATTACAATCCTGGAATAAAATACGTGATGGATGGATAACATTCCATCATGTATTTTAAAATTTTGCGCTGATGAATTAGCGTCGCCTGTACCAGCACTTTTTGATTACTCTCTTCGATCTGACTATTTCCCTGAAGTATGGAAGTCTTATTATGTTATTCCACTGCACAAGTCTGGAAATAGATGCAACATAAATAAATATTGTGGCATTTCTAAGCTCAGTGCGCTACTTAAACTCTTGGAGAAGATAATTACGTGCCAGATCTCAACAAATGTTAATACATTGACTTCTCCGGAGCAAGACGGATTTCGTCTAGGAAAACTATCGAAAACGATCGTTTTTCGTCTCGAAAACTATTAAGAACTTCAGTACCGGTAAACAAACAGATGTTATTTATACAGACTTCAGTGAGGCTTTTATGTGGTTAATCAAAAACTACTCATTTTGAAACTGAACCTATTTGGATTGCCTGAAAGTCTAATAAATTGGATAGCCTCTTATCTTACTAACAGGAAACAAATCGTACTGTTTAAATATACGCAATCAGAAGATTTTACGGTTACATCTGGAGTCATTCAAGGCAGCCAGGACCGCTACTATTTCTTTTGTACATAAACGTCCTCCCACAAGTTGTGGAAAAGATGAACATTTTAATATTTGCGGATGATGTGAGATTGTTTCATTCATTTAAAAACGAAAATGAAACTAACCTGCTCCAAAATGACCTCGATTCTTTGACCGCTTGGTGCAATATTAATTGCATGAAATTGAACATAAGCAAATGTAAACAAGTGACATTTGCTCGATATCATCCAGTAATATTTAATTATATTATTGGCAATCATAACCTGGACCAATTGGATGCTGTAGAAGATCTCGGCGTACTTCTCGACCGGAAGCTTCACCTTGATACTCACATCAACCGGATAACTAGTAGAGCCAACAGCGTTTTGGGTTTTACTGCTCTTTTGTCTAAGGAATCTTGGATGGAATCCGTCCTTACTCTTACCAACATATGACTCTCAACTTAAGCTGATCAATCTGTATCCATTGGTTGATCGAAGGAGAATGCTTAATGTTGTTTTTATCTTGACCTGCTACAAGGCGTCAGCGGTGATTAGGCAATCCACTCAGTTGATCGGGGTAATAATGAATTCTCCTACTGGCCGATATACTTCGCCAAATATTTCGGATTCATTTTCCTCGCAGTCACGGCGGGCATTCCCATTCCACCAACCCCATTAAACAACACAGAGCCGGTACAGCAGAGATTTGGCAAGAAATTAAATTCCAAAAAAGGCCGTTAGTAATCCGAGGAAAGCCTCGAGGGAGTAGTGCCTTACTAGGAAAAATACACCTTTCTGCGAGACGTGTTTTATGTATGGTCAGCAACAAGCGGCCGGCAAGAAAAATTTCACTGCAATAGATATACCTCATATGGGAAGTGGAAACAGTAAAAACAAACCGGGAGTCATTTCAGGGAAATTACCGAGGGCCCAGGCAAGGCCAGTAACCTGGGAACCCGTATAACATAGTACGAGTAGGCCGCAGCAACTCGGTCAGATGAGTTATACGTCCATGGTGACAGTTAACCCATCCTCGAGCAGAGAAGTCCCGCAGAGGACTAACGAATCGAAAACAGCGGAAGATTCCCAAAACATCTTGAGTGTGGGGTGTAATTGAGACCAGCAAAATCCGAACAGAAACGAACAATTCTGAAGAATCATGCAAGGGAGCAGGATCAAAAACCACAAAAGAGCAAGATTTGTAAAATAAATCAGAGGAAGTTTTTAATTTAGAAGTAATTAAGGAGAATGCTTCCCCAGCGCGGATAAGAAACAATGAAAATAGGGACCAGTCATGTGAGACAGAAAACATGTGGAAATATTTATGCAAATATAGAAATGTAGGTGGTAATGATAGCGAGTGCTGTTACGGAAAAAAAACCGGAGGATGACGTGTTCATTGAATTTCCTTGCGCGGAGGCAAATAATGAAAAACTCTTCTTACTGGTGGACACGGGAGGAGACACTAGTCTGGTGAAGATAGATTCCTTAAAAAAGGACACGAAGATTTACTATTCAGAGAAGCGGACTCTGAGTGGAGCTCAGGGATGTGCTTCCACTAAAGGAACTGTCAACGTTAGCAATTGTCCAAACCTTGATTTAACGTTACACATGGTGTCACTTGAACAAGGTTTCAGGCAGGCGACAGAATACTTGGCGGGGATAATTATTGGAACTGATCCGCTATAAATTCGGTAAAAAAGCACATTACAATGTTTAGTACAGTGGGCGATCATATTGCAAAATTACCCTTTGTAAAGGTGAGTAATAAAAAACCGCATGTAACACGTAGCATAGTGAAAGCTAGTTCGGCATGTATCATGCAAGTGAAGTTAAATACAAAAGTTTGAGTGGTGGTAGTCCACAAAGCGCAGATATCTCCGGGTGTTTACATGAGAGAAACGCTAGTAAATGTCACGGATAATAAAGTTGTACGGGTTGCTACAAATTTTATATATATTTAATTTTGTTTAAAACTAAAATACAGCAGAAAGTCCTTGGATTAAGAATAATTATTAGCATCTAAATTAGAATTAAGCTAATATCGAAAATAATAATAACAATAAGCATTCGAATTAATAACATTAAAATAAGTTCTCAATAAGGAATACACAAGAAAGAATTACCTAACAATAACAACAAATAAAATTATAAAAACAAAGCAAGCTGCGAAAACACGCGATAGCATATACATACGCTCAGAGAATAAGACATACGCACAAGTAGAGCAACGGCAATTATAAAAATAGAAGTATGCGACCAGCTTAATTTCGCTTTCTCTTTTTCTTTGCACTTTCGCTGCCACTGATCTAAAAATAGAATCAAGCATTCAGCTCACACATATTTTCTTTCGTTGCGCACACGCTGCATATGATTCCTACTGTGTTTTCAGCAGCATGTGCATTTAACGAATCGTTTGTGCAAGCTCAGTCAGCTTTCTGCCGGTGAGCAAAGACTTGATTCTTGCCTGCCAAAACAGAAACTCCTTTTGCGTGGAGCAGTTGACCCCCTGGTTCGACAGCCCCAACTATCGCATAACGAGTGGCTCATATTTGAAACGGGTTGATCAACTCGTAATATTTTGAGTAGAGTAGAAGTAGTTGCCGGCGTATCCTAAGCGTATTTTAGGAGTATATTTGGGCGTATTTAGGAATTTCAAGGCTTCGGCCGGAATCAGTTCTTCGGAGCTTTCACCAGCATTGTGAGCGGCCCTCTGCCGCGGAGCACTTAGCTACTCCGACACTGTATTCACCAGCATTGTAAGCGGCCCTGTGCCACGGGGCATTCGGCTCCCCCGTCTTCTGCACATATAGATTATTGTACGCGACCCTCTGTCGCCAGGCACTCGGCCTGACAGACCGATTGTAACCAGTGGCGTAGATATTAAGTTTGTAAAACGTTTGTGAATTAAATAAAATATTAAATAAAGGAAAAAACGAACACCAACCCGCATACGTCCGAGCCAAAAAATTTCAGTGATAGATTTGCTTCACAGCAAATCGTGTGCAATTCCTGACTGCCGTGGTGGTTGGAACTTTGAGGGTTACGAGATACCCCAAAACGGACCCTGGGGCGACTCACGCTACCCCAGCTGGAAACAAAATCTCGTTACAAAGTTAATGTGCCAATCCTGAATTCAACAGAAGAAGATTTTATTCGTAGCGATAACTTCATACCGAAGTTCAATGATTTTAATAAATATAAACTACCAAGTAAAGCGAATTCAATCAATAGAGTTGTGAGTTCAGATTTTAATTTAATTTATTTAAATTTTTTTCAAAATAAGGATGTACACTAAGAAATAAGATTCTTTTATAGTGCAGTTTAAGGGCGGCTCCCAATGCTTTGCTGCTTGCATATGTCGTTAGAACAAATTCTCTAGTAGTCTGGGTATTCCAGAACTGGAGGGGTTATTCTTGCCTCCTTCAACCTTTCGAAAGCTATTTGGAAGTCTTCCGTCCAATTAAAAACTGCATCTTTTCTTAGTAGCTTGTTAACTGGAGGGGCTATTCTCGCTGTACGAGGTATACATTTTCTATAATAGTTCACTAGACCCAAAAAGGCTTGCACCTCCCTCTTATTCTATGGAGGTGAAATTCTTTTGATGCATTCTAGCTTTTGAGGGTCAGGGAGAGCACCATGTTCCGAATATTTATGCTCTAAGGAAACGACTTCTCGTCGTAAGAATTTGGCATTTGCTAATATTTAGCTTCAAATTATTCGTTCTTAAAACCTGTGTCAATCTCAACTCGTGCTGTTTCAAATTGCTCCCATACACCACTACGTCGTCTAAATAGACGAAGCAGTCTATTCCCTGTAGACCCGTGAGGATGTTGGTCATTAGCCTCTGAAAAGTGGCGGGGGCACCTGTTAATCCGAAGGGCATTCTGTTGAAGTCTAAGTGAACCAATGTCGAGCTGAAAGCAGTTTTTTCTCTGCCACTATCAACCACCAAAACTTAATGGTAGCCATTGGCTAAATTCAGAGTAGAAAAATTCTGCTACTTCCTAGTTGATCGAATATTTCGTCAATCCTAGCTATTGGAAACACTTGCTTTATTGTTGCCTCATTATGTTTCCTATAATCTATGACCAGTCTCCACTTCTTTTCTCCATCTTTACTACTCTTCTTAGGAACTAGTAGTACTGAACAGTTCAATGGAGAGGTTCTTGGAGATATTATCCCTTTTTCCAGAAGTATACCAACTTGTCTGTTTACCTCTTCCCGGTGTGTATGTTGAAGACGGTATTGCTTCTGATTAATCGGCGCCTAATCTGTTCTTGTGGGAATCCTATGTGTACGGTATTAGAATGGTGTGTAGGAGTGTATGACAGGCTGTCACCCTCTATTAGGAAAACGTCATGGTAGGACGCACAAATCCCTACAATTGACTTTCTCTACTCATCATTTGAGTTTGGAACTAGATCGAGTTTTTATTCTTTCTTCTGGTTCGCTGGGAGTATGCATTTTGAGTAGTTGTGTCCATGGCTGGCTTGTAATTAAATCGTGCTTTTCCAGTGTTAAAATAACTCCAAAGAGTTCCGGTGTTTCGTATTGTCCTCTGGGCTTATTTGTGATGCAGTAGATAATAAGGTTTGAGCAGTATTCGAAGTAAAGCAATTATATTTTATTCGAGAAATAAACTTGATAAATTACTCTGCTAAATATGTCATCTAACAACAACAAACGTGTTACTCGCACCAACAGCAACCTAGGCTCTTACAAAGTCATCAGTCCCTTTGCCTCTCTCAGCACTTCCATTTCTAGTGCTGATAAATCATCACATTCAGAATCTCTCGATATTAAGCTTGCTGAACTGAAAGAGTGTATAATTGAGCAGATTAGTGGGAATATAAAAAAGTCAGAAAAGCACATAATGGAGAGGTTTGGCGAGCTGAATGGAATTATTGCGAATTTGAAGATAGAGATGAGGGATATCTTGCCCCGTGTTGCTGCGGTGGAGTCTAAGGCTTTGGAAGTTGAAGCCGTTAAATGGGACGTAAAAGACCTAAAAGACAATGTATCAAAATTACAGAACAGATCAATTTCATCTGATGTAATTGTCAATAGCATCCCGTTCTCTTCTGATACCTCTCTCCCTTCTGTATTCGGAAAAATCTGGTGTCGTTTTTCGGTCGCGCTGTTAAATTGTGGAATAATCCCCATCCACTTATGACGTCGAAGCTTTTAAAAGAGGTGTAAATCTACTCCCACTTTCCCCTTTCCACTAACTAGGAAGTTTCCTCAATTCCGCCGCCGGGCCGTTCTGTTTCAATCCAAATTTCTCGGCCACCAGTCGAAGCTGTTTCTTGTTCAGGTTGTAGATCCAACCAATCGTAGCCATTATGAGCGTGTCGTAAAGGTATCGATATCGTAGATTCAACAATTATGCTTGATTGTCTTATTCCGTCCGGCGAATTTCTTAATTGGTCCCTGTTTGGGCGCAATCTGTCACGATGCTTTGGATATAACTCAGGGTGTGTCCAGGATCGGGACAGAAATAATTTCTATTTTTTACCTTCAATTCAAGAAATTCACTTGGTTGAATCCATTAAAACTTAAATTATTTGATGGTCAGTTCAGGCGTTTAAGTTGGGAGAACGAGTGGGCTGGATGATCACTGGCGTGAGTGGGTCTACTGCCTATAGAGTTCTGTCGGAAGGGATCTGCTGTAGCAACGTAAGCCCTTGATGTTCGCTGACGTAGCGCAATCACATATACTTAAACTAAGGCATATTTATCCTTTGATGTTCAATGCAGCACATTAACTGATTTAACTAATACCTTAGTTCAGGTCTATGTGCTTAGACTAAAACCAAATAAACTAAAATTCGAATACTGACACTATGTGAGTACTGGACACAACTATTACACATATACATTGTTCAAACATATGTACACAGATAAGATTCGGAGAAGGAACACTGCAACTAACAGTGAAGATAAGTTATTCGACTTTCCCACGCAACGTCTTATCTTTGTGTATTCCGTATCGTCGCTTCGAGCATCCCTTCTTATCGTCCAAAGGGTCTTTCTTTTTTGTTGTACTATATTACGTTTCACTCATTTATATTTACTACTTAGCATATAAGAACTTTAGATAAGAAAATTTGTCTATAAACCCAAAAATAAAGAGAATAAAATCAGTATCTTACAAATATTGAACTAAGGTGTTTCTATTAACATTTTTTTGTTCCTTCGAAGCTACGCTCAGATTTTTCCCCCACCAGAGGTAAGAATTTCTGAGTTTTGAATCGGCCTAATAAGTTATTAGGAAAACATAAAAAATTTAAATTGAATTCTCAACTCTTATAGAGGAGAATTATAAACAAAAATTTTTTTCGAACTTTCCCCCACCAGTGGTAAGGTTCGAAAATTAAAAAAAAAAACTCTTCTGTGTTTTCTTTTACCAGTAGTAAGAAACTCAGAAGTTGTTTTGAAAATATAGCGTTTCCGGGGCTAAGACACCGAAAAGTGAGAAGTGTTTTATTAACATATAGGCGTAAATCACGGCCAAACAGTGGTTTAAGCGTACAGAAGCTTAGATATGGGGACAGTGAAAAAAAAAAGAGGAAAGACAATAAACGTCAACCAAAGTCAAGCAGCGAGTATGGCTAAACGGCAATCAATTTAATTAAAATTCAATTTATATGAACGCCAAAAGGATTTGGGTGACGAGATTGTAACAATTCAATTGTAACAACGAAGCTGACTCAGAAGGAGGTCCGTTCTGCAGTCAGAGTAGAATTAGAAAAGCGGTTGCTGAAAGCATTTGAGGAGTTCAACAGCGACAACTCAGCACTGCTAGCGCTGGGAATTACCACAGATGACTATTACCAAAAAAATTATAATGACGGAATTTGTAACGTGGTCAAAGAAGTGAAACAACTGTTAGCGATAATCGCCGACGAAACATCAACATCAACAGATGCTCAAACTGGAAAACAGATTATTTTCCAAGAAGCTAAAGTTACGAAACAAACCAAACCACCAAGTAAGGTAGAAGAATTACTGCAACAATTTGATTTAAAAGCACTAAACATGAAAAATTGGTTAATTAAAGTCAATGAAGAAATTGGTGAACAGCCAATTGCCGTTTTGGAAGTAAGAAAACATATAATCGAAGAGCGATATAGATCTTTAAAAGAGGTATATGATAAAATACGTGAAACTGGTGCATCTCTAAATGATGTAACAATAGAGATGGAGAATATTTTGGAATTATATTACAATGTGCTTCAAACACTTGCCTTTCAATCAACAAGCCCCATTTCTGATTCCAATCAACAAAAAACAAGAAACATTAGATTAGAAGATATAAAAATTCCTGCCTTTTTCGGCGAAATTAAAGAATGGGTCTAATTTTATGACCTTTTCGTAAATTTAGTCCATAACTGCAATGAATTTTCGGATGTCGAGAAAATGTATCGGCTCAAGTCCTTATTAAAAGTTGATGCTGCGAGGTTGATTCAGCATCTTAGGGTAACTGAGATAACTATAAAGCAGCGTTTGACATACTTAAACAACGGTATGATAATAAACGCCTTCTCTTCACATCACAAGTCGACAGATTGCTTGATCAACCAATGGTTAATAGTGAATCAGCACCAAGCATCAAAAAACTGCTTGATACGACAAACGAGTGTATTCGTTATCAAGGGTTTGAATATTGAAATTCATGACGCAGAACCTTTTATTGCACGACCAATCGTCAGGAAATTGGACAAAGATGGGCTCTGATTGTACGAACAGAGTGTTAAAAAGCCAAAAGAAATTCAAGGCTTACTGGATGTGTTAAATTTTCTGGAGCAACAATATCAGGCCTTAGAAGCAACAACAAAGCTACAGAATACCAGCAAAAAATGCAGCGATTTACTACTACTTTATACTCTGCTCCGCAACAATGTAATTTTTGTCAAAAACCTGGGCATACCATAACAATGTGTAACAGAATTCTGGAGTTGCCTGTCGAGAACCGAAGATCGTTTATATATAAGAAGAAGTTGTGCTTCACGTGTATGAATCATACAATAGACAAAAAGTGCCCAAATCCGCTTTTTAAGTGTAGGTACTGCAATAAAAGGCATCATACGAACAAAAAAAGTATAACAGAATGTCGGAAAATGTTAAACATAATACATCTTGCTCAATGACTACTGGTGGAGCCTCTGCACAAGTAATTTTAGCAACGGCACAAATAAAGGTCTGTTCATCAAACGGAGAAGAAGTGATCCTACGAGCGCTTGTTGACCAAGGATCACAGATAACAATATCCGAGGAAGCGATACGAATACTAGCCTTGCAGCGGCAGAAAGCTAAAACAGAGATTCATGGTTTTGGCGAGTCAGTAGTTGGCGTATCGAAATTTAAGGTATACATACTTACAAATAAAACCAAGATTTATGAGCAATTTTGTGGTGGAATCCCATGCGTTAGTACTGCCTAAGCTTACAGGCACTCATCCAGATCACACATTCAAACACGACATTCAGCAATGGGATAACTATACGTTAGCGGATCCAATATTTAATAAGTCTGACCGAATAGATGTGGTCATTGGCGCAGATATTTTTGGCAACATTCTAGAGGAAGGAGTATGCAAAAGAGGTGGAATTCTGGGTCAATCAACAAAACTTTGTTGGATATTATCAGGAATCCTGAAGAAAGCGCCAGCAAATAAAAGAGTTGTGTCAGCTCTAAGTAATATAGATCGCTTTTGGGAGCTGGAGGAAGTTTCTTCAGACGAACCAACATCGAAAGGAGAAGAAGAGTGTGTAAAAATCTACGAAGAAACTACACGAATTGATTTGGATGGTAGATTTGTGGTCAAATTACCACTACGCGAAGATAAGCAATTGGGAGATTCACGTAAACAAGCTGTAGCTAGGTTTTTATCTTTGAAACGAAAGTTAAAAAGAGACAGAAATCTAAAGGCCAGCTACATAAACTTCATGCAGGATCACAACATATGGAACCCGTCAGTGTAAGGGCAGCGGCAAGTATTATTTGCCTCATCAAGCTATTATCAGAGAAGGGAGATTAACGACAAAGTTACGTGTAGTTTTTGATGCCTCCGCAAAACTACAAATAAGAAGAGCCTCAATGACATTATGTACATCGGTCTCAGACTATAAAGGGATATATTTGACATCATTCTCAAATGGCGGTTATGGAAATACGTCGTAACTGCAGACGTAGAGAAGATGTATAGGCAAATAAAAATAGCAGAAGATGATCAAGCCTATTAACATATTTTATGGCGCGATGACGAAAAGGACACATTAAAGGAATACAAATTAACCACAGTCACTTATGGAACAGCGTCGGCACCATTTCTAGCGATGAAAACACTTTTCGAGATTGCAGATCGCTGTCCAGATAAGGATATAAGTGGTATAATCAAAACTGACTTTTACATGGATGACTTGATGACCGGTGGTGACTCAATTGAAACTTGTAAAAGCATTCAGAACAGGATTTCTTTTCACTTACCAAAGTTTGGTTTCCATCTTCAGAAATGGCTATCTAATAATTCTGAAGTAACCAAAGGGGTGACAAGAACAGTTATTAATGAAATAATTGAAATTAAAGATAACGAATCCGTAAAAACGTTGGGACTGAAGGGGACCCAGTGAATGATGAGTTCAGCTTTAGAATGAAGTTCTCAGAAGGCAAGGCAATTACCAAAAGAGAGGCGTTGTCAGAAGTGGCCAGAATATTTGATCCTTTGGGTTGGTTGACTCTGGTAACTGTAACAGCGAAATTGTTTATCCAAAAATTATGTATTCATCAGTCGGAATGGGATGAAGTGGTAACTAAGATCTAGAGGAAGAATGGAACGAGTTCATCAAGCACATGCCTTTGATTGAAGAAATTAGGATTCCTCGCTGGATAAATATTAAGAGCGACGAAGAATTTGAAATTCATGGATTTGCAGATGCATCCGAAAAAGCTTATGCGGCAGTAGTGTATGCAAAATCTAATAATTCAGTAGCGCTAGTAACAGCAAAAAGCAAAGTCAACCCGATTAAGAATAAGAAAACTTTGCCGAAGCTAGAGTTATGTGCAGCTCATCTTTTAGCCAAACTAGTGAAAAAGTCGCAGATTCCTTTATTCGAAAACACAAAGAATTCGCGTGGAGCGATTCAACGATAGTTCTGGGAGGGATTCACGATTGTAAAAGTAAAGACAAATGTTTTTCGTAAGAGGATAGGCGAAATTAAAACCTTGGTTCCAGATGCAACATGGAAGCATGTTAGCACTAAGGATAATCCAGGGGATGTCGCATCTCGTGGAATACATGCCGATAAATTCAAAAAACATCCATTGTGGTGGAAAGGTCCGTCATGGCTATCGCAATCAGACTTTTTTTGGCCAAAACAGGAAGCATGTAACTATGCGATTCCTGTTGTGAATATAACTACAACATTATCAAAAGCACACTTTCTGGATGATATGATAAATAATGTCCAAATGGACAAAGTTACGAAGGGTGACAGCTACTGTACTACGTTTTCTAGACAAGGTGAGAGGGAAACAGGATTTCATACAACATCTAACTGTAGCTGAATTAATGAAAGCTGAAAAACTTATACTTCAGTATCATCAAAAAACTGAATTTTTTAATGAGATCGAAGCCTTGCAACAGAATCGGCCAATCGACAAAAATAGTAAAATTTTGAGCTTGTATCCGTTTTTGAATGATGCCGGAATTCTTCATGTCGGCGGAAGATTGCAACACGCAAATATTTGTTATGGTCAGAAACATCCGATAATTATAACCAAGTCGAAAATAGCATCTTTATTAGTTCAAATGACACACTTCGAAACCCTTCATGGCGGTAACCGGCTAATGGAATGAATGATAAGAATAAATTTCTGGATACTAGGATTGAAAAATGAAGTCAAGAAGTGCATAAGATATTGTGCTACTCTAGGTTTAGGAAGATTACCCATGATCTGTTTAGCGCATCCTTGACGATATCGTGAACACTTAGCACAGAAGTGTCTCCGGGTGTTTAACGTGAGCGCCTGCCAAGACTGGCTTAAGCTCACGGTGTGCCATCACACATGGGGTTGAAGTCTATGCGTCAACCAACGCCCCCTTGAATAGGTACCTGGTACCAGTCCGCGGGAACCAATTCGAGTACTTGCGTAAAGGACAAGCATTCCCTCTTGGTGAGGGGTCGAGGCCTTTCTAACACCTCTGCCGTTCTATGGGTCACGGCACCCGGTTGCAATGCAACTCCACACCGAGCTATTAAAGAATAGCTCTGCCCGCGTACGTTTGGGCGTCAACCACAGCCCCCACGATGCTCCCACTAGGGGTCCTTCCAACAATGACCAGGCTGAGCGTGAGCGAACACGCTACAGGGGCTCCTGATCCCCGTGGTACTAGACAAAGCCTCTGGTCAGACTTCGTAGTCAAGACTACTACCAGTTGGGCTCCTTACAGCCCGGGACCGGTCGCCCAAAAGTTTTTAAGTCCAGCTGTGGATAGAACTTGGTGCAGACAGAAACTGCCCACACCAAACGTGAAAACAGTCTAAAGACATGTGTATGGACATGTCTTCCTCACTGCGGGAGCATACTTAGTTTTTCTTTATTTTTTTATTTTACTGCCAAATTTAAAAAAAAACTAGTTGATTCAAATATGCATCACTGCCCGCCAGCGCATAAAAACGTGCTTGTAAATGAAAAATATTTTTTGTGTTTAAATTATTTATTTCCTATTAATTATTTTTTCATTTTTATAAGTTATAAGTTTCCTTAAATAAATTAATATTAAATTTAATTATTATTAATTTTTAGCTAAATAATAACATAATTATTAGGTAAATATAAAAAAAAATTTATTATATAGTATGAAACTGTAAAAAACAGTTTCTTTGGCTATTTAAACATAAAGCCATATAGAATTTTTTACATTTTATAAAGGTCTGTCCTAAACAGCCGGGTAGTTTGTATCGCGTCCGATTGCCTACCACTTCTGGAAAGTGGCATATACCATCGTGGCGCACGTCAATGGACGGAATAGGTTGAGTTGTAGTCGACTTTTTCTTTTCTGCTTCATGTTGGCTTGCAACCGATGGTGAAGAAGGATTTGGTTTTCTGCCGCGCTTGCCAGCAAAATCAATTTTCAACCAAGCAATTCTGTTTCTCCGGGAAAACGAGCGACAGAACAGTAGAGGCGGTGCCGATCAGGGGCGCCGCGGTAGACAGAACTATGAACCCCGATTGGGTATAGTTTTGGGAATTTGACACAAAGTTTGTGCTAATTCGAATCTAAAATCCGCCTGACTTTTTGGAACAATGCCTTTTGATTGACAAGCATGTTTGTATAGAATCCAGGAGTTGATGCAGGTCATATCCAAAAGGTGATATTCGTCTGTACCATTTCCTAGATTTTATGGTGATCCTATACCTTCCTATAAAACTGTCTATCAGGTCTACTCCACGCATGTGCTTATTGTAATCTCCGATTACGGCAGGACATTTGATTTTCGTAATTGTTTTTGTTTTCCGGTCATATCTTCTCACTGCCGATTCCGGTTCCTTTCCAGAAAATGTTGAAATCATAGCAACAACTTTGTTATCTTTCCAAACAGTATTGGAAAGCTCCACGTCGTCCAAAGTGGTGACCATTTCTACTGCTGATCCTCGAGGTTTATTTTGGAATTCGCTCTCTTCGGGAAGTTTGCATTTGGGAATTCTGTTTCGTCTTATTGTACCCAGACAGTGGATGCCTTGTTTTCGTAAATATACAAAAAGTGGCAACGACGTGTAATAATTGTCGCAGTACAATTTGTAATTCTTGTCCTTTGGCACTTGGCGACATAGCCTAACTTCAACATTAGCACTCGCCCCCAAATCAACCTCATGTGTAAGGCGCCTCGGCACTTTATTTTCTTCTCCCGAATATATTTCAAAATTGTAGGCGAACCCAGATATCCCACAAAGCACAAAGAGTTTATAGCCCCATTTATGTGGTTTTTGTGGCATATACTGTGTTAGATGATGGTGAGCTTTCGTGGCACACATTTATTCATCCACACACAAGCGTTCCTCCATTGGAATTTTACAGAAATTTTTGTTGAGGGCTTCTATTATTGGCCTCAGCTTGTGGAGTTTATCATGTTTGTTGTCGTTTCGATCAGTTATATAGGTGGAATTATCATTGAAGTGGAGAATGCGTTTTAACTTTTCAAACTGTTTCATTGGCATTGCAGCTTTTACTAAATCCGAACCCATGCTAGAGGGTCCGAAAACTGCTATATTCAAAAAATGCTCAAAAAGGCTTTTCTGCTCTTGTACAGTAATACGGTCCTCGCATAAAATACGCCAAAACTACATTTATTACTACGAGCAACTCGTAGAAATTGCATTAGAAGAGCGGCGGCGAAAGTTGTATAGAAAGTTGTAAAACTCGGTTCACAAAATTATGTAATAATGTAAATAAAGAAATGGGTATATAATAGAAAATATATAAATAAAAAATATTAAACTATTAATGATTTATCTCCAGTGGGCGCACTCGGTCATGACAAAGATGTGTGCACCGTATACAAAACCAGCTGACGGCGCCGCCATTTGACACATTTGTGTACATGACAATACACAAAATGCTCAAAATTTTGTGTATATAAGGAGCTGCTAATAAAGCTCAAATCGGTCACTCTTGCCAGGACCAGCAGCTAGCTGAGTGGTCTCAGACCAAGAATAAATTTTGTTGATTTCACAGCCGCCTCGACTGTTGGCCATTTAATATCTTTTTTTTTTGCTCACTAACTTGTTGTCTGCTCGGCCGTCTCGACCGAGAAGCAACAAGCCTTTTTTTGCCACGGTTTTTCAGCTGTCTCAGTTGAGAGCCAAATTTCTAACATGTTGTTGTCCGCTCGTTCGTCTCGACCTAGAAACAACCAAAAACTTTGCCAGGGTTTCTCGGCTGCCTCAGCCGGGAAAACCAAAATTCTTAACTTGTTGTCGACTCGGCCGTCTCGTCCGAGAATCAACCAATCTTTTGCCAGGGTTTCTCAGCTGCCTCAAATGAAAACCAAATTTTCGCGTGTTGTTGTCTGCTCGGCCGTCTCGACAGAAAAACAAAAAACTTTGCCAAAGTTTCTCGGCTGCCTCAGCCGGAAAACCAAATTCTTACGTTGTTGTTGTCTGTTCGGCCGTCTCGACGGAAAACAACAAAAGCTTTGCCAGGGTTTCTTGGCTGCCTCAGCCGGAAAACCAAATTCTTAATTTGTTGTTGTCTATTCGGCCGTCTCAACCGAAAACAACAAAAACTTTGCCAGGGTTTCAAAACAACACAAGTTCATCAGGGTTTCCCAGCTACCTCAGCTAAAACCCAAATTTCTACACGTGTCGACCGAGAAACAACAGAACTTTACCAGGGTTTATCAGCTGCCCCAGCTGAAGAACAAATCTCGTCAGCCCAGGGCTGTCTTCTCAGCCACCTCTAGACAAAATATACATAACTATTCTTGTTCAAGAGCACATCCCTCTATCCCATAAGTCTAGCATTAAATAGAAGTAAGAAAAATTAGCATTATATAACACGCCACTGCCTCTCTTCTTGTGTGCTGAACCTTGGACACCGACGAGTATATTCCGGCCGAAGGAAGCTTCGTCAAAGAAGAATATGCAAAATAAACTGGTTGCGCAATTATATTGCAACCAGCCGGTTCGCCACAAACTTTAACTGGGTGTAGTGCGGAAATGACTACCCACTTAAAGCAAAAGACATCTTCATTCTTTATCTTAATGCAAGCATGTTTTTTCTGCAGCTTTTTTGCGAGAGGTATACATGAGGATCCGTTGATAGGTCGATATTCATTATTGTTATTCTCTAAGTGGCATATTTCCACCCTCAAGGGCATGGATGCTCTGGATGCGTATTCTCAGTTCGATCCGTTCACAAATCACACATCCACACTTACTCTGCATATCTTATCATTTATAATCTCCCAATACTCACATACCACTTTTATCCCCTCTCCCCATCTGCCGTCTGACCGACTGAGCGACTGTCTGTCCGTCCGAGCGGTTTTCCGTTTCGTTAAATTCTGGTGGAAATTTTTACATTAATTGAATTAAATTCTTTAAAATGTTTGCAATTCCTGACAAATTCCAATCAAGCGGCATATCGATCGCAACAAGAACAAAAAACAAAAACAACAACAATACACAAAAAATGTTCTATGCTCGTCTATGCATCCTTGAGTTTCGTCAGACTTTGACAGAGAGAAGAACCCAGAACCTGGATTCTTTAATCGTATTTTCAAGTGCCGGACAGTCACAGAGGAGGTGTCTGAAGTTTACTTCTTTCGTTTCATTCCGACAGTTCCTACTGAAGTCCCTTGGGACGATTCCCAATCTTGACACATGTGCGCCTATTAGACAATGCCCCGTAATTACGGCGATTGATAATGAATGTAAGGATATCCTTTGATCTTCTTACATTCATTGATGGACAAATCTGTCTGGTCGTCCTGCATGAGTCCAGAACTGAACCACCTTTCATTAGCGATAGTAGTTTTTTGATTCAGAATGTGCTTGCACGTAGGCATCTGTGCAAGGGAGCTATAATTTATATTATAAAATAAAATAAATCTGTTAAAAGAATTTAGTTAGTTTCCGTAAAATTTAAGAATCTGTGTAAGGGTGCTATAATTTATATTGGCATAATATTGGAAATCTGTGAATAATTAGAAAAGAATTCCAAAATTGTTAAAAGCATGTGTGGAATATTTGGAAAGTTTTTAAAAATAACAAAGCTGTTGGAAAAACATAAAAAAGCGCCTCATTCAATACTTTCTGAAAACCCTTGTTTACACAAATAAAGTAGACCTTTGTGGGGAAACTTTTACAATATAGGTTCATACTCGTACATAGTTTTTCATTAAAAGAGTTTCATATAATTATTATGAAAATTAAGATGAAAATAAAACATGTAAAAGTAGCCGGGTAGCTAAAAAAATAATAATTTCGTCAGTTTACATCTTTTGTTTAGGCAAGCAGACCACGCCAGTAGTATATAAATGTATGTTCTAAATGCCAACAACAACACGTAAAAGCATACATCCTCATGAGGAGTATAAGGATTAATCCTCACGGAGTTGCCAGATGAAGGGATTTTGTGGACAGAGTTGTCATATGGAGGATTTTTGTGGACGGGGTTTCTAGGTCGAGGATTTTTGCGGACAGAGTTGCCAGATCGAGGATTTTTTGGGCGTGGTCCTTATACAAAAGTTGTTAAATGGCGAAATTTAAATCTTTTTAGTTATTCGGGTGTAGGTTATTTATACTTCGGCCAGGCCGAAGACAATACTTTTACTTGTGTAATTTGCTATATAATTATGATTTCCGGCTGTAACTAAATCTCGAATGAAAAATTTTGTATGTAAAAAACAAAAAAGGCTCATTAATCAGAAACTTTCTTACATATTTCTAAATATTCATATAAAGGATAAATTTTTCCCAAACTTTGCTTCTCTCCGTTGCAGAAAAAGGAGCTTGATTTGTTTGGTTGGTCTTCAGTGAGTGAAGCGAACCTGATACTATCTGATGATTGGACAAGTGATACACTCTTTTCGGTTATTAATGTGCCATTTCAATTTCCAGATCCCCGAGAAATCGGTATTTAATAATTTGTTTTTTATTAAATATTTTATTATATTAAATGATAAGATATTAAGAATATATTATTTAAGCTCGCGGAGCAGGAATAGCCGATTTCATTCAGCCCAGTCTGGAATCCCTTCAACCAAATCTGGACGATATAGACGTAACTTTTGCAGGTAATTCTTTATGTAAAATACTGTCGTTGATTCATTGCCATTAGAGAAGCATATTTTTATAAAGAAGTATACTGCAATTGAAGTTTATGGAAACTGTTACGAGGGCAGTCTGAAAAGTTCTCGGCCTAACAGTGAAAGAATTTTTTTCTGAAAGATGACTGCCCTCATATAAATGGACCATTTTAAGCTGAAATTTTTCGAAATCTACGTCACTGTATTATAAGACTAGAACTTTTTTACTTTTTTACTTTACACTAATTAGATCAAAGGAACTAAAACCAAAACGAAAATTAATTCTACTATAATTTATTTGTCATTACCCTAAATTTTTCAAAATCTAAGGTGAAGTAAAATATTTACAGAATTTAAGTTCGATATTAAAATTGATATATAATACTCGTATCCAGGTAAAAAATGTATTTACAATTATTTTTGTTTGCTACTGAAATTAAATATAATATTAATACATTTGCAAACTGCAATCATATAGGGCTATTTTCAAAACAACGGTAATCTGTAAATTTTTAATTCTAACGACAGATAATAAAACCCGGCAAAAATGAAGTTGACAAAATTCGTTCAAAAAATATCAAAAAATGGATTTTCTACCACGTAATTCACAGTTTGGCCTGAATTGGATAAACTTTTCAGCTAGAAAATCAATCAAAAATTTAGTAAATTTTTCACTGTATTCGGAACCGTTTTTCAATAAACTAACAAACCGACATTACTTTTCTGAAATTAGCGAATATATTCTACTTCCCTCGTTTTGAGGATGGATGTTTTATATGTGAGTGGGAACATAATGTAATTTACTATTATCCCTAAGGCCTGAAACCGATAGCTTGCGTCTTGTGGTGTTCTGTAATTCATTATTGTTAAAAGTATGCAGTGCAAAAGTTGCCAAACTTTAACTTTGCTGAATAAAACAAATGAAAAGTCACGTCTGTCAATTGCTTCTTTTTGTAAACGCTGTTGTGTGCGCCTGTTTCGTTGTCACACAAGTGAAAAAAGTATAAATAATATTAATATATGTTAAGCTTTAGTTTTGGCAACATGCTTATTTGTTTTTCCTGCTTGCCTTGTTTGTGTCTATTTTCGTTGTTTTCGTCCACTGTAATCCGTTAATCAAGAAAGTTCTAGAAGTTAGAACTGACCTTGATTTCTGTGTGGTCACTGCTCTCAATTTTTAGCTTTGCAAAATTGATGTGTTTTATGTCTAGCTTTAAGTATGTACTTACCTGTCGTGCTCACCTTAGCTCAGCAGCACAGGAGTGGGCGCTGCAGCATTTCGCTCTCCTTCTGCTTAGAAGTTGTGAGTAGGTGGCTGAGGAGTGCGTATGTGCGTGTGTACGTGTTATGTGCATGAGAGGAGTGGGAGTTTTTGGTTGATTAGAGAGTGTCTGGGGAGGGTGAAGTCAGATCGTTTGTGGCAGTGAGTGGAGTCAGACAGGTGAAATCGGAGTGAAGCTACAGCAGCGAGAACTTAGAAAAAAAAGGAGTAAAAAAAACGAACTAATGAACCTGCAGCAGAGTAAAAAAAGGAGAGAAAAAGTGAAAGAGAGGAAAAGTGAATTCAACAATATAATTTAACGCTAAAGAATTTAACGAAAAAAAAAAGACTGTGAGAAAGGATTAAACTGAAGATTCTGTTTGGGAAAAACTAGTACGGGAATTGGAGTTAGTGTACAATTAATGTTGAAGATTGAATAGAAGGCACTGTGTAATAAATTGTTGAATTTGAAGTTTTTAAAAAAAAAAATTGAAGCTGATGGAGGATGCCACTAAAAAAAAGTGAACTGAATGCTAAATTATAAAGTCTAAAAAGGAAAAAAGAGGCCTGTAAGCTTTTGAAACAAGAAGTCTGGAAAGGAGATCCGGCGGAGTGAGGACCTGGACTGGTGCAGCGGAGGAACAGCGGGAGCGATATACAATTTTTTTTTCTTTTTCTCTTCTACAGTTGCTTTTGATATCTTAAAATGTAAAAATACAATTTAAAATATTAATGTGACAATATAGTTTTTTTTCTAGAAATTATAGCCACAGGAACCCCATGGTGGTACCATCAGCAGGATTCCCTACGGGTGAGTGCATGTTCAGTGCTTTTATATTTGAAGTTTTTAATTTAAAATTTTGAGTTGAAGAAAACTGGATTAGTTTTATAATTTTGAATAAAAAAAAACTGAAATTGTCTGCAAATTGAAGTGAAGGTAGCATTTGTTTAAATTTTTGTTTAATTTAAAAGAAAATTGGTATTGAAATTTTAAGATTGATTTAAAATTTAAACTTTAAAGTTCTAAAAGTGGGTATTAAAATTTGAATTTTTTGGAAATAAGAGTTTAACTGAATATTGAATTTGTATTAGGCTGTGAGAAAAATTGAATTGAATATTATTGATTTCTTATTGTAATACTAATATATTTACTTGAAATAAATTAGAATTAAAAATATAAATTGGAATTTAACAAAATTTAGCAATAAATATATGTACACATAACTATAAGCAACAACAAATACGAAAATTTTTGTTGTTTTTTTTCTGGCAACTTCCATTGGAAATGTCCTGAAGGGGACTGGAGTTTTTTTTTTGTTTTTCCCTTAGTCAGCAGAATGCGTTGCTAAACGCAAAGCATTTGGGCTGATTTGCTGGGGGACCGGAACGGAGGGAGCCGGAGCTCCTGGTTGTGACGTATGGACCGAAATGACGGACGGACAGGAATGAGACTTTTGACTGAATCAGTGGCAGGGGATCACACTAACAACGCTGGAGCCAGAGTGTGATCCATGGTTGTGACCTTGTTGGTCACAAGAGAGGTGGGTTGGCTCCACCACTGATGTCGTTCGTGATGTCTTGTGTCGTTTGGGGTGAATGTGTGCAGGTGATGGGAGTGCTGGGTAAGATTGTGCCTGGTTTAGGTGATGGTATGAGTGGGGTGAAGTGAATGGTGGTGGGTGAGGTAAATGAGTGGTGGGGAAATGGTTGGGAATTTGTGAGATGACAGGGTGATAGGATAAGGTGAAAGGGGCGCTCTCATCACATGCACGACGGGTGCATGAGACTTCTTTTCCTTATTCTCTTTCTTTCTTACCCTCCTTTAATTTCCTCTTTCCTCTCTTCCCCTATTTCCCTTTCTTTCTAAACTTTTCTTTTCTTGTTCTCTTCTATTTATATATAAAAAAAACAACATTATTTTTGGCACGAAGTTTTGCTGTGGGCTATGGTGGCAATAACCCCCCCCTTTTAGCCGGCGAGCTGAGCCGCTGCCACCGTGCCACTGCCACCTGAACCAGGCTCACAACAAATGGCGCCCAACGATTTTTTTTCTTCACCCTTCTATCTTCTCTTATCATTCTTCTGCTATTTCTTTTTTTTTTGTGTGGACGGTTTGGCAATCTCGGTTGCGGGTGGGGTTACCAGAGTTTCTGTTGGCGGGAGTTTTTGCGATCGTGTTCCTTCTGACAGCACCAGTGCTGTCGGAAGTGGTGCTGGTCGCGGGGATTCTCGCACGGGGTTGACGATGGTGAGTTACTGGCGGTCCGCTGCCGGTACTGTGAGGCGGGTCGCCGAAAATCCCACGGGGGGTAAGATGCTGTGGGGGGGCGTGGCATCCAGCGCAGTAGCTTTGGCGAAAAGCTGTAATGTCACGTTCCACGTCTGCAGCATAGACTGACGGGGGTTTTTGTGGAATTTAGAGGACGTGACGGGACATGACTCACTCACACGACCGGGTGTTTGACTTCCTCTATGGGCAGTTCAAGCACATCAGCCCAAGCATATAAATAGTGTTGATTTTATTATTTTTGTTTTTTTTTGAGGATCTTCGGTTTAGGTTGCATTTTTTTTCTTTCTTTTTCCTTTTTGTTTTTTTAAATTCGTAGTTTTTTTGCCATTTTGAATCAATTTTGAATTAGTACAAGTATTATTTCATTCGGATTGTTTCTTTTCCCTTTTCCTTCTGAATTTTAGCCGCAGGTTTTTAATTGATTATTGAGTTCACTCCGAGCCACTCTGAAGACAGACTCTTTCTGGCCTCGATTGGAATAAGGTGAGTGGGAGTGTGAGAGAGGAGTGAGTGAGTGGGTTGGAGTGGAGTGCTCAGTGTATGGAGGAGCGTGAATCGGGGCGGGATCTCGGCATAAGAAGACCGATCACCAGGAGTGTTAGCAGGGCTCTGGAAACTCAAATAGTTGGCTCAGTACTCAATCAAATAGACACCGGGATACCGCGCCGAGTAGATTTTGTCCCGGTGAACTATTTTGACAGGTGTGCTGATCTGGTGTTTGGACGGTCGAGCTTTGGTGTCAGGCAGCAGCCGGATTTGCGGTCGGAGTCGGTGGAGCAGGACCCTTCAGCGGACTCTGTCAGTTTCAGTCAGAAGCTGGAAAAGCTGTCTGAGAGCTGTCTGTCGGAAGAGAATATTGCACAGGTTCCGTCTCTAGGCGTAGAAGCAGCTGATCAACTTCGCGGTTCGGCATCAGGTGGCGGTGTGGCATCGGCTGCCGGATCTGACCGCTTAAGTCAGATGATGGCCATGCTGATGCAGCAGAACCAAATGATGGTGAACTGCGCAGAAGAGATGCAGCGAATGCGTGGAGACGTGGCTTTGCTGGGTAGGAGGGTGGCCGCAGTGGAGGCGCCGGCGGTTCACAATCCGGAAGGGTTGGAGCCAGTTGGTGCCTCTACTCCTGGCCTCGGCGACGCTGGGACGGTACCGCGGAGGGACACTGTGGGGCTGAGGGACGTTCAGGTCGATCGGAGGTCGGGTGGTCGGAGGTCGGGTGGTCGGAGGCCGAGACCATCGGATGGTCCATCGATGGTGCACAGCCGCAGTGAGGTGGAGGGGCGGAAGAGAGTTGATCTTGACAAGTGGCATGTCAAGTTCGACGGCTCTTGTAAGGAAATTACAGTGGAGAGCTTTGTGTTCCGCATTGAGAAATTATGCGAGCAGTACGAAGTCTCGTACGGACAGCTCTTCACCGAGTTCCACTGCCTCGTCACCGGAGCTGCAGCTAAGTGGTACTGGCAGCTGCTTGAGGACCATGAGGGGGATCCGGCCTTTGGCTACTTTGACCTCAGGAGGGAGCTCCTCAGCCATTTCAGAGCCGCCGACTCAGATTACGAGATCACAAGGGAGATTATGGACCGTAAGCAACAGAGTGCGGAAAGTTTTGAAGAGTTTTACTCTGAGGTTCATGATCTCACCTTCCGGCTGCGCAAGAAGATACCTGAGAGGAATTTGGTGTCCATTGTTAGAGGCAATTTACGGCCTAACCTCGCTAGTCTGACCTTCTCTTCACAAATTGATAATCTTGCCGACCTGAGGCATGAATGTAAGAGAGCTGAGAAGGTCATAAGGGAGATCAGGTCAAGAGCACGGCAGGTAAGCGAGGTGGAGTTTTGCCTTGGGGATGGTGAGTCTGAGGACCAATTGGAGACTTTAGGACCTTTCAGATCCGGGACAGGTCCGGCGGGTCACCTCCAGGCCGCCTCTAAGCCATCTCAGGTACGAGATCCTTGAGTTGTGTCAACGTCGTATCCGTTAGTGTCTCGTCCATCTACCAACACGTCCAGTCCATTGTTGTCATTGTCCAAGGCTACGTCCGTCAGTCCGCAAGCGTCCGGTAATCAAGTGCTTTGTCCGTCCCCCTTTCATTTGAACTTGTGTTTCAGTTGTGGGATGCCGGGTGACCACTTCAAGAAGAATGGGGAGAGGGATGACGCGAAGTGTAAGTCGGCATTCCATAATCTGAAGTGTTTTCTTTGTGGTAGCGATGTGTCCTATTGTGTGTATTGTCCAAAAAACGCGAATCTTGCAGGGAACCCGGGAAGCCCTGCGCAAAAGGAGTAATTCCCGGGGAACCTATCAGGATTCTTCAGAGAAAGGATCCCATCAAATTGGAAAAGCAGGCCGGCCGTCCAGTTAAAAGCCTGCACCAGCGCAAGGTTGAGTGCGAGGCTGCACGAGCAAGGATTTTTGTGAGCGAGGTAGGTACCAACCCAAAAGGAAGGAACTACAGAAAAATTGCAAAAATGCGCGGGAAAAGGAAGTTATTGAGACGGATTAAAAAAATAATTGTATCCGCCATTGTGACGCTGGAAGGCGATAATAGATTTTTCGCTACGACGAAGGTGGACGGTGATAGCGTTACGGCTTTGCTAGTTTCGGGAGCTTCTGCCAACTGTATCGGAAAGGGCGTTTATGACTTTTTACAAAAACGAAACAGAAAAGTCCTTCCGTTAAAGGGGTAGAAAATTAAAACCGCAAATGGTGATGAGACTGCCGTCGAGGGAGTGGTATCATTTTCGGTGAGTGGGAGGGTTTGACAAAGGACATGGATTTTCTCATAGTTCCGGCTTTACAGCAAGATTTTTATTTTGGGGTTGACTTCTGGCGAACCTTCGGGTTGTCAGTAATTAGTAGGTGTCCAAGTGTTTGTGTGAGAGACGCAATCGGTCCAGTGTCTGTGAGCGGACTGGTACCGACATCAACGGACCTGTCGTTTGAGACGGACTGACATTTCCTCACTAGCGAGCAAGCCATGGATCTGGAGAGAGGGAAGGCACGTTTTCCTTCGTTTGCTGTTCTGGGTCTTGGGCGAACTGACATGGAGGAGCACGTAATAGAGGTTGTGGACGAGCAGCTGCCCGTGAAGCAGCGTCATTACCCTATCTCGCCCGCGATCCAAAAGCTGATCTTTGATGAACTTGACCGGATGCTGAGTCTGGGTGTCATCGAGGTCAGCAACAGCAGCTGGAGCTCTCCAGTTTCGTTAGTGAGGAAAGAGACGAAGAACCGACTGTGTCTTGATGCAAGAAGACTAAATGAACAAACGGTAAAGGACGCATACCCGTTACCTCACATTGAGGGCATCCTTAGCAGACTGCAAGACACTCGGTACATCAGTGCGATTGATCTGAAGGACGCATTCTGGCAGATACCGCTGGAGGAAAAGTCGAGGGATAAGACGGCGTTCACCGTTCCAGGAAGGCCACTGTATCAGTTTACGGTGATGCATTTCGGGCTGTGCAATGCCGCGCAGAGAATGTGTAGGCTGATGGACAAGGTCATTCCATCTGCCTTGCGGGAGAATGTCTTTGTCTACCTCGACGATCTTCTCGTGTGTTCTGCCAGTTTCGACTCGCATCTTGCGCTGTTGGACCGCGTGGCCAAATGTCTGCGGGATGCCAAACTGGCTATCAACGTCGAAAAGAGCAGGTTTTGCTTCAAGGAAGTGAGGTATCTAGGCTATGTTGTCGGGAACGGGTGCATCAGGACCGACAGCCGGAAGGTGGAGGCAATTGACGAGTTTCCGGAGCCCAGGACGGCTAAACAGTTGAGGAGGTTCCTAGGCATGTCCGGCTGGTACCGACGATTTATTAAAAACTACGCGACGGTAGCTGCCGCGCTACATGACTGTTTGAAGAAGGACCAACTGAGGAAGTTCTCCTTAACTGACGATGCAAAGCTGGCCTTTGACAGACTTAAAAAGAGTCTCATCTCAGCGCCAGTTTTGACGAATCCGGACTTTGACAGGCACTTTTATATACAGTGCGACGCATCGACGCAAGGGGTAGGGGGAGTACTCTTCCAAATGGATGACGAAGGGAATGAGCATCCATGTCTGCAAAACTCAATAAGGCTCAGAGGAATTATAGTGTCACTGAGCTGAAGTGTTATGCAGCGATATTGAGCGTAAAGAAGTTCCGCCCTTATGTCGAAGGACTACCCTTCACCATAATTACTGATAACGAAAGCTTGAAGTGGTTGATGAGTCAAAAGGACCTGTCTGGCAGGCTTGCCAGATGGAGTTTAAAACTTCAAGCGTACAATTTTAATATTGAGCACCGAAGAGGAGCTCAAAATGTGGTGCCTGATGCTCTTTCCCGGATGTACATGGAAGAGTTAGGACGGATGAACAGGACTTTGGAGGTAGACCTCAGCTTCCCAGCTTTCTCTTCGCAGGAATATGAGGAGCTGAGGGAGAACATTACAAAGAACCAGGACCAACTGCCTGATCTACTAGTTTCGAACGGTTACGTGTACAGACGGACGGGCTTTATGACTGGGGACGTGGTACAGGAGGACCATACCTGGCAGCTATGGGTACCTACTGAGCTGCGTTCTGAGCTTCTGGAGGCTTGTCATTCTTCTCCTTCCGCTGGACATGGAGGAATACACAAGACGCTGGCCCGGTTAAGGCAAAAGTATTATTGGCCGGGAATGGTAAAAGATGTGCAATTCTTGATTAAGAACTGTGATATATGCAAAGGAAGTAAGGCCACGAATGCTATGCGCCGTCCCCGGATGGGGGAGCAATATATCACTGAACGACCCTTCCAGCGTCTTTATATTGATTTCATGGGTCCATATCCCAGAACAAAGGATGGAAATACTGTTTTGTTTGTGTGTTTAGACCATTTTTCAAAGTTCGTTTTCCTCCAACCCATGCGTCAAGCCACCACCGTGAATGTTGTAAAGTACGTAGAAAGTAGTGTGTTTCATGCCTTTGGCGTCCCTGAGTTTGTCCATTCTGACAATGGCAAACAGTTTGTGTCCGAGTCGTTTAAGTCGTTATTGTCCAAGTATGGTGTTAAGCATGTGAGGACCGGGGTCTATTCTCCGCAGGCGAACGCTTCTGAGCGGGTTAACCGATCAGTGTTGGAGATGTTGCGCTCGTTTGTGGGGAAAGACCAACGCCACTGGGACGCACATGTTAGTGACGCGGCCTTTGCGCTAAGGAGTGTAGTACATCGTTCAATTGGCATGGCGCCCTACTACGCGGTGTTCGGGGCTCAGATGGTACAACATGCAGGCGCCTATGAGCTCATGAGAAGGGTCAATACTATTAAGGATGACGAGTGTGTCATAACACATCCGGCTGATAAGCAGCAGTTGATCCGGCAAAAGGTGTTTGAAGCATTAAAGTCAGCTCATGAGAGAAGTGCAAGAGCGTATAACACGCGTAGTAGGGATATATGTTTTCATGTTGGACAAGTGGTATACCGC
Organism: Sicus ferrugineus; assembly: GCA_922984085.1. Taxonomy (NCBI): domain Eukaryota; kingdom Metazoa; phylum Arthropoda; class Insecta; order Diptera; family Conopidae; genus Sicus; species Sicus ferrugineus. Next base: position 22,350,546 of record OV277349.1, read on the forward strand.
CGCAACTTCAAGCTAAGTAACCAAGTGGAGGGTTACAATGCCAAGTTGGCCCCAGCAAATGTAAAATGCATTATCCAGAAGAAGATTGGCAATTCGCTATATGAGCTGGGAACGTTAAGTGGCAAGAAGTTGGGCGTATACCACGCTAAAGATTTGTTTGTGTCGTAAATTTTGTGGTAATCGCGCCTTGGGTTTATATGTAAATTTTGTCAGGTGGATGTAACTATTTTTCATTTTGTGTTTTCTGTTATTTATTTATTTATTTTGGTAATTATATATTTATTTATTTATTAATTTTATTTTATTTCTTCACTCGTTTTTGTAAATTCTTACTGACCATTGTTATTTATTTATTGCTGTGACATGTTGCTTGACTGTTCATTTGATCTAGTGATATTCTATCTGTGATATTTTTAGTTGAGTAAGCCTAGATTTGTAAGTAGGGTAGTGCAATATTTAGGATAGTTAGGTTTATGGGCCAGTGCATTGGCAGGGGAGCTGTGCAATTTTTATGTGTGTTGGTCTGAGGGCAGTGGGTGTTGTGTCCTGTTGGAAGATAGGTAGCAGTAGTTTCTTTGGCTAGCTCAGCTAAAGATTCATAGAGCATGAGATGTGGGTCGAGGCCACACGTTCGGGTGGGTAGTGAAACAGGCTTCACATATTTTTTTTACGAACACGCTCCATGCTGCAAGCAGCATCGGCGGCTTCGAGCCTGTTGTGTGCGCCTGTTTCGTTGTCACACAAGTGAAAAAAGTATAAATAATAAGTAAAAGTATAAATAAAAAGTATAAAAAGTATAATAATCCTGCTTGCCTTGTTTGTGTCTATTTTCGTTGTTTTCGTCCACTGTAATCCGTTAATCAAGAAAGTTCTAGAAGTTAGAACTGACCTTGATTTCTGTGTGGTCACTGCTCTCAATTTTTAGCTTTGCAAAATTGATGTGTTTTATGTCTAGCTTTAAGTATGTACTTACCTGTCGTGCTCACCTTAGCTCAGCAGCACAGGAGTGGGCGCTGCAGCATTTCGCTCTCCTTCTGCTTAGAAGTTGTGAGTAGGTGGCTGAGGAGTGCGTATGTGCGTGTGTACGTGTTATGTGCATGAGAGGAGTGGGAGTTTTTGGTTGATTAGAGAGTGTCTGGGGAGGGTGAAGTCAGATCGTTTGTGGCGGTGAGTGGAGTCAGACAGGTGAAATCGGAGTGAAGCTACAGCAGCGAGAACTTAGAAAAAAAAGGAGTAAAAAAAAACGAACTGCAGCAGAGTAAAAAAAGGAGGAAAAGTGAATTCAACAATATAATTTAACGCTAAAGAATTTAACGAAAAAAAAAGACTGTGAGAAAGGATTAAACTGAAGATTCTGTTTGGGAAAAACTAGTACGGGAATTGGAGTTAGTGTACAATTAATGTTGAAGATTGAATAGAAGGCACTGTGTAATAAATTGTTGAATTTGAAGTTTTAAAAAAAAAAAATTGAAGCTGATGGAGGATGCCACTAAAAAAAGTGAACTGAATGCTAAATTATAAAGTCTAAAAAGGAAAAAAGAGGCCTGTATGCTTTTGAAACAAGAAGTCTGGAAAGGAGATCCGGCGGAGTGAGGACCTGGACTGGTGCAGCGGAGGAACAGCGGGAGCGATATACAATTTTTTTTTCTTTTTCTCTTCTACAGTTGCTTTTGATATCTTAAAATGTAAAAATACAATTTAAAATATTAATGTGACAATACAGTTTTTTTCTAGAAATTATAGCCACAGGAACCCCATGGTGGTACCATCAGCAGGATTCCCTACGGGTGAGTGCATGTTCAGTGCTTTTATATTTGAAGTTTTTAATTTAAAATTTTGAGTTGAAGAAAACTGGATTAGTTTTATAATTTTGAATAAAAAAAAACTGAAATTGTCTGCAAATTGAAGTGAAGGTAGCATTTGTTTAAATTTTTGTTTAATTTAAAAGAAAATTGGTATTGAAATTTTAAGATTGATTTAAAATTTAAACTTTAAAGTTCTAAAAGTGGGTATTAAAATTTGAATTTTTTGGAAATAAGAGTTTAACTGAATATTGAATTTGTATTAGGCTGTGAAAAAATTGAATTGAATATTATTGATTTCTTATTGTAATACTAATATATTTACTTGAAATAAATTAGAATTAAAAATATAAATTGGAATTTAACAAAATTTAGCAATAAATATATGTACACATAACTATAAGCAACAACAAATACGAAAATTTTTGTTGTTTTTTTTTTCTGGCAACTTCCATTGGAAATGTCCTGAAGGGGACTGGAGTTTTTTTTTTGTTTTTCCCTTAGTCAGCAGAATGCGTTGCTAAACGCAAAGCATTTGGGCTGATTTGCTGGGGGACCGGAACGGAGGGAGCCGGAGCTCCTGGTTGTGACGTATGGACCGAAATGACGGACGGACAGGAATGAGACTTTTGACTGAATCAGTGGCAGGGGATCACACTAACAACGCTGGAGCCAGAGTGTGATCCATGGTTGTGACCTTGTTGGTCACAAGAGAGGTGGGTTGGCTCCACCACTGATGTCGTTCGTGATGTCTTGTGTCGTTTGGGGTGAATGTGTGCAGGTGATGGGAGTGCTGGGTAAGATTGTGCCTGGTTTAGGTGATGGTATGAGTGGGGTGAAGTGAATGGTGGTGGGTGAGGTAAATGAGTGGTGGGGAAATGGTTGGGAATTTGTGAGATGACAGGGTGATAGGATAAGGTGAAAGGGGCGCTCTCATCACATGCACGACGGGTGCATGAGACTTCTTTTCCTTATTCTCTTTCTTTCTTACCCTCCTTTAATTTCCTCTTTCCTCTCTTCCCCTATTTCCCTTTCTTTCTAAACTTTTCTTTTCTTGTTCTCTTCTATTTATATATAAAAAAAACAACATTATTTTTGGCACGAAGTTTTGCTGTGGGCTATGGTGGCAATAACCCCCCCCTTTTAGCCGGCGAGCTGAGCCGCTGCCACCGTGCCACTGCCACCTGAACCAGGCTCACAACAAATGGCGCCCAACGATTTTTTTTCTTCACCCTTCTATCTTCTCTTATCATTCTTCTGCTATTTCTTTTTTTTTTGTGTGGACGGTTTGGCAATCTCGGTTGCTGCCTCGAACCATAAGGATCCGTTCATGTGGGATTTTGTGGTAGCGGGTGGGGTTACCAGAGTTTCTGTTGGCGGGAGTTTTTGCGATCGTGTTCCTTCTGACAGCACCAGTGCTGTCGGAAGTGGTGCTGGTCGCGGGGATTCTCGCACGGGGTTGACGATGGTGAGTTACTGGCGGTCCGCTGCCGGTACTGTGAGGCGGGTCGCCGAAAATCCCACGGGGGGTAAGATGCTGTGGGGGGGCGTGGCATCCAGCGCAGTAGCTTTGGCGAAAAGCTGTAATGTCACGTTCCACGTCTGCAGCATAGACTGACGGGGGTTTTTGTGGAATTTAGAGGACGTGACGGGACATGACTCACTCACACGACCGGGTGTTTGACTTCCTCTATGGGCAGTTCAAGCACATCAGCCCAAGCACATAAATAGTGTTGATTTTATTATTTTTGTTTTTTTTTTGAGGATCTTCGGTTTAGGTTGCATTTTTTTTCTTTCTTTTTCCTTTTTGTTTTTTTAAATTCGTAGTTTTTTTGCCATTTTGAATCAATTTTGAATTAGTACAAGTATTATTTCATTCGGATTGTTTCTTTTCCCTTTTCCTTCTGAATTTTAGCCGCAGGTTTTTAATTGATTATTGAGTTCACTCCGAGCCACTCTGAAGACAGACTCTTTCTGGCCTCGATTGGAATAAGGTGAGTGGGAGTGTGAGAGAGGAGTGAGTGAGTGGGTTGGAGTGGAGTGCTCAGTGTATGGAGGAGCGTGAATCGGGGCGGGATCTCGGCATAAGAAGACCGATCACCAGGAGTGTTAGCAGGGCTCTGGAAACTCAAATAGTTGGCTCAGTACTCAATCAAATAGACACCGGGATACCGCGCCGAGTAGATTTTGTCCCGGTGAACTATTTTGACAGGTGTGCTGATCTGGTGTTTGGACGGTCGAGCTTTGGTGTTAGGCAGCAGCCGGATTTGCGGTCGGAGTCGGTGGAGCAGGACCTTTCAGCGGACTCTGTCAGTTTCAGTCAGAAGCTGGAAAAGCTGTCTGAGAGCTGTCTGTCGGAAGAGAATATTGCACAGGTTCCGTCTCTAGGCGTAGAAGCAGCTGATCAACTTCGCGGTTCGGCATCAGGTGGCGGTGTGGCATCGGCTGCCGGATCTGACCGCTTAAGTCAGATGATGGCCATGCTGATGCAGCAGAACCAAATGATGGTGAACTGCGCAGAAGAGATGCAGCGAATGCGTGGAGACGTGGCTTTGCTGGGTAGGAGGGTGCCGCAGTGGAGGCGCCGGCGGTTCACAATCCGGAAGGGTTGGAGCCAGTTGGTGCCTCTACTCCTGGCCTCGGCGACGCTGGGACGGTACCGCGGAGGGACACTGTGGGGCTGAGGGACGTTCAGGTCGATCGGAGGTCGGGTGGTCGGAGGCCGAGACCATCGGATGGTCCATCGATGGTGCACAGCCGCAGTGAGGTGGAGGGGCGGAAGAGAGTTGATCTTGACAAGTGGCATGTCAAGTTCGACGGCTCTTGTAAGGAAATTACAGTGGAGAGCTTTGTGTTCCGCATTGAGAAATTATGCGAGCAGTACGAAGTCTCGTACGGACAGCTCTTCACCGAGTTCCACTGCCTCGTCACCGGAGCTGCAGCTAAGTGGTACTGGCAGCTGCTTGAGGACCATGAGGGGGATCCGGCCTTTGGCTACTTTGACCTCAGGAGGGAGCTCCTCAGCCATTTCAGAGCCGCCGACTCAGATTACGAGATCACAAGGGAGATTATGGACCGTAAGCAACAGAGTGCGGAAAGTTTTGAAGAGTTTTACTCTGAGGTTCATGATCTCACCTTCCGGCTGCGCAAGAAGATACCTGAGAGGAATTTGGTGTCCATTGTTAGAGGCAATTTACGGCCTAACCTCGCTAGTCTGACCTTCTCTTCACAAATTGATAATCTTGCCGACCTGAAGCATGAATGTAAGAGAGCTGAGAAGGTCATAAGGGAGATCAGGTCAAGAGCAAGGCAGGTAAGCGAGGTGGAGTTTTGCCTTGGGGATGGTGAGTCTGAGGACCAATTGGAGACTTTAGGACCTTTCAGATCCGGGACAGGTCCGGCGGGTCACCTCCAGGCCGCCTCTAAGCCATCTCAGGTACGAGATCCTTGAGTTGTGTCAACGTCGTATCCGTTAGTGTCTCGTCCATCTACCAACACGTCCAGTCCATTGTTGTCATTGTCCAAGGCTACGTCCGTCAGTCCACAAGCGTCCGGTAATCAAGTGCTTTGTCCGTCCCCCTTTCATTTGAACTTGTGTTTCAGTTGTGGGATGCCGGGTGACCACTTCAAGAAGAATGGGGAGAGGGATGACGCGAAGTGTAAGTCGGCATTCCATAATCTCAAGTGTTTTCTTTGTGGTAGCGATGTGTCCTATTGTGTGTATTGTCCAAAAAACGCGAATCTTGCAGGGAACCCGGGAAGCCCTGCGCAAAAGGAGTAATTCCCGGGGAACCTATCAGGATTCTTCAGAGAAAGGATCCCATCAAATTGGAAAAGCAGGCCGGCCGTCCAGTTAAAAGCCTGCACCAGCGCAAGGTTGAGTGCGAGGCTGCACGAGCAAGGATTTTTGTGAGCGAGGTAGGTACCAACCCAAAAGGAAGGAACTACAGAAAAATTGCAAAAATGCGCGGGAAAAGGAAGTTATTGAGACGGATTAAAAAAATAATTGTATCCGCCATTGTGACGCTGGAAGGCGATAATAGATTTTTCGCTAAGACGAAGGTGGACGGTGATAGCGTTACGGCTTTGCTAGTTTCGGGAGCTTCTGCCAACTGTATCGGAAAGGGCGTTTATGACTTTTTACAAAAACGAAACAGAAAAGTCCTTCCGTTAAAGGGGTAGAAAATTAAAACCGCAAATGGTGATGAGACTGCCGTCGAGGGAGTGGTATCATTTTCGGTGAGTGGGAGGGTTTGACAAAGGACATGGATTTTCTCATAGTTCCGGCTTTACAGCAAGATTTTTATTTTGGGGTTGACTTCTGGCGAACCTTCGGGTTGTCAGTAATTAGTAGGTGTCCAAGTGTTTGTGTGAGAGACGCAATCGGTCCAGTGTCTGTGAGCGGACTGGTACCGACATCAACGGACCTGTCGTTTGAGACGGACTGACATTTCCTCACTAGCGAGCAAGCCATGGATCTGGAGAGAGGGAAGGCACGTTTTCCTTCGTTTGCTGTTCTGGGTCTTGGGCGAACTGACATGGAGGAGCACGTAATAGAGGTTGTGGACGAGCAGCTGCCCGTGAAGCAGCGTCATTACCCTATCTCGCCCGCGATCCAAAAGCTGATCTTTGATGAACTTGACCGGATGCTGAGTCTGGGTGTCATCGAGGTCAGCAACAGCAGCTGGAGCTCCCCAGTTTCGTTAGTGAGGAAAGAGACGAAGAACCGACTGTGTCTTGATGCAAGAAGACTAAATGAACAAACGGTAAAGGACGCATACCCGTTACCTCACATTGAGGGCATCCTTAGCAGACTGCAAGACACTCGGTACATCAGTGCGATTGATCTGAAGGACGCATTCTGGCAGATACCGCTGGAGGAAAAGTCGAGGGATAAGACGGCGTTCACCGTTCCAGGAAGGCCACTGTATCAGTTTACGGTGATGCATTTCGGGCTGTGCAATGCCGCGCAGAGAATGTGTAGACTGATGGACGAGGTCATTCCATCTGCCTTGCGGGAGAATGTCTTTGTCTACCTCGACGATCTTCTCGTGTGTTCTGCCAGTTTCGACTCGCATCTTGCGCTGTTGGACCGCGTGGCCAAATGTCTGCGGGATGCCAAACTGGCTATCAACGTCGAAAAGAGCAGGTTTTGCTTCAAGGAAGTGAGGTATCTGGGCTATGTTGTCGGGAACGGGTGCATCAGGACCGACAGCCGGAAGGTGGCAATTGACGAGTTTCCGGAGCCCAGGACGGCTAAACAGTTGAGGAGGTTCCTAGGCATGTCCGGCTGGTACCGACGATTTATTAAAAACTACGCGACGGTAGCTGCCCCGCTACATGACTGTTTGAAGAAGGACCAACTGAGGAAGTTCTCCTTAACTGACGATGCAAAGCTGGCCTTTGACAGACTTAAAAAGAGTCTCATCTCAGCGCCAGTTTTGACGAATCCGGACTTTGACAGGCACTTTTATATACAGTGCGACGCATCGACGCAAGGGGTAGGGGGAGTACTCTTCCAAATGGATGACGAAGGGAATGAGCATCCATGTCTGCAAAACTCAATAAGGCTCAGAGGAATTATAGTGTCACTGAGCTGAAGTGTTATGCAGCGATATTGAGCGTAAAGAAGTTCCGCCCTTATGTCGAAGGACTACCCTTCACCATAATTACTGATAACGAAAGCTTGAAGTGGTTGATGAGTCAAAAGGACCTGTCTGGCAGGCTTGCCAGATGGAGTTTAAAACTTCAAGCGTACAATTTTAATATTGAGCACCGAAGAGGAGCTCAAAATGTGGTGCCTGATGCTCTTTCCCGGATGTACATGGAAGAGTTAGGACGGATGAACAGGACTTTGGAGGTAGACCTCAGCTTCCCAGCTTTCTCTTCGCAGGAATATGAGGAGCTGAGGGAGAACATTACAAAGAACCAAGACCAACTGCCTGATCTACTAGTTTCGAACGGTTACGTGTACAGACGGACGGGCTTTATGACTGGGGACGTGGTACAGGAGGACCATACCTGGCAGCTATGGGTACCTACTGAGCTGCGTTCTGAGCTTCTGGAGGCTTGTCATTCTTCTCCTTCCGCTGGACATGGAGGAATACACAAGACGCTGGCCCGGTTAAGGCAAAAGTATTATTGGCCGGGAATGGTAAAAGATGTGCAATTCTTGATTAAGAACTGTGATATATGCAAAGGAAGTAAGGCCACGAATGCTATGCGCCGTCCCCGGATGGGGGAGCAATATATCACTGAACGACCCTTCCAGCGTCTTTATATTGATTTCATGGGTCCATATCCCAGAACAAAGGATGGAAATACTGTTTTGTTTGTGTGTTTAGACCATTTTTCAAAGTTCGTTTTCCTCCAACCCATGCGTCAAGCCACCACCGTGAATGTTGTAAAGTACGTAGAAAGTAGTGTGTTTCATGCCTTTGGCGTCCCTGAGTTTGTCCATTCTGACAATGGCAAACAGTTTGTGTCCGAGTCGTTTAAGTCGTTATTGTCCAAGTATGGTGTTAAGCATGTGAGGACCGGGGTCTATTCTCCGCAGGCGAACGCTTCTGAGCGGGTTAACCGATCAGTGTTGGAGATGTTGCGCTCGTTTGTGGGGAAAGACCAACGCCACTGGGACGCACATGTTAGTGACGCGGCCTTTGCGCTAAGGAGTGTAGTACATCGTTCAATTGGCATGGCGCCCTACTACGCGGTGTTCGGGGCTCAGATGGTACAACATGCAGGCGCCTATGAGCTCATGAGAAGGGTCAATGCTATTAAGGATGACGAGTGTGTCATAACACATCCGGCTGATAAGCAGCAGTTGATCCGGCAAAAGGTGTTTGAAGCATTAAAGTCAGCTCATGAGAGAAGTGCAAGAGCGTATAACACGCGTAGTAGGGATATATGTTTTCATGTTGGACAAGTGGTATACCGCCGCAACTTCAAGCTAAGTAACCAAGTGGAGGGCTACAATGCCAAGTTGGCCCCAGCAAATGTAAAATGCATTATCCAGAAGAAGATTGGCAATTCGCTATATGAGCTGGGAACGTTAAGTGGCAAGAAGTTGGGCGTATACCACGCTAAAGATTTGTTTGTGTCGTAAATTTTGTGGTAATCGCGCCTTGGGTTTATATGTAAATTTTGTCAGGTGGATGTAACTATTTTTCATTTTGTGTTTTCTGTTATTTATTTATTTATTTTGGTAATTATATATTTATTTATTTATTAATTTTATTTTATTTCTTCACTCGTTTTTGTAAATTCTTACTGACCATTGTTATTTATTTATTGCTGTGACATGTTGCTTGACTGTTCATTTGATCTAGTGATATTCTATCTGTGATATTTTTAGTTGAGTAAGCCTAGATTTGTAAGTAGGGTAGTGCAATATTTAGGATAGTTAGGTTTATGGGCCAGTGCATTGGCAGGGGAGCTGTGCAATTTTTATGTGTGTTGGTCTGAGGGCAGTGGGTGTTGTGTCCTGTTGGAAGATAGGTAGCAGTAGTTTCTTTGGCTAGCTCAGCTAAAGATTCATAGAGCATGAGATGTGGGTCGAGGCCACACGTTCGGGTGGGTAGTGAAACAGGCTTCACATATTTTTTTTACGAACACGCTCCATGCTGCAAGCAGCATCGGCGGCTTCGAGCCTGTTGTGTGCGCCTGTTTCGTTGTCACACAAGTGAAAAAAGTATAAATAATAAGTAAAAGTATAAATAAAAAGTATAAAAAGTATAATAATCCTGCTTGCCTTGTTTGTGTCTATTTTCGTTGTTTTCGTCCACTGTAATCCGTTAATCAAGAAAGTTCTAGAAGTTAGAACTGACCTTGATTTCTGTGTGGTCACTGCTCTCAATTTTTAGCTTTGCAAAATTGATGTGTTTTATGTCTAGCTTTAAGTATGTACTTACCTGTCGTGCTCACCTTAGCTCAGCAGCACAGGAGTGGGCGCTGCAGCATTTCGCTCTCCTTCTGCTTAGAAGTTGTGAGTAGGTGGCTGAGGAGTGCGTATGTGCGTGTGTACGTGTTATGTGCATGAGAGGAGTGGGAGTTTTTGGTTGATTAGAGAGTGTCTGGGGAGGGTGAAGTCAGATCGTTTGTGGCAGTGAGTGGAGTCAGACAGGTGAAATCGGAGTGAAGCTACAGCAGCGAGAACTTAGAAAAAAAAGGAGTAAAAAAAAACGAACTAATGAACCTGCAGCAGAGTAAAAAAAGGAGGAAAAGTGAATTCAACAATATAATTTAACGCTAAAGAATTTAACGAAAAAAAAAGACTGTGAGAAAGGATTAAACTGAAGATTCTGTTTGGGAAAAACTAGTACGGGAATTGGAGTTAGTGTACAATTAATGTTGAAGATTGAATAGAAGGCACTGTGTAATAAATTGTTGAATTTGAAGTTTTTAAAAAAAAAAAAATTGAAGCTGATGGAGGATGCCACTAAAAAAAAGTGAACTGAATGCTAAATTATAAAGTCTAAAAAGGAAAAAAGAGGCCTGTAAGCTTTTGAAACAAGAAGTCTGGAAAGGAGATCCGGCGGAGTGAGGACCTGGACTGGTGCAGCGGAGGAACAGCGGGAGCGATATACAATTTTTTTTTCTTTTTCTCTTCTACAGTTGCTTTTGATATCTTAAAATGTAAAAATACAATTTAAAATATTAATGTGACAATATAGTTTTTTTTCTAGAAATTATAGCCACAGGAACCCCATGGTGGTACCATCAGCAGGATTCCCTACGGGTGATTGCATGTTCAGTGCTTTTATAAACCTTTTTTAATTTGAAATTTTGATCTGAAGAAAACTGGATTAGTTTTATAATTTTGAATAAAAAAAAAACTGAAATTGTCTGCAAATTGAAGTGAAGGTAGCATTTGTTTAAATTTTTGTTTAATTTAAAAAAAAATTGCTATTAAAATTGTAAGATTTATTTATAATTTAAACTTTAAAGTTCTAAAAGTGGGTATTAAAATTTGAATTTTTTTGAAATAAGAGTTTAACTGAATATTAAATTTGTATTAGGCTGTCAGAAAAATTGAATTGAATATTATTGATCTCTTATTGTAATACCAATATATTTACTTGAAATAAATTAGAATTAAAAATATAAATTGGAGTTTAACAAAATTTAGCAATATATGTACACATAACTATAAGCAACAACAAATACGAAAATTTTTGTTGTTTTTTTTCTGGCAACTTCCATTGGAAATGTCCTGAAAGGGACTGGAGTTTTTTTTTTTTGGTTTTTCCCTTAGTCAGCAGAATGCGTTGCTAAACGCAAAGCATTTGGGCTGATGTGCTGGGTGACCGGAACGGAGGGAGCCGGAGCTCCTGGTTGTGACGTATGGACCGAAATGACGGACGGACAGGAATGAGACTTTTGACTGAATCAGTGGCAGGAGATCACACTAACAACGCTGGAGCCAGAGTGTGATCCATGGTTGTGACCTTGTTGGTCACAAGAGAGGTGGGTTGGCTCCACCACTGACGGACAGGACGGTAGGGTTCGTGATGTCTGGTGTCGTTTGGGGTGAATGTGTGCAGGTGATGGGAGTGCTGGGTAAGATTGTGCCTGGTTTAGATGATGGTATGAGTGGGGTGAAGTGAATGGTGGTGGGTGAGGTAAGTGAGTGGTGGGGAAATGGTTGGGAATTTGTGAGATGACAGGGTGATAGGATAAGGTGAAAGGGGCGCTCTCATCACATGCACGACGGATGCATGGGACTTCTTTTCCTTATTCTTTTTCTTTCTTACCCTCCTTTAATTTCCTCTTTCCTCTCTTCCCCTATTTCCCTTTCTTTCTAAACTTTTTTTTCTTGTTCTCTTTTATTTATATATATATAAAAAAAACAACATTATTTTTGGCACGAAGTTTTGCTGTGGGCTATGGTGGCAACAACGCCCCCTTTAGCCACCGAGCTGGGCCGCTGCCACCGTGCCACTGCCACCTGAACCAGGCTCACAACAACGCGCCGGACATTGCATTGGATTCATTTAGTGTATTCTTAATATCTGTTAAACAATAGTGTATTCTTAATATCTATGAAGAATATTTATAATTTTTTATATTTTTTATTATTTATTTATGTGATTTTTAAATAAATAACAAGATTTTATTTGAAAATTAAATTGTTTTTCATATTTGAATTTTTTTCTGATATTAAATATACACATAGATATTAAAATACACAATTGTGTATTTTTAATATCTATGAACAATATTTATAATTTTTTATATTTTATGATTTGTATTTATATAATTTTTTACAATTTATAGTAACAAAAAAATTTTATTGAAAAATTAAATTAATTGTTTTCTTATTTTTTCTAATTTTATATATATTTAAAGGTTTTTAAAAAATGTAAATTTTCAAATAGTTTTACATATTAAAGTTTACATTTTTAATAATATCACTATCTATATCTAATTCCATCTTTAAAATATTTTGTAATGGCCCCATGCATATGTGTGTATGCCATCACTTCTTAAGTATCTCTATTACACTACTTATTATATATATTAGGCATTTTACTTTTAAATATGTACATGGCAGCAAATATTATTTCCTTATTAGCTAGACAATTCTTATAATCACTTAAACTTAACCTATCTAATACAGATTTTTTTCACTCCTTTAGCCTTTTCTGTGCCTTAGCTATTTATAGTACATTGGCTATGGAGTACATTTTTGATTGATATGATTTGATATTCGGAGGCCTATGAACTCCCGCAATATTTTCCCCCTTATTTTCGTCTTTCATCATGCCGAGGACTTTAGCATTTCTATGTGGAAAATTAAATATATATTCGGATATTCGAATTTATCGTATTTTAAGTCTTGATTGAATATACGAATGAATCAGTATCCACATAGTTCAATATAAGACTCTGTTGGAATTTCGGTGCCATGAAATTATAGTGAAAGTCGTACATTTTCCACTTTGACAATTCAAGCACCGAAAATCCAAAAAAATGGGTTTATTATAGACGGTGCGATTCCTACTAATTTGAATCGCAATCATGTCTTCAGTAAATTGCGAAAAACTGTGAAAATTGGGTTTAGCAATTAGTGCGCGAGCTCCCAATCGCTTTCCTCGACTTCTCCATTGTTTCCCAATCGTTTTTCCACATTCTAAATTGTTTTCCCATACACCGCATTGTTTAGAAGTTTAAAAAAACGTTTTGGTATCGATGGGTATTTAAATCGATATATTGTTAGTAGTATAAATGTGTGGTTTCTAAAATATAGTTCCTCCCCTGTAATTCGGAGGAGTCTCCTCCAAAGGGGCGCTGTGTGTGTGTGTGAGAGAGTGAGACAGTGGGCGTAGCGTGTGTAAGAGTGAGAAAGAAGATGTGAATGGCAAACGGAGTTGCCAGATTGGGGTTTTTGTGGGTCATATGATTTTTGTGGGGATTTTTTGTAGGGATTTGGAGACTTTCCGTGGAATTTATCTGGATTTTCAGGTGGCAACCTTGGCGGCTGGAGCTGAGGATTTTGAAGGCTTGAAGCTGAGGGCTGGCGGCTGACGGCCGAACAGACGATCAGTCGGTCGGTCGGACCGACGGTATGTTGGGAGATGGAGAAGGAGAGAGCTTCCGGAGGGTAGCAACGTGCGTTATGATGTCGGAGTATTGAGAGACCATAAGTAGCAAGAGTGAGTGCGAATAATGGTGGGCTTTGTTCGTTTTGTTCATTGGAGAAGGCGAACTGTGGTTTTTGTCGCGCATAGGGCTGGTGAGCGGAGTTATTTTTTAGGAAAGTTAGAGTGTACGCTGTTGTAGTTTTAATATTTGCATATAGGATGCTGCTAAGGGAATATGTATGCTGGCGGGTGGCAGCTTGCTAATTAGAGGCTGCCTAAGCAGAAGCTGCGTAAGCAGAAGTAGTGTTGTAGTTGTTGTTGTTGTTTATTTTATTTCTTCCCTTTAGAGACGTCGCCAAAGTAGTGTAGTGAAACTTAATGTAAACATAAAGTGAACGGATCGAACTGTGACTTGGCGGACATGCATGATCTGGAGCGTGGGGCTGCGTAAGCAGAGGTAGTATTGTGGTTGTTGTTGTAGTTTTTATTTAATTGCTTGGGATCGAATTGTGGCTTGACTTGAATTTGCTAGGAATTAAATTAATGTAAACATTTCTGAAAATGAATTAATAATTTCTGAATTAAATTAATGTAAACATTTCTAAATAATACGATGAAATCTTACACAGTTTAGGGGTGCATGAGCGTGCATGCATTAAATTTTATATCTTATTGTTTTCTTAATTCTTGGAATTGGTTTCTTGGTGTTCGATCGTTTTTCCGACAGGGTAGGAAGATGATGTATTTTGGAACGAAGCTCCGTCATCCCTTTTCAAATCTGGTCTGTAAACATGTCTACAGAAATTCTTTCCAAAAGACATCATCAATTTAATTGTTTACAGAATAAATAAATTGGTATCATTTTATACCAGATTATATAAATAAAGATAAATATTTATAAAATTATTTTATTTCTTTATTTTTTTATTCACATCTTTTTGACAATTTATAAAATATGTTTCGAATAGGGGTTGCGATTGAGGAAAGTCGACCTCCAAGCGAAAATCTTCTCCATCTTCGCCCATCATTTTTATTATGTAGTAAGTTACGTTTCTGAACTCTTCTATGGTTGCATCATATATATCATTGAATTTTTGTGTTGGGAAAACAATGCAATCTTCCAGCTCCATTAGAAAGCGATACCCATATTTGGTTTTTGTCCTCCACACACTTTTTATTGTATAAAATCTGCAGGGTTCCATGTCCTTGACATGCAGAATATTTTTATGGTTGCAGTTTTTTCCATTAAAGTCCTTCACAGCAGTAAATTAGGGAGACGTGCAATGATCTTGGTACAGTTGTTTCATTTTACTACTATTATTTTTTGTCCTTATTTAAACAAATAATTTACTGCATTTTTCGAGTTGTCTACACCGTTCCAAAACTACACAGGAAGTAAATGTCCAAAGCTGATATTCAGTATTTATATCATAGCATAAAAAAAGCTATAACGATCATGTGCTAAAATAAGTATTAATAGTGGTGAAAATCATCAAAAACTTTAGTTGCATCTTGGAATTTGAATTGCAAAGACAACAACAAAGAGCAGTATAATGGATAACAAAAAGACATCCAAATGAAAGAATCATGGACCAAGAAGTTGCAGTATACAGTGGTGAAAAACCCGTTCAAGTCGGATAAGGAATGGAAAAGCTCATCCTCATCATAATCTTCACCTTCATCATCATCATCATCAACATCAGCATATCGAAATCCAACATACCATATAAAAAGTTTAAATAATTGCATATATGAAAAGTTCAATAAAAAGTCTATACTATTACTTTTTTTTATACTATATTTATTGTTTATTTTGTTTTTGTTAAATTATAAAGAAATTTTAGACATAAATGACTACAGTTGTATGAATTATAGGCTTGGTGTTAGATGTAGTTGTAGTGTACGCCTTCTCCCAAATAATTTATTATTTCATGTGGTGGTTGCAAGTTTCCAAAGCTTTCAAAATATTTTTTACGGTTTTTGTCTTTGTAATATGCTACCCAATGAGTACCAAGGCCCTTTGATGTATCCCGATTAACGATTCCACATTATTGTTGACGAGGTCGTTTCGGTAGATTGTCTCGCATAAAAATACCTTTGAAATGCGGTAGATTCTTTGCATGTTTCATCAAGTCGACGTCTGTGAGGACTCTTTTGGGTAGATTCTTTAAAAGTTTTTTGGTTGCGGACTATAATATAAACCCAATCCTTTTTTGAATGGTTTCAGGTATAAGCCTTTTCCCATGGCGATTGCTTCCATAGATTTATTATGTCGATTTGCTTCTTCCAATTGTTGTCGTGCGGCTTTTGTTTCATTAACTGCTTTTGCGATTTCAGCTCCTCCAGATGCTAAGCCTCCAGCAGCTCCCAGAGCAGTTAAAATCGGTACTAATGGTAGAAACCCTCCTGTCTTAGGAACGGTTATAACGCGTGGAATGTCAATCGTGGATTTCTTACGTCCGAAAAAATTTTTGAAAACCTTTTGTGCGATTTTTATAGCACTGTGTTAACGCCAACTGCCGCTCGCCAGAGGTGCTCCCTCATCGATCGGTAGGGTGTCAGGAGTGAGCACTCCAGTCTCTCTCCTGTCAGCCTGCCGGTCATGAGGGGCGCCTCTCCCGTGAGCGTAAGCCCGGCTGCGGGCTCTCTCCGCGGCAACTGGCGCGGTTTGACCGCCTTCCAGCGATCGTCGCTGGACCCACACACGGCACTCTTGTTTCAACAGTGGACGTACACCGACCTGGAAAGGCCAACAATATTATACAGTTTTTATATTATATATATAAAGTGGAATATAAACAGATAATTTGTAGTAGACAACCTTGTGAATTTTAAAATAAACATTGTGCCTTCGAGAACAAAACATTTTGGTCCAAACGAGCCGGATTGCCGCCGCCCAGGAACCATCGTCACCGACGCCCATACCATCGTCACCGACGCCCAAATCATCGTCACCGACGCCCAAATCATCGTCACCGACGCCTAATTAAGTGAGTCGAGTAAGGAACGGTGAGTTCACACACCTCCATACGTTAGCCTAATTATTAGCCCCGAGCCCTTCCGGCCATATACATTTTATATATATATATATACCCTTCATTTGACCGTCAAACCTTCGAGAATCGTCGATTCGTGGGTAACGGTCCCCAAGAATAACGGCAGCACCAAGGTTTGAGGTTTTTTTGTTGCTGACCGTCTTCGCAAGCATCGCTTGCTGCGAAGCCCACATTTTTCCAAAAATTCACCGCTTGACGCATAAGCAAGCCCCGTGCTCCCGAACAAAAAATCTTTAGAGCAGCCTTCTGCTGAGCTCTCCCGAGAGATTGCTTATGGTTTCGCGCTCTCACGTTTTTGTATCAACTTACTTGGGTGCTCCGCAACGGCGCTCAGTGCAAAGCCAAAAACCACCACCTTTTGCTGGTCAGTATACGCGTGCACATTTTGCTTCTGCTCGCGCTCTTCTGCTTGCGCTGCCCATACATACAGAGTGCATACAGAACAAAAAACCAGTTTTCGTGTCGTTTTGCACTCTCAGAAGTGTGAAAGCAGCGTGGGTTTGGGAATTCAACAGTGACCCTGCAGTGAATAAGCAAACCTGCATACCCAGTAGGCAGAAGTGTTCGCAGCAACTAGTCTCTTTGTAACTAGTTGCCAACTTTAGAGACAACGCGTGGTTGATTTTTGGAAGCAAGCTCCTCGAGCCCCAACGCAATCATCTAGCGACGCGCAAATATTCGCTGACTTTTTTCCTCTAAAATAAAAAGTTTTTCCGGAATTAGTTTTCGGAGCGTTTTATTTCATTTTCATTTCGATTTTGCGACCTCCTTCACCGCACCTATTCGTAAACCAGACACACAATGGCGGCGCTCGCATCCTTCATTCGCCTGGCCGATGCGCTGATCGAGTTCGAGGTGGACTTCGACAAGACACCCACCGCGGACCACACCGTTTACACCCTTGGGATTCAGCGGGAGGAAATACGATCGCAGTGGCTGCTAATTAAAAGCGCCTATGAAAAGGTGCTTGCGGAGCTGGACTCGACGAAGCACAGAGGCAAAGAATTCGAAGGCGTAAAGGAGAAGCGGCGCCAATGCTATGCGGTATATCTGCGCTGCGCGGGAAAGATTGATCTGCTGATCGAAGCCGCCGTGTCCCCTCCAGTTGCCGCGACCCCGTCGCCGATGCCAGCCGAGATGCCCCAGTCAGGCTACAATATTAGCCTACCCCCTTGCGACACCCAAGCCTTCCACGGCGATTACCTCTCGTGGCCCTCTTTCAGGGATATGTTCTCGGCCCTGTACATTCAGAACACCAGAATTGCGCCGGTCGAGAAGCTTTTCCACCTGAATCAAAAAACTACCGGCGAAGCTAAAGAAATCGTGCAGAAATCCCCTCTCACGAATGAAGGTTTTGCCCAAGCGTGGTAAAATTTGTCCGACAGGTACGAGAACAGACGCGTCCTCACCAACGCCCATCTAAAGAAGCTCTTCGGCCTGTTCCCCATCACGAAGGAAACCGGTGGTGCTATTAAAGACCTGCAACGAGAAATCAACAATATTCTCGCCGCACTCACGCTACAAGGTGTCGATACCTCGCATTGGGACGCAATAATCGTTTTTTTGTGCTCCAGCAAGCTCCCAGAAGCAACGCTTTCCCTTTGGGAACAATCTCTCACGAACAAAACGGAGATCCCAACATGGACAGATCTGGATGCGTTTCTCACGCATCGCTTCCAGACCCTTGAAACGGTGCAAGATATTAAGTGCACACCCGCATCGAAGTCAACACAGCTCCCAGCTCCGACTCACTCAGCTCCAGCCTCTAAACGCGTCAACACCTTCCAGTTGAAGGTGTCCCAAGAAAGCTGCCCTCTTTGCCAAAAGCAGCACAGGTTGAGATCCTGCGCTCAGTTTCTCAGCTTGCCCGTTCCACAGCGGCTGAATACCGTTCAGAAAAACCGCTTGTGCAGCAACTGCTTGGCCAGATCTCACTCCGTGAAAAACTGTCCAAGCAGATTTAATTGCATCAAATGTAATGGCAGGCATCACACCCTCTTGCATCGTGAGAACGCTCCATCCTCATCGAATGCTGTACCAGATTCGACCCCACGTGCCTCACATCAAGAGCGGCGGTTTGAAAACGCTCCGCGTACTCAAGCCCCTGCCTATTCGAACTTTATTCCCGGTTCGACTCATCATGCTTTTCAGCAAGAAAGGCCGCATTCTTCGATGCGACCTCCCACGCATATACAGTCCACTCATGCCCCCACACAGCAACGAAATCAAGAGCAACGGTATGATAACGCTCCGCGTACTCAAGTTCCTGCCTATTCGAATTTTATTCCCGGATCGACTCATCATGCTTCTCAGCAAGAAAGGCCGCATCCTTCGATGCGACCTCCCACGCATATACAGTCCACTTCTTCCCCCGCGCAACAGCGAAATCCACAGGACACGCATCAGGTGTGCTTCGCGAAAGCACCAAAACAGGTACTGTTAGGGATTGCTATGGTAACAATACGCCATCACGGTACATGTTACATCGCGCGCGCCTTGATTGATCCTGGATCTGAAGTGTCGTTCATCTCTGAGCGCATACAAAAGCTCTTAAAGCTCCCAGTGCAGCCAACTACAGCTGTAGTTTCAGGTCTCAACGAGACTGTTGCTGCAAAAATATCAAGGTCGAGCGATTTTCTGCTGAATTCGCCACTTGATCCCAACTTTCAAGTTAACGTGACGGCGCTCGTGCTCCCACAAATCACAGGGCGGTTGCCCTCCCACTCGTTAGACAGGTCACTTCTCAGTGGCCTCCCTCAAGACATCGAGCTCGCCGATGTCAACTTCTCCAAAAGCGAGCAGGTCGACGTCCTCATCGGAGCCGATTTATACCCATCAATCCTGCTGGACGGCATCCGCCGCCAAGTGCTGGGCACCCTCATGGCTCAGCAAACCGTGTTCGGTTGGATCCTAACCGGCCCGGTTCCCAACACATAATCTGCCACGGCACCCCTAAAAGTGGCTTACACAACGAAGTCACCTTCGAACAACAGTTCGAACGTTTTTGGGAGGTGGAGGAACTTCCCAAAACGAGATTGCTATCCCACTCCGAAAAGTTTTGAGAAGAAAAATACGCGAAGACGCGATGACGGCCGCTACATCGCGCCATTGCCTTTAAAGTCGGCTTTCGAGACAAGCTCCGCTCAGGGGCTTCGAGACATTCAAAATGTATCGCCAAATATTGGTCGACCCAAAGCACACACCATATCAGAGCATTCTCTTCCGAGACCCGTACAAGTCAGAACTTATCGACTTCGAGCTTCAAACCGTAACCTTCGGAGTTAATTGCGCCCCGTGCCTGGCAATACGCACCCTTCTTCAATTGGCAGACGACGTGAAGCCCCAGTTCCCGCTTGCAGCACACATTCTACAGCATTCCATGTACGTGGATGATGTGTTAGCAGGCACGCATGACCTGGTGATAGACCTACCCAGACCCGTGACCAACTCATAGCGGCTCTCGACTCAGCAGGTTTTTCACTTCGCAAGTGGACTGCCAACCATAAAGGCATTCTGGCAGACTTACCGGCATCCCATCTGCTCCATTCCGATTTTCTGACGCTAGAAGATTCCAGCACCGCCAAAATGCTTGGAATTCGCTGGAACGCGACCCATGATGACTTCTACTTCGATGTCCAAGCCATCGCCATCAAAGCTGCGTATATGAAACGAGAAATTTTGTCTCTGGTCGCCAAGCTGTTCGACCCACCCGGTTGGCTGGCTCCGATCATCGTTGCAGCAAAGATTTTGATTCAGCAAGTCTGGTTGGACAAAATCGACTGGGATGACACTCTGCCTCAGGTAACTCATGCTAACTGGTTGAGTTTTCTCCAGAATCACCAGCACATTAGCGCCATCCGCATCCCGCGATGGGTAAGTTACGCTCCAGAAAGCCGAACTCCATTCCTTTTGCGTTTTGCAATGCCTCAGAAAGGGCCTACGCACGAGTCATCTATGCCCGCATCACGGTCGCTCAGGAAGTCCAAGTTTTCCTTTTGTACTTCCAAATTCGTGTAGCCCCAATTAAAACTTTGTCTCTCACCAGGTTAGAATTGTGCGGAGCCACTTTAGTAGCTGAGATGATCGACACTCTCGTGCCCACGCTGCAGCTGCCCCATTACACGATCTACTGTTGGAGCGACTCCACCATTGTTTTGGCCTGGCTGAAGAAATCCCCCTGCGTTTGGGCGACGTTCGTGGCAAATCGAGTTGCCAAAATCATTGAGAAGGTACCACAGTCGCAATGGTTCCATGTGGATTCCCTGGACAACCCCGCGGACTTAGCCAGCCGCGGTGCCACGCCCCAAGATCTTGCTGCGAGCACCCTCTGGTGGAATGGCCCTGCTTGGCTCGCCCACGATAAGGATCGCTGGCCCGAATTCCGCGCCTCAAACGACTACGTCACCACACTGGAGCAGAAGACTGTCAGAACGCTGCACACCCATTGTGCTCCCGAGGAGGATCCTCTCGAACGATTTTCGTCGCTGCCACGAGCCCTACGTGTACACTCATACGTACATCGATTTCTCCACAACGCTCATCCAGCTCAGCGTCACCTGCACTCGCACCCCAACCTGCACCTCCCACCGGGAGAAATCAAGGAAACTAAACGCTGCCTCGCCATCTCCTGCCAGAAGATTCATTTCGCGGACAAGTACGCCGCGCTAGAAAATCACGCGTATGTATGAAAAAAGTATTTGAACTGCTCTGATAGCTGATATACCGGATCCGATAGCTGATACACCTGATCTGATCTGATAGCTGATATAACCGATTATAAGTACGAATGAAAAAAAAATATTAAAAGACCTGATGAAAACCAGACGTATTTTGGAACAGAAATTTATGACCCTAAAACTGGATAAACCAGATGTGGAAAAGAGATTAGAAGAGTCATTTCAACCAATCACAAAACCTCTAAAGGAATTGGTTCGAAACACTGCAACAACAACAAATACTAATAAGAATTACTCTCACTTCACATATGATGAGATACCACTCAGACTAAAAACAAGTACCCCACACAAAGCAAAGGAAGAGATTGATTTTACAGACGAAACTCTTACCAAGAGTAATGAATGCGTTAGGTTTTTCTCTTAAATGGATGATACAGGTGATACAAACAAATCAACAAAATTCTATCAACAAATTCTGTCACAATTAGAACAACAAAATGAGCTGGACACCGCATATCGACCGAACAGAGGTTCGAATGGTGAATGGAGGTTCGGAAATAGCGCTTTGGAAATGCATGATGATAAAGTATTCATCTCAGACGAACCTTTTTGAAACTCACTCCCTACTTCTTTCAACCTTACACCCGGTCTCTTTGAATTATTATTTTACAAGAAACCATCAAACTATGACAAAATAATTGAATATACACCAACAACTGGTGAAACTAAAAAAGTCGTCTAAGTGCAAATGGAGAATGACAAATTTATTACTCTGGATGTGCAGGGATTCAAAGGCAATTTTAATGAATTTATAGTCAAAGAGTTGGCAGCCACCTTCAGCTTCAATGAGTATCAGAATTTTATTATAAAACCATCATATGGATTTCACAAATTAACACGTCAGTCCCAAAAACAAGTACATATCGTAATCATCAAGGTTTCACATGGAATGATCGACTATTGTAGTGTAAAATATTTCGTGAAGCAAAATCTTAAAAATATACCCATGTACGTTAAGGGAGCTGAAAAATGCAAATGGGTTGAAGTAATTTTAGACGAGCCCGTATTTAACGTTGAAGAATTCGGCTGCAGCAACTTTGAAACATTTCGAGATACATACTTACTACAAAGGATGTGCCATTCCCATAATGGCTGTTGTGCGCTTAAAAATTCTCTGCAGTTAAGAAAATTCCTAAATTCCATGAATAAAGTAAAAAGAAAATGTTTATAATTTCATATTTACATTTTTATTTATAAAATTTCTTAAACCTAACAATTGTGAACTTAATGTCTATATTTACAATATTTGCAATTTTACATTTTAGTTTATAAAATTTATTTTTCAATACATACATTAATAAAAAAATTTATTTACAAAATTAAATTGTTTTCTTTTATTCCAAATTATTTTACAACTATTAAAAGTTTAGATTATTAAAAATATCTTCATCTATATCTAATTGCATTTCTAAGTCTATTTTGTTATTAGAAGTGATGGCATCCACACTCATGCGTGTGCGTTTAGCAATTAGTGCGCGAGCTCCCAATCGCTTTCCTCGACTTTCCCAGCTATTTACAATCTTGACATCTTTCCGTTTATCAACATTTTCCATTGTTTTCCCATACACCGCATTATTTTGCAGTTTAAAGAAATTTTTTCAAAAGGTTTTCTTGTTATACTGCGGTGACGGGTATTTAAGTCAATATATTGTTTTAACCAAAAAGACTGATTAAATTTCGATGCTTTGTGGACCCTCTTTAAAATTAGTCCATTTTGAAGGAATTGCTGTAGTTTTTAATAATGTAGTATATAATTAGTCTTGTTGGTTAAATCAGTAATCAAGTTTTATGCTTGGAGCTACCCACAGTTTTATTTTCCGCGCAAAATGGTAAATCATTATGCGCGTCATGTAAACTCGGGGTAGTCCAAGTCTACTTTCAAAATGAATCCAGTGGATGAATCCTCTGGCATTGAAAGAATGCTGCTGACGATAAAATTATTATTAAAATTATTAACGTCAGCAACCCATTCAAATACCCTATACTGTAAATACTGCGGGATTGCCCAACCGTATAAGTTGTTGGCATCCAAATACATTAAGTATTCTGACGGCTTACTTGAATCGTAATCCGTCATATACTTATTATTTGCCTTTGAATGCCTCTTGCTACATTGAAAAATACCGCCTCGTATGCCTTTATGTACGAAAAGATACATGTCAACGTCAGTAAGCAGCTCCAGTTCCATGTTGGTTGTTTTCAACATTGCGTCCCAAGACAAACCTGGAGCCGTGTAGTACTGACAGGGATCCAGATTGTAAATGTTTTTGCACACGCTTCTGAAATTTTCAGAAACATCTCCTAAAATAAGTACATCTGTTTTCAGATAGACGATCATGTAATCATTCAGAGTGTGACAATTGAAATGTTGCTAAACTCTTTGAGCATGCTCATAATCCTCCACTGCACATTCTGTACCAGTCAATCGACTGAAGAACTCAGCCCGAGTAGAAAGGCTGGTTTCTTGCAGGCGATCAACTGAATTCATGTATTCATATGGGAATACACCTTTCCTCCTAAGAAGATTAAATTCTTCATCGTTTGGATACATTCGGCGCACTGAAGGAAAATCGTTAGTTGTAAGGTTTTGCGCCAATGTATCGAAACTGGAAGCCATAAAGCGAAAAGAATCCAAGAACCTGAGTTCAAGGGTCTTCTTTTCGCTTACGCGTATCCTCCTCGACAGGGATACGTACAACTCTTTATTTAAGGGGATTACATTTATATCCCCCGCAAATAAATTGAGTTCCTTAATAAATAGGTGGCAGTCAGAGCCAGCAAAATTATGGGAAAATATAAAAAAATATAAAATAAAGATAAAGTGTTTGATATTTCAAACTTCACTCGTTGTGCGCCGGACCCCTATATTTTCCCGTTAAATGGCAATGATCTCCCACCCTATCTGACCCCAATGGCTGTTCACAAATGTGACAGACATTGTGATGTCTGAGCTCTTCCGAACTCAAAGGAGCCATAGGCCTCACGACACTAATATAATCCTCATAAATATCTTTACAATACCCCACTAAGCTTTGAATAAATTTAGTGGGGGCATCCTCACCCTAATATACAACAAACTTATTCAAAGTAGAAATATACTTACAAACTATATAATAGCTAAATGCTATGGGTATATGCTTATATACATTTTTACTATTATTTAAACTTACATCTTTAATACTATCTACATTTCTAGAAATACATTCAAAGTCTGCGTAAACTATAAAGTAATAGGGTCCCACGACGCCACCGACTTCTTCGTCGTACCCAAACACATTTACACTCATGTCTGGATTTAATTCTTCGAAACGAGAGACTTGTGTGGTAGACAGTGGAAAGTCAAGCCCATTGAAGTTCAACGTCACTCCATTTTGCAGAATTATGTCATCAGCTTCAAGATTATTTACATTGTGGCGGACCTGGTGGTCCCCACAAGCATCGAAGCCGCGAGTCGTTGAACGCAAATTAGCGCAAATTCGGTTTCTTTTCCCTTGCCGGCATCCAACATTGTTGCTCATCGCGGTGTACGATAACGATCGGCGACATCTGATTCGCTTCAGGCTGTAGCCTGGCGCGCTCATTGCTGACGCTGACGAACGTCGGCGCTGCGATTTGAGGCGACGGAGTAGCTACCCACCGTCTTGACTCATCAGTGCATCGAGCTCGCTTTCGTCTATTGTAAAGACGCAGCGTCAGCATGCGAGCGCTGGCCGGCGCAGCTCTCCTATCGTTAGCGCTGACGTAGGGATGGTTGTTTATAAGGCCCAGCGCGATGCATCCTGGGAGCATTGCAGCAATGTGGAAGTACGTGACCATCGGTTTGTTTTCGGTGACGGTCTTATATTTCGCGGCTAAATACATTCTGCAGTGGTGCAAGAGTTGTTCTCTACTGGCAAAACGCATGGATTTCAATGCCACTCGTTGGAGTGAAATGAATCGAGGGATTTTTATGAGGTTAATTTGGTGATAGCACTGGACGAATTTTATCCAGAGTTGTAGGGTTGACGGGGTCAAGGGGTCATCCCAGCCGGTGGCATCCAGCCAAACTTGTTGCATGAGAGTTTTTGCGATAATAATGACCGGAGCCATCCAGCCTGCAGGATCAAATAATTTTGCAAGGAGTGACAGCATTTCTTGTTTGGTGTAAGAGGGGGCAATATCGAATGGTTTGGATTCAATGGTGAAGTAATCAGCATTTGCATTCCATCGGATACCGAGTGTTTTTGCTGTGCTGGTGTCTTCCAATTTTAGAAAATCCTTATTCAGTAGGTCTTCAGGAGGAATTCCTGATAGAATTTCCTGATGGTTAGCTGTCCATTTTCGCAGGGTAAATCCAGCTGAGCGAAGGGCTGCTGTCAATTCCTTTCGCGCACGGAGCGCCGTGTCGATAGTATGAGCACCACCCAGCGCGTCATCGACATACATGGCTGTCCTCAAAATGGCAGCAGCCAGGGGGAACTCGGTTTCGATATCCTGGGCCAGCTGATGAAGCGTGCGAATTGCAAGATAGGGGGCACAGTTTACACCGAAGGTAACTGTTTGAAGTTCAAATTCGTGCACTTCATCATCTGGTGCATTTCTGAAAAGAATTCGTTGATAGCGCGAATGCTTCGGATCCACCAGAATCTGGCGATACATCTTCTCGATATCTCCGTTGAAGACATATTGATAAAGACGCCATTTGAGAATGAGGAATGTTAGATCTGCTTGTAAAGCCGGACCGTGGTAGAGGGTGTCATTGAGACTGAGACCGTTGGTTGTGGGGCACGAAGCGTTAAAAACAACTCGCACCTTGGTGGAGCTGCTTTCTGGCTTGATGACTGCATGGTGAGGTAAGTAGTTAGTGTCAGAATGGAGCGAGGTTTGTTCGGGGTGAACACAGATCATATGATTTAAATGGGAGTATTCTTGAATCACTGAATCATAAAGTTCTTTAAAACTCGGGGTTTTCAGGAGCGGCGCTTCGTTGCGGAGAAATTGTTTAAGAGCTATTTATCTTGAACGTCCAAGTTGTAACTGCGAAGGGAATTCTTCTTTAAACGGCAGCGAGACGATGTAACGCCCATCGGGACGTCTTTGTGTTGTTTTCTCGTACAAATCGTTGCAGTATTTTTCAGTTCAGACGCTGTTTTGGGATCTCCTCTAGTTCCCAGAAGCGCGAAATCTGACGGTCGAGGGAGACTTCGTTGAAAAACGAGACCCGCATGGTAATTGAGGGGGTTGGCAGGTCCTGGGGAATTGGACCCGTTAGAATCCAGCCGAATATTGTTTCTTGGGCTACGAGTGAACCCAGAATATTTCGTTTAATGCCATCCAGCAGGATTAGAGAGTAAATGTCAGCTCCAATCAAAACATCGATCTGATCACTTTGGTAGAAATGGTCATCAGCCAAAGGGATATTAGGGAGGGATTCACAGAGGTTCCGGTCAAGGGAGCAGACGGGAAGATTTCCGGTTAATTTTGGGAGGACGAGAGCCTTGGTTTCTATACGAGTTCCGGAATTGCGAGGAGAGCCAATGTGCTGACTTGCTTCACCTCTCGACTAAAGCAAGTTTTACTCGCTACTGCAATGGTACATATCTGTTACCGCGAGGAAACATATCTCGCTCGTGCGCTTATAGATCCCGGATCAGAAGCCACTTTTCTCTCTGAGCGCATTCAAAAGCGCTTACATCTACCTGCGAAAACCATTCAAGCGCGGGTGGCAAGTGTCAACCAAGCTATCACAGCCCTTGTTAGCAAACTTTGTATGTTTAACATTGGCTCTCCTCGCAATTCCGGAACTCGTATAGAAACCAAGGCTCTTGTCCTCCCAAAATTACGAACGACGAATTCTTTTCAGAAATTCACCAGATGATGAAGTGCACGAATTTGAAGTTCAAACAGTCACCTTCGGTGTAAACTGTGCCTCCTATCTTGCAATTCGCACGCTTCATCAGCTGGCCCAGGATGTCGAAACCGAGTTCCTCCTGGCTGCTGCCATTTTGAGGACAGCCATGTATGTCGACGACGCGCTGTGTGGTGCTCATACTATCGACACGGCGCTCCGTACGCGAAAGGAATTGACAGCAGCCCTTCGCTCTGCTGGATTTACCCTGCGAAAATGGACAGCTAACCATCAGGAAATTCTATCAGGAATACCTCCTGAAGACCTACTGAATAAGGATTTTCTAGAATTGGAAGACACCAGCACAGCAAAAACACTCGGTATCCGATGGAATGCAAAGGCTGATTACTTCACCATTGAATCCAAACCATTCGATATTGCCCCCTCTTACACCAAACGAGAAATGCTGTCACTCCTTGCAAAATTATTTGATCCTGCAGGCTGGATGGCTCCGGTCATTATTATCGCAAAAACCCTCATGCAACAAGTTTGGCTGGATGCCACCGGCTGGGATGACCCCTTGACCCCGTCAACCCTACAACTCTGGATAAAATTCGTCCAGTGTTATCACCAAATTAACCTCATAAAAATCCCTCGATGGATTCATTTCATTCCAACGAGTGGCATTGAAACCCATGCATTTTGCGATGCTTCCAAAAAAGCATACGCCGGCGTGGTCTATGTACGCCTTCGTAACTCTCACGAAATCCGTACTTATCTACTTTATGCAAAAACCAAAGTTGCCCCCATCAAAACGATATCTGTACCTCGACTTGAATTGTGCGGTGCAGCCCTCTTAGCCGACATGTTAAATGCGGTTATCCCTCATCTTGATTTTTCTCAGTATGAACTCTACTGCTGGACTGATTCGACCATCGTGCTCGCTTGGGTAAAATGACCGCCTTGCACCTGGACTACGTTCGTTGCTAACCGTGTGGCCAAAATTGTGGAAATCATAGATCCCACTCACTGGTCTCATGTCCAATCCCAACACAATCCAGCGGACTTAGCCAGTCGTGTATCCGCTTGAGTTGCAACAAACCTCATTATGGTGGCAAGGCCCGGATTGGTTGCGCCAAGAGAAAAAGTACTGGCGTCACTCCCCTCACCCCGACATCTTTGAAACCGAACTGGAAGCAAACCCCATCAAATCGTATTTTGCATATTTTCCTCACTATGAAGACCTCTTGGGAAGATTTTCTTCTTTACCACGAGCTCTCCACGTACTTTCGTACATTTTCCGGTTCTTCCATCACTCACATCCCCAACATCGCCCCTCATTTAGACGACATGATAAAAGTATTGTTTCGGATGAGATTCAATATTTTAAAACCCGACTAACTAATCTCATGCAGAAGGTTCATTTTGCCAATGAATATCACTGTCTGGAAATGAAGATGAATCTTGACAGAAAGAGTACAATTCTGTCACTCAATCCATTCTTATCCCAAGATGGAGTCCTCCGCGCAGGAGGACGTTTAACCTCATGTCCGGCACTCTCCTATGACGAACGTCATCCGATTATAATCCCCTATAATTGTGTTTTTACTCGACTCTTAGTCCGGTTCATCCATGAGATCGGTTTGCATGGAGGAAACCAACTCATGCTACGTTTAATTCGCACACAATATCGGATCCCTAAGGCGAAAAATCTCATTCGCACCACAATTCACCATTGCAAAAGCTGTGCTCTACAACGGAAAGAAATCCAAACACAACTGATGGCTGCACTGCCGCCTGAACGCACCTCTCTCTCTCGACCATTTGCTGCCACCGGTCTCGACTTCGCGGGACCGTTTGACGTTAAAAATTATACCGGCAGGGCGTGCCTCATCACGAAAGTTTACGTCTGCATATTCGTCTGCTTCGCGACCAAGGCTATTCATCTCGAAGCTACCAGCGATCTATCGACGCCCACTTTTCTCGATGCGTTCAGCCGTTTCACCGCACGCAGAGGAGTTCCCAAGGATCTATACTCAGACAATGGGAAAAACTTCGTTGGAGCATCTAAAGCCCTGCTGAACGATTGGAAAGCGTTCCTCCAGCAAAGTAAGGACGCCGTCCTCACACAATTCTCCTACCAAAACTTGCAGTGGCATTTCATACCAGCCGCTGCGCTTCATATGGGTGGACTCTGGGAAGCCGGAGTCAAAAGCTTTAAGCTTCACTTCCGGTGACACTTTCTCATAGGTGGTCCCATTTTAGCGCCTGCTGAACCCGAAATACTCAATTCCCTTCTCAAAATTGTCAATCGATGGCAAAAGGTTAAATCCATGTATCAGCACTTTTGCAGCCGCTGGAAAAATGAATATTTAACTGAACTCCATAAAAGAACTAAATGGAAATACCCTCAGTTGAATTTAAAACCCAATGACCTTCCACCAACGAAGTGGAGACTCGGTCGTATAACCCACATCTATCTCGGTTCTGATAGCAGAACGCGTGTCGCCGACGTCCGAACCGAAAAAGGAACCCTGACCCGTTATGTTTACGCCAAACTGTTGTCCGCCGCAGTTAGCAACGGCAACCCTCGCCTCTCCCAACCTCTTTGGCATGCGGTGAGATCTGCCGCTGCTTTCTCTCGCTTCTGAGCGAAAGCGGCTCTTCTGCATCTCAGCAGAAGGGCAAGCAGCTCACCATGCCATGCTAATTTGGTCTCTGTCTCCCACAGTTCGGTACCTGGTGAGTTCTGCCACCGCTTTTTCTCACTCTCGGAGTGAAAGCGGCTCTTCTGCATCTCAGCAGAAGGGCAAGCAGCTCATCATTGGTTTCCGGAAGCGGCGGACTTTCATTCCTTTCTAAGAAGCGAACGAGCGAGCACCCGTCTCGAAAACCCCCGCATAGTCTATCGTGAGCAGTGTAAGCAAGCACCCGTCTTGCAATCGTGAATAGTGAACAGAGAAACCCAAACGCAGTTCCACACTTCCTCTTCATCTGCACAATCCTCATCCGGATCACCATTTATCCACATCATCATCATCCAGACGGCGTCGTCCATCATCCACTCAGCAGACCACGCGTACATTTCATCCAACTCATCCACATTGTAAGAAGCATTCATCCGGTAAGTCTCCTTCATTATTATTATAAATCACGCACTCCCGCGTGAACATTATACGTCCTTCGAGCTGGACCTCGCCCGCACTCGGAGTCCACCCCAACATATTTTGGTCCTTCGAGCCGGATCTCGCCCGCACTCTGGGACCACCCCAACATATTTGGTCCTTCGAGCCGGATCATTCGGAATTTTCCCTCGCTACTCATCTCGAGGAACTTAAGGCGGTCTGGTCAGACGTCAAATCTTCATACAACTCTTGCGTAGAGTACCTCATCACCTCGAAGGATCCCATCAACGACGCCAACCCAGAGGCTCGTGGAGCTGATATAATCGTCGTCAAAACGAAGTACCGACGCTGTTATCCGGACCCTATTTAACCTCACCCCAATCTCAAAAGAACCCGGAGTTGCAATTAAACGACTTCAGCGGGAAATTAATAACTGTCTGTCCGCTTTAACTTTATATGATGTAGATGTGGAGAGTTGGGATGCCATTATAGTTCATCTTTGTTCAACTCGCCTCCCCGAAAACACCCTCTCTCTGAGGGAACAATCCATTTCCCAAAATCGCGATATTCCGAAGTGGAAGGAAATGGATTCGTTTTTAACATCTCATTTCCAAACCCTGGAAACAGTCTTCGATATTGGTAAGTCCACTGGCATTCCCTCTGCGTCAATCCAGCGACAGTTCTTACGGCAACTCGGTGCTGTCGGCGACTCGCGGTTTATCCAGAATAAAGATTGACTTCAGAAAAACTTAGTGTTTAGTGGTAACACATGTATGTAAATTTTTGTAAATAAAAATAAAGTTAAGAAAATAAAAACCAAAACCACAATTGGTGACCCCGACAAGGGAAGTGAACATCTTATGAACCAAATCATAAACGCTTTAGGGCAGTGCGTCGCGCTCATAATTATCGCTATAGTGTTACGAATTTTGAAGGAGCAAACCGGGCACGGACAATGTCAGAGGTAAAGGACGACTCAGCGGCGGCGAGCTCGGCGACAAACACGGCCACCGTGGAGGCCGCAGCGAACATCGACTCAGGAGCCCCGTCCGGAGCGACAGCGGCCAATGCAATTATTTTGGAGCAACCACCGGCAAGCGACGAGGTAAGTCGTATATCGATTAGAGTTCCTCCATTCTGGCAGACGAACCCGGAGTTGAGGCGCAAGTTGAGGCGCAATTCGCAACCGCGCGCATTTCCTCGGACGTGGCGCGCTTTAATCTGGTGGTCGGCGCCATGAAGAGTCGTATCCTGGAGCAGGTGTACGACGCGGTTACGCAGCCACCAGCCCGCGAGCGCTACGCGAACCTTAGGAAGCGCTTACTGGAGCAGTTTGGGGCCTCGGAGCAGCAAAAGCTGAAGATATTGCTCTCAGGGGTCGAACTGGACTGCAGGCGACCCTCTCAGTTACTCGCGAAATGCGGCGGTTGGGTGGCGCAAATCTGACCGAGCAGATGCTCAACAGCATGTGGATGAGCCGTCTCCCACGACACACCCGTGCGATTCTACAGGCGTCCAGCGGAGCGTTAGAGGAGAAGGTGAATCTCGCGGACAAAATCGCCGAAGTAGCTAGCGAGCCCGGTAGCGAATCCGCATCGCTTATGCAAGCGGCGCGTCCAGCTGACGACATCCGGCAGCGAGTGCAGCGCATCGAGTCAACACTTGACTCGCTCAACGTTCGCGAACGACGCGTGCCGACATCATTTGTGACTGACCTGCGACGAGTTGGGCTGCCAGCGGCGCACGAAGATGTCGGGCTCTATTGCGGTGGCCGCGGTAGGGCGCCGCAACCACCGAAGACGGTAACGTACCGAAACCGGAGTCACAGGTCCCCCTCGCGCACACCGTCGGCGCATGAACAACGCCGCGACGACGACCTTAACCGGGGACGAGTCATCTGCTGGTATCATCACGTCCACGGAGAGCGCGTGAAGCTATGCCGGCCTCCGTGCGATTTCGCAAAGCAAGCGACCCAGAATTTGCCCCGCCAAAAAAACTGAGTGCCCCATATTCCGCCAGCGGGGGCTCGTGAAGCGAGCGTGGTTAACCGAGTCTACGTAATGGACGCAGCGACGAAGAAGCGATTCCTCGTAGACACGGGTGCCGACGTCTCCGTATTACCACCAACGCAGCACGAGCTGCTCGATCGACCCGATTCTTACCAACTTTACGCAGCGAACGGAACACCCATTCTTACGTACGGTCGGAAGCGAATCGGGCTCGATCTCGGGTTGCGAAGATAATTCACCTGGGAATTTATTATAGCGAAGGTCAAAGCCCCGATATTAGGGATGAATTTCCTAAAGCACTACGGGTTGTTGGTGGATGCGAAGAACGACAAACTGATCGACAGGGTGACTAAATTGGAATGCAGCGGCGCACCGGCGGACGTAACGGAAAGCATTTCCACAGTTAGCGACAACGCACCTTTCTCCAGTTTGGTTCGAAGGTTCCGCGACATTACCGTGATGCGACCCTCAAGCGGAGCGAGCAAGTCAGACGTCACGCATCACATAGTCATGCACGGACCTCCGGTTTACGCGCGCCCCCGGCGCCTGTCTCCGGAGAAACTCGAAGCGGCGCGGGAAGAATTCCGCTATTTGATGGAAAAGGTAATTTGCGAGGCATCTGACAGCAGTTGGGCCGTTACACATGGTAAAGAAATCCGACGGTTCCTGGCGACCATGCGGCGACTACCGAGCGCTCAACGCGATCACCGTTCCCGATCGCTACCCAATTCCGTACATCCAGGATTTCACACATATTTTGTACGGAAAGCGAGTTTTCTCCATCATTGACCTGCAGCGCGCTTATCACCAAATCCCAATCGAGTCTAGCGACGTCCCTAAATCGGCTATTACGACGCCTTTCGGGTTGTATCAATTTAAATATATGACCTTCGGGTTGCGAAATGCGGCGCAAACCTTCCAGCGCCACATAGATAATTTGTTGGCAGGCGAGACGGCATACGCATTCATGTACATCGACGACATTTGCGTCGCGTCCGAGTCTTTGGAACAGCATGAGCGGCACCTGCGGCGGATTTTCCAGCTACTGCGCGAAAATGGACTCACAATAAAATTGGCGAAGTGCGTCGTCGGGCAAACGACGTAAAATTCTTGGGTCACACGGTCTCCAGCGAAGGCATTCTACCGAACGATGAGAAGGTAAAGACGATTAACGACTTCAAGAGACCAGCGATGGCCCGCGAACTGAAACGTTTCCTCGGCATGATCAACTTCTACCGTCGTTTCATTCCGCGCGCGGTGGAAAGCCAGATGATCCTGCAGAGTTTGATGTGCGGCAACCGAAAAAACGACGTCACGCGAATCGAGTGGACATCTGTAGCGGTAAACGCTTTCGAGAGGTGCAAGAAAGCGTTGTCTCAGGCGACCATGTTGTTCCACCCCGCGCCGAATGCGACTTTATGCTTAAATGTTGACGCGTCGGATACAGCCGTTGGGGCAGTCCTACAGCAGGCGACGAGTTGCAACCGTTGGGGTTCTACTCAAAAAAGCTGACTGACGCCCAGCGAAAATACAGCACCTACGATCGAGAATTGGAGGCAATCTACCAGGCGGTGGGACATTTTATACATATGGTCGAGGGAAGGCAGTTTACAGTTTTTACGGACCACAAGCCCTTGACGTTCGCCTTCAAACAGAGCTCGGAGCGTGCAGCGCCGCGACAGGCCCGCCAGCTGGATTACATCGTCAGTCAGTTCACGACAGACGTCCGACACGTAGCGGGACGAGATAAGGAGGTGAGCGATGCATTATCACGAGCCCAGTCGATCACTTACGCAGGCGGCAGCATCGACTACGAGGAGCTCGCAAGGGAACAGCAGCGCGACGCAGGAATTTCGGATTGGTCCGGAGCGACGAAACCAACGTCAACACTGCAGCTTCAGCCCCTCACACTTCCGCAATCAAATATGACATTAGTCTGCGACGTAGCCCACGGTAAGATCCGACCTTGGGTACCCTCCCGATGCAGGAAATCGGTCATGGAAAAGATGCATGGACTAGCGCACCCGGGTGCGAAAGCAACCATTGAGCTCGTGAAACAACGTTTCGTGTGGCCAGGCATGAACAAGGACATACGAGAGTTCGTCCGCTGCTGCGGCCCGTGCCAGCAAAGCAAAGTGCAGCGTCATAACCGCGCGGAAGTGGGCAGATACGAAGGCCCAGATGAGCAATTCGAGCACCTGAATATTGACTTAATTGGACCGCTGCCAGCGTCCGAAGGATACCGCTACTGCCTCACCTTAATCGACAGATTCACCAGGTGGCCGGAGGCAATTCCGCTTACCGACATATAAGCGGAGAGCGTAGTGAAGAACCTCATCTCAGGCTGGTTCGCGAAATTCGGGATCCCGGTGAGGATTTCAACCGATCTCGGACAGCAGTTCGAATCCGAGCTTTTCCGGCAGTTAAATGAGATGCTCGGCGTCAAGCATTATAGAACGACACCATATCACCCGCAAGCGAACGGGATGATCGAGCGCTGGCACAGGACATTGAAGACAGCGATAACCTGCTACAAGCATGACGAGTGGAGCGAAATATTACCACTCGTGCTGCTTGGGCTGCGCGCCACATTCAAAGAAGACATCGCAGCGACACCAGCGAAGTTAGTTTATGGTACGACGCTCCGGTTACCAGGCGAGTTCCTGATGCCCACGCCATCGAAAATTTCGGAGTCAGAATTCGTAATGCCTTAAACACAATCACGGACGCAAGACGCAGATTCATTTTTTAACTGTCAAAATTACACGGGCTCTTATGGAGATCGAGAAAAAAGTTTGCTTTCCATTTTGCTTCCCTGCTTTGCGGCCGCACTTTGCATCCCGCATCCGAGCTCATTCTAATTTTGAGGGATGCAAAAGCGTTCTCGGTCTTCTTCGTTGTTTGTGTTTGTTGACACTTCATTCTTTTTGTATTTTTCTGTTGCTTTTTATTATTATTATTTATTTATTATTATTAAAATTAAAAAAATTAAATAATATTTAATATTTTATTAAATTACTGTAAACAGCTAAACTAAGAGAATTTAAAGACAGAATAAACTTCGAAAATTTGGTATTGTATTGAATTGTATTTATTGAATCTCTACTGTCAAATTTTTGACCGTTCATACTTTTGCTTCCCGAAAACGCTTCTCTGCTATTTGCTTTAAATCCGAGCCATTTCTTGCGTCCCTAACTTGAATCTGGGTCTTGCGTCCCTGATTGTGTTTAAGGCTTAAAGGATTTGAGACGCAGAATGGCAAAGGTAGCGCCAGTCCCAGCCGCGCATCACGACACCACGAGAGTCTTCATCCAACCAGAGCTCAGTACGTGCTCACACGCCTTCGTGAGGATCGACAAAGTCCAGCGACCGTTACAGCCACGTTACGAGGGCCCCTTCCGCATCCTTAGTCGCAGCGAGAAATATTTTACGCTAAGGCTACGCGGAAAAGCTGCGAAGAACGCCATTGACAGGTTGAAAGCTGCGTACACCACTAGCGACAACAGCGAGCCGGCGAAACCGACGACTTCAGGATCAGAGGGCGCAGAGAAGAAGACGAGAAGCGGCCGGCACGTGAAGATTCCAGCGAGATTTTTGCTATCGCAAACGCGTAATTAGGGGGGGAGTACTGTGGCGGACCTGGTGGTCCCCACAAGCATCGAAGCCGCGAGTCGTTGAACGCAAATTAGCGCAAATTCGGTTTCTTTTTCATTGCCGGCATCCAACATTGTTGCTCATCGTGGTGTACGATAACGATCGGCGACAGTCATCTGATTCGCTTCAGGCTGTAGCCTGGCGCGCTCATTGCTGACGCTGACGAACGTCGGCGCTGCGATTTGAGGCGACGGAGTAGCTACCCGCCGTCTTGACTCATCAGTGCATCGAGCTCGCTTTCGTCTATTGTAAAGACGCAGCGTCAGCATGCGAGGTCATCCCAGCCGGTGGCATCCAGCCAAACTTGTCGCATGAGAGTTTTTGCGATAATAATGACCGGAGCCATCCAGCCTGCAGGATCAAATAATTTTGCAAGGAGTGACAGCATTTCTCGTTTGGTGTAAGAGGGGGCAATATCGAATGGTTTGGATTCAATGGTGAAGTAATCAGCCTTTGCATTCCATCGGATACCGAGTGTTTTTGCTGTGCTGTTGTCTTCCAATTCTAGAAAATCCTTATTCAGTAGGTCTTCAGGAGGAATTCCTGATAGAATTTCCTGATGGTTAGCTGTCCATTTTCGCAGGGTAAATCCAGCAGAGCGAAGGGCTGCTGTCAATTCCTTTCGCGCACGGAGCGCCGTGTCGATAGTATGAGCACCACCCAGCGCGTCATCGACATACATGGCTGTCCTCAAAATGGCAGCAGCCAGGGGGAACTCGGTTTCGATATCCTGGGCCAGCTGATGAAGCGTGCGAATTGCAAGATAGGGGGCACAGTTTACACCGAAGGTA
This sequence comes from Sicus ferrugineus, assembly GCA_922984085.1. Taxonomy (NCBI): domain Eukaryota; kingdom Metazoa; phylum Arthropoda; class Insecta; order Diptera; family Conopidae; genus Sicus; species Sicus ferrugineus. The sequence goes on from OV277349.1 coordinate 22,387,128, forward strand.
ACTGTTTGAAGTTCAAATTCGTGCACTTCATCATCTGGTGCATTTCTGAAAAGAATTCGTTGATAGCGCGAATGCTTCGGATCCACCAGAATCTGGCGATACATCTTCTCGATATCTCCGTTGAAGACATATTGATAAAGACGCCATTTGAGAATGAGGAATGTTAGATCTGCTTGTAAAGCCGGACCGTGGTAGAGGGTGTCATTGAGACTGAGACCGTTGGTTGTGGGGCACGAAGCGTTAAAAACAACTCGCACCTTGGTGGAGCTGCTTTCTGGCTTCATGACTGCATGGTGAGGTAAGTAGTAAGTGTCAGAATGGAGCGAGGTTTGTTCGGGGTGAACAGAGATCATATGATTCAAATGGGAGTATTCTTGAATCACTGAATCATAAAGTTCTTTAAAACTCGGGGTTTTCAGGAGCCGCACTTCGTTGCGGAGAAATTGTTTAAGAGACGATGTAATGCCCATCGGGACGTCTTTGTGTTGTTTTCTCGTACAAATCGTTGCAGTATTTTTCAGTTGGAGTGCGAGGACGCTGTTTTGGGATGTCCTCTAGTTCCCAGAAGCGCGAAATCTGACCGTCGAGAGAGACTTCGTTGAAAAACGAGACCCGCGTGGTAATTGAAGGTGTTGGCAGGTCCTGAGGGAGAGGACCCGTTAGAATCCAGCCGAATATTGTTTCTTGGGCTACGAGTGAACCCAGAATATTGAAGATCCCTTCAGACGCCGATATTGGTTAACATTGACCTCAAGTGGCGTATTTTAACCAACGACCAGCCACTGTCCCTCTCTTGGAACTCAGACATTTTTTCCCGTAGCTGGTCGTGCATATCATTATAGATGTTTGCCAACTCTTCGGCCCGGTTAACCATTATAATTTTCGATTGAAATGATTTAATTTCAACAATCATTTAATCATAATTATTTATTTTAACATACTCAGCATATATCTCCATATTGAATTTATATGCTGAGTGTTTCATTAATAATATATGCAGAGCAGTTAAACCTGCCTCCTCAGCCTTTTTAAAAAACAGCTCCGGTAGGAGCAAACCCTCATCATCAATCTCCAACACATATCTCTCAATTCTGCCATTAAAGGCAGACTTTATTAATTTTAAATGGTCGTTTATTGGGACCCAACAATTCTTTTTATGTTTGTTGGTCCGAACATGATGGGCCCAATCTTTTTGTAAGACGTTTTCGTTGCAGTTGGGACAACACACTTGTGCTGGTATTAATGTTGTTGCTGCTGCTATTGTTGATGTTGATGGCTGAGGGTGAGTTAAAGATGATGATGCTGCTAATGTTGAAGATGCTGCTGCTGCTGATGTTGATGGTTGAGGGTGTTTTAAAACTTTATGGCGCTCAAGGTTGTCGCGTCGGGTAAATTTCTTTTTGCAATCATTGCATTCGAATACCCGCTTCTGATGTTTGCCCTCAACATGTCGCTTAAGATTGCGATTTTCAGTGAAGCGCTCTCCACATTCATTGCAGAGGAATCCTTTCATGTTGTTATTAATATTGTTGGTGACGGTGGCGTTAATAATGTTGTTGTTGTTGTTGTTGTTGCCGTTGTTGTTGCCGTTGTTAGCCATGGAAGTCGTGGTGGTGACGGTGGAGGTGGTGGTGGTGTATATATATATGGAAGTCGTGGTGGTGACGGTGGAGGTGGTGGTGGTGTATATATATATATATATATATATATATATCCGTAATTCCATTACATATCCGTAGGTAGACTGTTTATTTGTGCTTGCGATAGGCTTATAATCCTTATCGTTGTACGAAATAAAGAACAAAACTCACTATAAACGAAGCAAAACATTATGACAAAAGTTTGGAAAATCTATATAACGATTCAAGATTTAATAAGAAATTTATTCAAGCTGTTGCCTGATACCTTCGATGCACAGTACAAAAATGGTAATTGAATGCAATATATCAAATATATAGAGAAAAACTAAATTTTATCTTTCAACCTTATGCCTATATTACTATTTAATTATTAATTATTAATTAATAAATATTTGTTTTTAAATTTATTTACCTCACAAGCTGCTACTTTTGTCGTTGTTGTTGTTCTTGTTGTTTTTGTTAATAATTATTTTCTAATTTAAGTTTTTACTCTTTTCAATTTCTAAAATGTTTTTCGCTTTTTATGTGCTGTACACTTTCTCTTTTTAATGTTCTGTACACTTTCTATTTACTTTTTAAAACTTTCTTTATTTAAGTTTTATATTTAAGTTTTACACTTTTTTGTTTTCATTTTTTTTAAATGTTTTCACTTTTTATAATGTTCTGTACACTTTCTCTTTATGTTCTTCTTGTTGTTGTTGTTTTTTGTTGATAATTATTTAAAATGTTTTCACTTTTTATAATGTTCTGCACACTTTTTAAAATTTTTTAATAAAGTTTTTTTCTAGTTCTTTTGTAAATATTTTCTATATTTACTGTTTTTACTCACTTTTAAAAATGTTTTCGCTTTTTATGTTCTGTACACTTTCTCTTTTTAACGTTCTGTACACTTTCTATTTACTTTTATATTTAAGTTTTACAATTAAGTTTTACACTTTTTGTTTTAAATTTTTAAAATGTTTTTGCTTTTTATAATGTTCTGTACACTTTCTCTTTATGTTCTTGTTTTTGTTGTTGTTTTTTGCTGATAATTATTTAAAATATTTTCACTTTTTATAATGTTCTGCACACTTTTTAAAATTTTTTATTAAAGTTTTTTCTATTTCTTTTGTAAATATTTTCTATATTTACTGTTTTTGCTCACTTTTTGAAATGTTTTCGCTTTTTATGTTCTGTACACTTTCTCTTTTTAATGTTCTGTACACTTTCTATTTACTTTTTAAAACTTTCCTTTTATATTTATATTTTAGACCCTTTTAAAATTTAATAAAATGATGAATACGAAATCAGCACAACTGTTCACTGCTACATTCAGATACGGAATGAAGTTTGATTATAAATTTCAGATCTTTCATACTCCAGCTAAAACCCTTATAAGATAAAAAAGAAAAAAAGAACATATTAACAAAACTGAAATTGAGATAACGAAGAGATCCGTCTCTGTGTTCGATCATGTTCGGTTCAGTTCCGCATAATTTTATCACATTCTTCGAAAATGTTTACAATAATTTAATTCCTGACAAATTCGAGTCAAGACACAATTGAAAACCAAGCAAATAAATAAAAACTACAACAACAACAACAAGAACAATAAGGCGAGTTTCATATTTCTTAAAATAACAACTCCGCGCTTCAGACCGTGGATGCGAGCCACGGCTTGAACCGCTCCCTTAATGTTTACATTAAGTTTTACTATACTTCTGGGGGCAGCGTCTCAAAAACGAAGCAGAAATAAACAACAACTACAACACTACTTCTGCTTACGCAGCTTCTGCTTAGGCAGCCTCTGCTTAACATGCTGCCACCGCGACCGTCAGCCGCCAGTCCGTTAGCCGTCTGTCCGTCTGCCAGACCACCAGGGTTGCCACCCTTAAAAAAGTTAAAAAAATTTTAAATTAAAAAACGATCGATCTGGCCACTCTGTCCACCAAATTCCTCGATCTGGCCACTCTGTCCACCAAATTCCTCTATCTGGCCATTCTGTCCACCATATTCCTCGATCTGGCCACTCTGGGAGGTTGTTGTTGTGAAGATGTATGCTTTCTCCTGTTGTTGTGATTAGCTATGCTTTTACCTGTTGTTGTTGTGTATTCGAACCGGCCTATTCATACTACTGACAGGCATACAGACAGACAGGCAGACAGACAGACAGGCAGACAGGCACCCAGACAGACAGGCAGACAGACATACAAGAACACAGACAGACAGACAGGCTGGCAGACAGGCTGACAGGCGGGCACGCAGACAGACAAACAGACAGACAGGCAGACAGACAGACAGGCAGACAGACAGACAGACAAGCGGACAGATAGATAGACAAGCAGACAGACAGACAGACAGGCAGGCAGACAGGCACCCAGACAGACAGGCAGACAGACATACAAGAACACAGACAGACAGACAGGCAGACAAGCAGACAGGCAAACAGACAGACAGGCAGACAAGCAGACAGACAGGCAGACAGGCAGATAGACAGACAGACAGACAGACAGACAGGCAGACAGACAGGCAGACAGACAGGCAGACAGACAGGCAGACAGACAGGCAGACAGACAGGCAGGCAGGCAGGCAGGCAAGCAGGCAGACAGACAGACAGACAGACAGACAGACAGACAGACAGACAGGAAGACAGACAAACAGGAATACAGACAGACAGGCAGACAAGCAGACAGACACCCATGCAGGCAGACAGGCAGACAGGCAGGCAGGCAGGCAGGCAGGCAGACAAACGAGAAGACAGATAGACAAGCAGACCGGCAGACAAACAGACAGGCAGACAGGCAGGCAGACAGACATGCAGATAGGCAGGCAGGCAAATAGACAGGCAGACAGGCAGATAGGCAGACAGACCGACAGAGCGACAGACAGGCCGACAAGCAGGCAGGCAGACAGGCAGGCAGGCAGACATGCAGACAGGAAAACAGGCAGAGAGACAGGCAGACAAGCAAACAGGCCTGCAGACAGAGAGACAGGCAGACAGACAGACAGACAGACAGACAGACAGACAGACTGGCAGACAGGCAGGCAGACAGACAGGCAGGTAGGCAGACAGACCGACAGACAGGCAGACAGGCAGGTAGACATGCAGGCAGACAGACAGCCAGGCAGACAGACGGACGGACAGGTCTAACTCGATTCAGGAGTTGACGCTGAGCAAGAATATATATACTTTTCTATATCTATCTCGTATCCTCCTCTGCGCTACAAATGGAATAACAAAGTGAATATACCCTACTCTCTTCGGGTGTTATCTTTCATATTTCTAAATATTTGAGATTACTTAGGTTATGAAACGAGATTCTCTTCATTTGAAGGTTTGTTAGAAAAAGTCTTCTCCACATATAAAATCCCTTCAAAGTGAAATCGGTTTTAATGTTTTTATGACATTCTTGTTAATTCTTTAACAATGGAGTACGCCATGTTCAAGGGCAATGTAATTAAATAGTTGTAAAAACCAATTATATTCAAAATTTCCTTTTACCCGATTAAATATTTGGATTTTGCCCGATTAAATATTGGGATTTTGCGCCTCAAGCTCTTCCAGAAGCACGTATTTGTCAAATATTGACAAATAAATTTTTACACAAGAATGGATAGTTTTTAACCGATGCATTTTCTTTGTATAAATCAACAACACTGCTGTTTCTGAGAAACTCATAAACTCAAATGCGCTAATCCTGGGTTTAGAAGGAGTGAACACTTTCAGAACTTTTTCATGTTCGAAAACGTAAACTTGGGTTTAGCTCTCAGTTCGAAAATGTTCTAGAAGTTCTTAATAGACAGACAGATAGGCCGACAGATATAATTCCTTAAGGTCTCACATGCGTTTCGTAAACTCTTGCCCAAGCGTGGTACAAAACTCTTCCGTCACTCTGCTACCCATATGCCCCAATATCAATAGTGAAAGTGTAATTTGCAAGAACATAAGTGTCATAAAATGCGCTTTGTTATACAACGACTTATTTCTCTAGCATATTTTTCGATTACGCTTCTGGTAGTCTCCGATGCAAATTACACTTTCACTATTGATATTGGGGCATATGGGTAGCAGAGTGACGGAATGACGCCAGTCTGCCTGTGTGCATGTCTGTCTGTCTACCTGTCTGCCTGTCTATCTGTCTACCTGTCTGCCTGTCTGCCTGTCTGCCTGTCTGTCTGTCTGTCTGCCTGCCTGCCTGTCTGCCTACCTGCCTGTGTGTTTACCTATCTGTCTGCCTGTCTGTCTGTCTGCCCTTCTGCCTGTCTGTCTGCCTGTTTGTCTGTCTGCCTTTTTGTCTGTCTGCCTGTCTGTCTGTCTGTCTGCCTGTCTGTCTGCTTGTAGAAAGTGTAATATGCATCGGAGACTACCAGAAGCGCAATCGAAAAATATGCTAGAGAAATAAGTCGTTGTATAACAAAGCGCATTTTATGACACTTATGTTCTTGCAAATTTTACGTTCATAATTATAATATTGGGAATTTGAGTTTGGTGGGCAAACAATACCGACTTGCCTTCCATAAATGGATCCAATGCAGTGTGGGAGATTCCACATGATATTGAGGTCCTCGGTGTCGAACGTAAAGATACTCGAACGTTGTTACAAAGAGCCCGCGTACGTATTGACTAAAATATAACGGTCTCTCCTAAAACTGCCGAACATGTCCTCTTCGTTCGAAAAGGTCGAAGGCTTCGCACATCGTCACCATTGTTAATAAAAGCCAAATTATTTACTCTGTTGGCATTTATCACGTTTAATTCTTCCCCCTCAATTTACTGTTTATAATATTAGACGGTTCGTAATGTCAAATAGGTTTCATGTTGAAATTATCTTCATCTAAATATGAATATCCGTCATTGTAATTGCTGCTAAAGGTAAATAAATTAATTATTCTGATAGATTTACTTAAAAAATACCGGTTGCCGCCAGTTCCCGAAGAAGGATCTTATGAAACAGTGAAAAATGGTGGGTGCGGATTCTCGTCAATAATGGGTAAATATAAAATTTTACAACTATTATTCTTAGTATTTGTATATATAATAAGCATAAATCTGTATAAAGAAAGCTCAGTATCGTCGAAATTTTAATTACTCGGGGATTTGTTCAATTTTAAAATACCAATTTACGTGAAAAATTCGACGTTTTGTTTTACGTTGCATATGCGATGCAGCGGTCTCGTTTGATATCAAATGTACAGGCATATATTTTACAAATAGATTTAAAAGGAAATTATTGATGTCAGGAGATATTAAGACGAAATTTTATTCTGGACTATTTAGCGGAACTTATATACTATACACCCGAAGAGAGTGTTGCACACAAGACCGAACACATACACATTAAATGTATGTTAACTTCAACTTCTAAGTCAATGTTCGCCCATTGTTCGTCCGTTATCTGTCTGTATACCTTATCTAAATAAAGATTGTGGAGATAGCGAGTAGAGCTATCGCGCTGAAATTTGGTACAAATATACATATTACATCACATTCCATAGATCTATCACCTTCTGGGTCAATGTTCGTCAATCCTTTCGTCTATATATTTATCTCTATGTCTAAATAAAGACCGAAAACGATTAGAGATATGAAATTTGATAACGATATTTTTTGTTTACTAGATAAGATCGCGTTTTGAAATGGACGTAATCAGATAACAGTCACCCCCACTATTATACCAAATATCTTGTATACGGTATGATACATTAGGAGAAATTTGATTTTTTTCTGGAACTTTCTTCTGGAACTATTATAAACCTTCTAAAGCCTCTTTATTATTTTTTCGGAAATATATGGTGATTGAGGTAAAATTTCCCATCCAAACTCTGTGTGTCTTGCGATATCCGGTCGTTGTCGTGATGAAAATTAGACACTATTGGTATATACATATATGGTGTTAGTAGTAGTTGTAGACGGCTTTTATTCCTTATGGGGAGCGAGTAGCGTTCTCTCCCATAAATGTCCAAGTAGCATACTCTTATATTTATGTACAAGTAACATACTCTTCTTTCTATGTACAACAAATATATTCTCCCACTTACTAAGTTGTGATGTGACCGTGGGCTGAAGCGTGGCCAGATAAAGGCATAACACTTGTCTTGTCGCGTTTTGCTTTGCGTGCGACGTACGCTTGGGCGCTTGTACAGCTGACCTTATACTTCCTTACAGTGGGTGGCGATGACAAAATTTCACATAGACTCCACTAATGTACGTGACTTGAGGGCGAATTTCTTCGCGGTCTATGCGCATATTTGTACCCACCAACCGCATACAATGGCACTAAGTGAGACCCAGGTGTCTGAGGGTGCATATCCATTGGATTTTCACATGCCGGGGTACCATTGCCGTTGTTTTTACCACACGGAGGCCTCGCCTTATACATTCGCAGTGATGTTGCGTACCAGTGTCAGCAACACCTTTGCACGACGGATGCCGAATTTAGCTCCATGTGGGTTAAGTTCAAAATCCAGTCGCACATCCTGCACTTCTGCTTCATTTATAGAAGCCCGGGTCTAGAGAGGCTGCCAACTTTTGATAAACGCCAGAGAGACTGTCCACTCTGATTCGATTTCTAAAATTCTGGAATCGTATCCGAACAGTAAAATTGTTGTTGCTGGTGATTCTAATGTTCATAATTCCAATTGGCTACGTCATTCGATTCACACGACACCCGAGGGTTTGTATGTTTGTTAATTTATTTGCTGAGTCTAATAATTTGACTGAATTAGTGAAGGAACCAACGCACTTTCCTCGCGTTGATGGGCAAAACCAAAATATTCTGGATCTTTTTCTAACTTCACATCACAGCAAGTATGATGTGAATGTTCTTGCACCTGTTGGAAATTCGGACACGCTACAATTTCTGCTACCTTCCCATATTCTAGCCTTCAATCCGCTCATCAGCCAGCTCCGAAGCGGACAGTGTGGCTTTATGAGAAGGCTTATTGGGATGCGCTGAACTCCTTTTTCAGCCGTTTCAATTGGCAATTGTGTTTCAGGGATAGAAACATAAATGCTGAAGTAAAATTGGTAGAAAATATAATTTTATTTGGTATGAGGTCTTTCATACCCAATAAAAGAATTTCCATTACACCAAAAGACCATTCCTGGTTTAATGCGACTTGCAGACAAGCAGTCAGGTCTAAAGAGGAATCATTTAGGAATTGACATTTAAATAAAACTACTGATACTAAACTGCTGCGCAATCAGGCCAGAAATAGGTACAATGCACTCTAAATAAGTGCATAAGTGCCAATAAGTTGATAAGGCAAACGTATTAGCCAAAATGTTTGTTGAAAACTGCTCTCTTCCTGAGAGTAGCCAACCACTGCCCGCGGTCGATGATGTATCCCATGCTATGCCTCAGATGCATTTTCGAACGCGAGCTGTTAAAGGAGTGCTTGCAGACCTCAATGTCAATAAGTCCTCGGGACCGGATGGCAAAAAAAAAAAAAACAAAAATAAAGGGAAAAGCGACGGGAGACGGTGGGGTTTTCGCGTGAACAGTAGCAAAGATTTGAAGGATTAGAAGCTTACTCACAGCTATTTACAATTGGACATATACAAAGTATAAAGATTGAAGTTTAGAAGAAACTATCATTAGTTTATTACTTATAACAGGCAATTAAGGCCCTTTTGAAGCTGAAATGACTAGCAGTGGTCTTCAATTCACGAAGAGAATTCTAAAGCCTAATGGCATTAACAAAGGAGAATCTACCCGTCCTTAAGTAGTTATGTACTGGGATTAAAAACTAACGAGATCTAACTGATTACCAAAACTTTAACTTGTCATATAAACATGAAGGTTTCTTTTTAATATTAATTTTCGCAAGAAAACGCGTTGGCATATATTGTAATAGTCATTTAAGGACCACCCTAGTATCTTCCTACACCATCCACTTATGTGATCCGCATAACATACACCATATGCGTATCTAACATCGTTATTAAACGCAATATGTTAACGATTTATTTCTATCTAACGATTTATTTCTATCTTAACGATTTATTTCTAATATATTTAACGATTTATTTCTTTAAATATCTGTTAAGTTTATGCGTCGTTTCAATTAAAGATTCCTTTGCACAGGAACAATAAAGCTGTATATCGTCAGCATACGCATTTACAGTGGTATAATTACACACTTAAAAAATATTATTTGTTTCTTTCAGATGGTTGGGTGGTTCGAGGGACCAATGTTTTATTTATAATTCACAATGTTTATTTACACAAGGTTAAATTTTACTTTATATATATATATAACCACTATACTATATTGTTGCTGCTCCTTTAGTTGTTTTTCCAGGTCGGTACACGTCCACGGTTGAACAAAGAGTGATGGTGTGGGTCCAGCGACGATCGCTGGAAGGCGGTCAAACCGCGCCAGTTGCCGCGGAGAGAGCCCGCAGCCGGGTTTACGCTCACGAGAGAGGCGCCCCTCATGACCGGCAGGCTGACAGGAGAGAGACTGGAGTGCTCACTCCTGACACCCTACCGATCGATGAGGGAGCACCTCTGGCGATCGGCAGTTGGCGTTAACATACCGCCCGCCTTGCAAGACTGCAAATCCCCCAAACCCCGACAACTGGCGCCGTGCCTCTTCTCCGGTCTAGTGGAGGAGCGTGTGGTGCGCCTCCCCGCACTTGCGGCAGCGCATGGGGCTCCTACACTCAGCCAGACGGTGCGACCACGCCAAACAGTTGCGGCACATGTGTCTTGCGGATGCCGTTAAATTCCGCTGCGCTGGTGTTTGTTGCCGAAACAGCTGACAACGGCTCAGCACATGCCGCCCCGTACACAGGGGACAGCACAGCTCGCGCTCGCGGCTCTCTGTAGGAAGCCGCTGGGCTGGCGGGCACCAGGCGTGCCGCCTGGCCGGCATCACTGGCGCGCGTCGTGGGGCCGGACGACCTGGAGGCGCGTGCCTTGGGGCCGACGGTGCTGACGGATCCGGCGGTGCTGGTGGTGCACGTCGTGGCACCGGTTCTGGCGTAGCGGGCCGCAGACGTCTCGGGGCCGGCGAGGGTGGTGAGGCCGCACGTCTCTGGGCCGGCTCTGGTGGAGAATGCGGCAAGTGGCGCGGCGGATGTCGCACCGACATCGCGCGAACTCGACTTCCGCGTATACGGAGGTCGTCGCAGTACAGGGGCCTCGGTGATGGGGCCGGATCGGAGGAGGCTTCCTCGAACCGGACGAAGAAGCTTCGGGCAGCTCGGGTCGGCGGGGTGGGCGAGCGCCGTGCCGTGGCGATCGCCTGTGCCTCCTCGGCCGAGACGTCGAGCACCAGGACGTCGGCGCTTGGGGACGGCTCCCGGTGGGCAACAATGGGTGGCGCGGCGGTGGAGGCGGCACAGATGGGCACAGCCCCGAGTGGTGCTAGCAGCCGCCCTCTGCGGGTCCGCGCATATTGTCGGCGGATCAGATACATGATGGTGCTGTATTGAGAAAAGACGGGGTTACTAACAGGCTGTCATGCACAGGGTAAGGGCACTAGTTTCGTAATGGGACGCGTGACGTAGCCCCTTTCGGTTAAGAGGTCAGCCACTCGTACGCGGTTGTCTTGTCCGCGGTGGACAGCGTGGTGGAGCGAGTAAGGGTCCGCCAATTAGAAAATGGCCGGGGGTGATGGCTTCCATCACGGTTGGGTCTTCGGAGGAAGCTGTGAGGGGGCGTGAATTAAGGCACGACTCGATCTTACTCAGAAGAGTGGAGAATTCTTCGAAGGTGAATTTTATGGCTGGGGCCACCTTCCGGAGATGGGTTTTGAGGCTCTTGACCCCCGCTTCCCATAGGCCGCCCATGTGCGGGGCTCCTGGCGGCAGAAAATGCCAGGAGACGTCTTGGTGTGAATACCGGGTTTCAATCAGTTCCTTTGTACGCGACATGAAGTCCAGGAAGTCGCGCCGGAGCTCCTTGGAGGCGCCTACAAAATTGGTGCCGTTATCCGAGTACAGGTTGGCAGGGCAGCCTCTGCGGGCGGCGAACCGGGAAAAGGCGGCAAGGAAGGTAGCGATTGAGAGGTCGCTAGTGGGTTCCAAATGAATGGCCTTCGTTGCGAAACAGACAAAGACACAAACATAGCCCTTGGTGATTAAGCACGCTCGTCCCGTGTAATTTTTGATATCGAACGGGCCGACGAAATCGGCTCCGGTATTGGCAAATGGGCGGGAGAACGTGATGCGTTCTGGTGGCAAGGCGGCCATGAGTTGGGTCCGTTGCTTCTTCCGATGTAGGATGCACGGCTTGCAAGTATGGGTCGTCGTTTTGATGAGGTTTTTCACCTTGGGAATCCAGAATTGGGTACGGACCAGACGAAGAACTAATTGGTTGCCCCCGTGTAAAGATATTTCGTGTATAAAACGAATGAGCAATCGCGAAAATTGACAGCCGTATGGCAGAATAATCGGGTGCCGTTCGTCGAAAGGCAGATTGGGACACGAGGACAACCGCCCGCCGACGCGCATCGTGTTGTCCGTGTGGAGGAACGGGTTCAACGAGAGTAGGCTGCTTTTGGATCGCAGCATCGCGTGGTTTTCTAGCGCGGCGTACTCGTCCGCGAAGTGAATCTTCTGGCAGGATATCGCGAGGCAGCGTTTCGTTTCCTTTATTTCTCCCGGTGGGAGGTGCAGGTTGGGGTGCGAGCGACGTTGCCGCTTAGCAGGATGAGCGTTGTGAAGAAATCGGTATACGTATGAGTATACGCGTAGGGCTCGTGGCAGCGACGAAAATCGTTCGAGCGGATCCTCCTCGGGAGCGCAATGGGTGTGCAGCGTTCTGACAGTCTTCTGCTCCAGTGTGGTGACGTAGTCGTCTGAGGCGCGGAATTCGGGCCAGCGATCCTTATCGTGGGCGAGCCAAGCAGGGCCATTCCACCAGAGGGTGCTCGCAGCGAGATCTTGGGGCGTGGCACCGCGGCTGGCTAAATCCGCAGGGTGATTTCTTCAGCCAGGCCAAAACAATAGTGGAGTCGCTCCAACAGTAGATCGCGTAATGGGGCAGCTGCAGCGTGGGCACGAGAGTGTCGATCATCTCAGCGACTAAAGTGGCTCCGCACAATTCTAATCTGGGGAAAGACAAAGTTTTAATTGGGGCTACCCGGGTTTTAGAGTACAAAATAAAACTTGGACTTCCTGGGCGACCTTGATGCGGGCATAGATGACTCCTGCGTAGGCTTTCTGTGAGGCATCGCAAAACGCATGGAGTTCGACTTCGCTTTCTAGGGTGTAACTTACCCATCTCGGGATGCGGATGGCGCTGATGTGCTGGTGATTCTGGAGAAAACTCAACCAGTTAGCATGAGTTGTCCAACCAGACTTGCTGAATCAAAATCTTTGCTGCAACGATGATCGGAGCCAGCCAACCGGCTGGGTCGAACAGCTTGGCGACCAGAGACAACATTTCTCGTTTCGTGTACGCAGCTTTGATGGCGATGGCTTGGACATCGAAGTAGAACTCATCCTGGGTCGCGTTCCAGCGAATTCCAAGCATTTTGGCGGTGCTGGAATCTTCTAACGTCAGAAATGCTTGGAATACGCTGGAACGCGACCCAGGATGAGTTCTACTTCGATGTCCAAGCCATCGCCATCAAAGCTGCGTACACGAAACGAGAAATGTTGTCTCTGGTCGCCAAGCTGTTCGACCCAGCCGGTTGGCTGGCTCCGATCATCGTTGCAGCAAAGATTTTGATTCAGCAAGTCTGGTTGGACAAAATCGACTGGGATGACACTCTGCCTCAGGTAACTCATGCTAACTAAAATGTTTAGTTGAAACGGTTGGGTGGTTCGAGGGACCAATGTTTTATTTATAATTCACAATGTTTATTTACACAAGGTTAAATTTTCTTTTTATATATATATAACCACTATACTATATTGTTGCTGCTCCTTTAGTTGTTTTTCCAGGTCGGTACGCGTCCACGGTTGAACAAAGAGTTACATGTACACACTCACACAGAATACAGGACCACATACTCTTTACAACTGTTTATGTGAACGGTAGGGTGGTCTCCGAGCACCCCGACAACTGGCGCCGTGCCTCGTCTCCGGTCTAGTGGAGGAGCGTGTGGTGCGCCTCCCCGCACTTGCGGCAGCGCATGGAGCTCCTGCACCCAGCCAATCTGTGCGACCGCGCCAAACAGTTGTGGCACATGTGCCGCGCGTGTGCCGTCAAGTTCCGCTGCGCTGGTGTCTGTTGCAGAAACAGCCGACAACGGCTCAGCACATGCCGCCCCGTACACAGGGGACAGCACAGCTCGCGCTCGCGGCCCTCCGTAGGAAGCCGCTGGGCTGGCGGGCACCAGGCGTGCCGCCTGGCCGGCATCACTGGCGCGCGTCGTGGGGCCGGACGGCCTGGAGGCGTGTGTCTTGGGACCGATGGGGCTGATGGAGCCGGCGGTGCTGGTGGTGCACGTCGCGGCGCCGGTTCTGGTGGAGCAGGCCGCAGACGTCTCGGGGCCGGTGTGGGTGGTGAGAGCGCTCGTCTCGGGGCCAGCTCTGGTAGTGGACGTTGCTCGTGGTGCGGCGGATACCGCACCGACATCGTGCGAACTCGCAGACTTCCGCGATCTCGGAGGTCTTCGTGATAGATGGGCATCTGTTCTGGGGCCGGACCGAAGGAGGCTTCCTCAGGCCGGACGAGAGAACTCCGGAAAGCTCGGGGTGGCGGTGTGGGCGAGCGTCGTGTCGTGGCAAGCGCTTGTGCCTCGTCGGCCGAGACGTCGAGCACCAGGGCGTCAGCCGTTGGGGACAGCTCCCGAGGACGGTGGGCAGCAATAGGCGGCGCAGATGGGCACCGCCCCGGGTGGTGCCAGCAGACGCCCTCTTCGGGTCCGCGCATATTGCCAGCGGATTAAATACATGGGCTCTGTAATGAGAAAATGTGTTAATAATGGGCTGTCATGTACAGGGTTCGTTGCTTGGTCCGATGTAAGAAGCAAGGCTTGCAAGTATGGGTCGTCGTTTTGGTAAGGTTGTAACCTTGGGGATCCAGAATTGGGTACGGACCAGACGAAGAACTAATTTTCGTGTATAAAATGAATGAGCAATCGCGAGAATTGGCAGCCGTAGGGCCGAATAATCGGGTGCCGTTCGTCGAAAGGCAAATTGGGACACGAGGACAACCGCCCGCCAATGCGCATCGTGTTATCCGTGTGGAGAAAAGGGGCTCAACGAAAGTAAGCTGCTTTTAGATCGCAGCATCGTGTAGTTTTCGAGCGATGCTCGTCCGCAAAATGAATCTTCTGGCAGGAGATGGCGAGGCAGCGTTTAGTTTCCTTTATTTCTCCCGGTGGGAGGTGCAGGTTGGGGTGCGAGTGCAGGTGACGCTGAGCTGGATGAGCGTTGTGAAGAAATCGATATACGTATGAGTGTACACGTAGGGCTCGTGGCAGCGACGAAAATCGTTCGAGAGGATCCTCATCGGTAGCGCAATGGGTGGGCAGCGTTTTGACAGCTTTCTGCTCGTTTGGTGACATATTCGTCGTAGGCGCGGAATTCGGGCCAGCGATTCTTGTCGTGGGCGAGCCAAGCAGGTCCCTTCCACCAGAGGGTGCTCTCAGCGAGATCTTGGGGCGTGGCACCGCGACTGGCTAAATCCGCGGGGCTGTCCTGGGAATCCACATGAAACCATTGCGACTGTGGTACCTTCTCGAATCATCATTGGCAACTCGATTTGCCACGAACGTCGCCCAAACGCAGGGGGATTTTTTCAGCCAGGCCAAAACAATGGTGGAGTCGCTCCAGCAGTAGATCGTGTAATGGGGCAGCTGCAGCGTGGGCACGAGAGTGTCGATCATCTCAGCTACTAAAGTGGCTCCGCACAATTCTAACCTGATGAGAGACAAAGTTTTAATTGGGGCTACACAAATTTGGAAGTACAAAAGGAAAATTTGGACTTCCTGAGCGACCGTGATGCGGGCATAGGTGACTCGTGCGTAGGCCCTTTCTTAGGCATTGCAAAAGGCATATGGCATGGAGTGCGGCTTTCTGGGGCACCCATCGCGGGATGCGGATGGCGCTGATGTGCTGGTAATTCTGGAGAAAACTTAACCAGTTAGCGTGAGTTACCTGAGGCAGAGTGTCATCCCAGTCGATTTTGTCCAACCAAACTTGCTGAATCAGAATCTTTGCTGCAACGATGATTGGAGCCAGCTAACCGGCTGGGTCGAACAGCTTGGCGACCAGAGACAACATTTCTCGTTTCGTGTACGCAGCTTTGATGGCGATGGCTTGGACATCGAAGTAGAACTCATCATGGGTCGCGTTGCAGCGAATTCCAAGAATTTTGGCGGTGTTGGAATCTTCTAGCGTCAGAAAATCGGAATGGAGCAGATGGGATGCCGGCAAGTCTGCCAGAATGCCTTTATGGTTGGCAGTCCACTTACGAAGTGAAAAACCTGCTGAGTCTAGAGCCGCTATGAGTTGGTCACGGATCTGGGTAGCTGTCACCAGGTCATGCGTGCCTGTTAACACGCTGTAGAATGTGTGCTGCAAGCGGGAACTGGGGCTTCACGTCGTCTGCCAATTGAAGAAGGGTGCGTATTGCCAGGCACGGGGCGCAATTAACTCCAAACGTTACGGTTTGAAGCTCGAAGTCGGTAGGTTCGGACTTGTACGGGTCGCGGAAGAGAATGCGCTGATATGGTGTGTGCTTTGGGTCGACCAATATTTGGCGATACATTTTGAATGTCTCGAAGCCCCTGAGTGGAGCGTGTCTGGGAAGCCGACTTTAAAGGCAATGGCACGATGTAGGGGACGTCATCGCGTCTTCGCGTATTTTTCTTCGCGAAACTTTTCGGAGTGGCATAGCAATCTAGTTTTGGGAAGTTCCTCCATCTCCCAAAAACGTTCGAACTGTTGTTCGAAGGTGACTTCGTTGTGTAAGCCGCTTTGATGCGTGCCGTTTAGGATCCAACCGAACACGGTTTGCTGAGCCATGAGGGAGCCCAGCACTTGGCGGCGGATGCCGTCCAGCAGGATTGCTGGGTATAAATCGGCTCCGATGAGGACGTCGACCTGCTCGCTTTTGGAGAAGTTGACATCTGCGAGCTCGATGTCTTGAGGGAGGCCACTGAGAAGTGGGAGGGCAACCGCCCTGTGATTTTTGGGAGCACGACCGCCGTCACGTTAACTTGAAAGTTGGGATCAAGTGGCGAATTCAGCAGAAAATCGCTCGACCTTGATATTTTTGCAGCAACAGTCTCGTTGAGACCTGAAACTACAGCTGTAGTTGGCTGCACGGGGAGCTTTAAGAGCTTTTGTATGCGTTCAGAGATGAACGACACTTCGGACCCAGGATCAATCAAGGCGCGCGCGATGTAACATGTACCGTGATGGCGTATTGTTACCATAGCAGTCCCTAACAGTACCTGTTTTGGTGCTTTCGCGAAGCACACCTGATGTCCTGTGGATTTCGCTGTTGCGCGGGGGGAGAAGTGGACTGTATATGCGTGGGAGGTCGCATCGAAGGATGCGGCCTTTCTTGCTGAGAAGCATGATGAGTCGATCCGGGAATAAAATTCGAATAGGCAGGAACTTGAGTACGCGGAGCGTTATCATACCGTTGCTCTTGATTTCGTTGCTGTGTGCGGGGATGAGTGGACAGTATATGCGTGGGAGGTCGCATCGAAGAATGCGGCCTTTCTTGCTGAAAAGCATGATGAGTCGAACCGGGAATAAAATTCGAATAGGCAGGGGCTTGAGCACGCGGAGCGTTTTCAAACCGCCGCTCTTGATGTGAGGCACGTGGGGTCGAATCTGGTACAGCATTCGATGAGGATGGAGCGTTCTCACGATGCAAGAGGGTGTGATGCCTGCCATTACATTTGACGCAATTAAATCTGCTTGGACAGTTTTTCACGGAATGAGATCTGGCCAAGCAGTTGCTGCACAAGCGGTTTTTCTGAACGGTATTCAGCCGCTGTGGAACGGGCAAGCTGAGAAACTGAGCGCAGGATCTCAGCCTGTGCTGCTTCTGGCAAAGAGGGCAGCTATCTTGGGACACCTTCAACTGGAAGGTGTTGACGCGTTTAGAGGCTGGAGCTGAGTGAGTCGGAGCTGGGAGCTGTGTTGACTTCGATGCGGGTGTGCACTTAATATCTTGCACCGTTTCAAGGGTCTGGAAGCGATGCGTGAGAAACGCATCCAGATCTGTCCATTTTGGGATCTCCGTTTTGTTCGTGAGAGATTGTTCCCAAAGGGAAAGCGTTGCTTCTGGGAGCTTGCTGGAGCACAAAAAAACGATTATTGCGTCCCAATGCGAGGTATCGACACCTTGTAGCGCGAGTGCGGCGAGAATATTATTGATTTCGCGCTGCAAGTCCTTAATAGCGCCACCGGTTTCCTTCGTGATGGGGGACAGGCTGAAGAGCTTCTTCAAATGGGCGTTGGTGAGGACGCGCCCGTTCTCGTACGCTTGGGCAAAACCTTCATTCGTGAGAGGGGATTTCTGCACGATTTCTTTAGCTTCGCCGGTAGTTTTTTGGTTCAGGTGGAAAAGCTTCTCAACCGGCGCAATTCTGGTGTTCTTGATATAAAGGGCCGTGAACATATCCCTAAAAGAGGGCCACGAGAGGTTATCGCCGTGGAAGGCTTGAGACGAGTTTTTCGGCATGCGCCGATTTTCGTGGCGCAGCGAATATAAGTTCGGTAGCAGTTGCGTTGCTTCGTCTTAATCACTTCTACGTCAGCGGGTGCGGATTCTTCGGAGGCCATCAACTGGTCTAGGCACGTGTAGTAGACTTCCTTGGTCGCCCTCCACATCGTCTTGAGCTCTTCCAGATGAGCATCTAATGAAAAGTCCGAGTGCTCCTGCTCAGGGATGGTCACGAAGTCGGCCTCGAATTCGACGATCGCGTCGGAGGCGCGTATAAATTTGTCGAGTGACGCCATTATATTTTTAGGGTTCGCTTAGGGGCGGCGAAGAAAGTCGAAAACCCAAAAGAAAACGCACCGAAAAACTATTTCGGAAAAAATTTTATTTTATTTTAGAGGAAAAAAGTCACAGAATATTTGCGCGTCGCTAGCTGATTGCGTTGAGGCTCGAGGAGCTTGCTTCTAAAAATCAACCACGCGTTGTCTCTAAAGTTGGCAACTAGTTACAAAGAGACTAGTTGCTGCGAACACTTCTGCCTACTGGGTATGCAGCTTTGCTTATTCACTGCAGGGTCACTGTTGAATTCCCAAACCCAGGAAGGGTAAATTGAACATTTTGGGTGGGTAATAATTTTTACAATCTTGCCGTATTTACGAGCAGGGTTCCACAAGGATCAATTTTGGGGCCCTTAGTGTTTTCGTTATTTATTAATAATGTTAACGCCAACTGCCGATCGCCAGAGGTGCTCCCTCATCGATCGGTAGGGTGTCAGGAGTGAGCACTCCAGTCTCTCTCCTGTCAGCCTGCCGGTCATGAGGGGCGCCTCTCTCGTGAGCGTAAACCCGGCTGCGGGCTCTCTCCGCGGCAACTGGCGCGGTTTGACCGCCTTCCAGCGATCGTCGCTGGACCCACACCATCACTCTTTGTTCAACCGTGGACGTGTACCGACCTGGAAAAACAACTAAAGGAGCAGCAACAATATAGTATAGCGGTTATATATATATATAAAGTGAAAATTTAACCTTGTGTAAATAAAACATTGGTCCCTCGAATCACCCAACCATCTGAAAGAAACATTTGGTCCAGGACGAGCCGGATTACCGCCGCCGCCATCACAAGGTCATCGTCACCGACGCCCGAACCATCGTCACCGAGGCCCATACCATCGTCACCGGCGCCCAAATCATCGTCACCGACGCCTAATCAAGTGAGTCGAGTAAGGAACGGTGAGTTCACACACCTCCATACGTTAGCCTAGTTATTAGCCCCGAGCCTTTCCGGCCATATACGTTTTTGTTCAATTCATGTTTTACAGTGTCGAATGCCTTAATAAAATCAAGCAAACACAATAAAGATATCTGATTTTGATCCACAGCTATACTAAAATCATCAACAACAAGTTCAACATAGCTGCTGAACACCTGTGCCCAGGTCTAAAACCAGACTGCAATGGGGATAATAGCTTGTTATTGCACAGGTACTGACTGATTTGACTATCTAATAGGCGCTCGAAAATTTTGCTCAAAACAGGTAAAATACTAATCGGTATCTAATCTTTTAGACCATTAGCAGAACTAGTTTTGGCAATAGGAGTAAGAATTGCTGTCTTCAACAAAGGAAAACAGGAAAACGAGAGCTTGTAATACAGTGATTTATTACATATGTTAAGAGTAGTAATATAAATTGAAGTATAATATTAACGAATTTTATACTCAGGCCATCAAAGCCGACTGCATTGGTCCTAAAATTACAATCTTCTCAACATCTACTACGCTCGCGACAGTAAATACCGGAGTAAATACTCTCGTGAGTAAATACCGGAGGAGAGAGTAGTAGGGATAGGCCGGTTCTGGGCCAATGGTACCGCCCGTGTATATCGGCGGCGCTCGCCGCCAAGGGGTAGCTGTGTGTGTGTAAGAGCGAGACAGTGGGCGTCGCGTGTGTAAGAGTGAGAAAGACTATATGAGTGGCAACTGGACCGACGGTCGGTTGGGGCGAGATGGTGTGGAAACACGGAGAGGAGACGTGCGTATGTGAGTATTAGGAGATCAGCAGCGGCAAGATGCTTGCCTTTGTAATTGCTGTTTTAGGATGTCATATTAAGATTTTTTATTGCTGAGGTGTGAATGGATGAGGGTAGGATTTTTTATGAGCCAAGCGACTGTGGCTTGCGTGTCACATAGCCTGATCAGTGGATGATGTATTTTGGAACGAATTTCCGTTATCCCTTGTCAAATTTGGTCTGTAGACAAATCGCAATCCACAAAAATCTGTAAAAGAAACCTATCCCTAAATGCAAGCCACAAGGAGGACCGCATAACGCAATTAAAAAACAATTAAGAGCATTAAAATACCTACGTGGAAAAAACAGTCCCAACCAAACCAACAGCACAGTAATAAAAAACACTAACCCAGCTACCTGCTCACAAAAAGCAAAGGACTCAAATACCCGGAACACAGGGAGAACAATAGGCTACCTGTGCGCAAAATGCGACTTGATATGATAGATGCGACCAAGAGCACAACATTAACAAAGGATAACAAAATTACTTGCTCACACGAAGGATATCTATATGGAAAGCATAAGGCATACTTGGCCGATATGAACAAACTCACACGAATAAAGACGAATTAGCACGATCTAGTACGAACGAAAATACATGAATATAGATACGAACGAGACAGCGGAACTACTTAGAACAAAAAACGACACTGAAGATGGCACAACGCCGAAACCGGTTTGTGTACAGACCAAATTTGACAAGGGATGACGGAAATACGTTCCATATACAACGTATGACGGAAATTCGTTCCAAATACATCATCTTCCTACACTGTCGGAAAAACGATCGAACACCAAGAAACAATTGATCAGTGGAGTTATTTTAGAAAATATAGAGTATAGAGTAGAAAATATAGAGTATCAATGCTTGTTGGATACAGAGCTGTGGGAAAGGAGTACGGGCGCGCGTAGCGGCTGCGTACGCAGAGGTTGTGTTGTTAGTGGGAAGTGTAATAAAATGTCAAGTGGCTGCGTGCTCCGTATCTTGGCACGCATGCGGTTGACGCAGAGAGATGTTTGAGGAAAATTTGACACCTCTGTTTTAGCTGAGCAGTAATGTATTGAAATTTAATGTAACCATTGAGCGAACGGATTGAACTATGTCTTTGGTAGGCATGCATGATCCGAAGCGCGAGGCTGGCTGCTGTAGTTGTTGTTTATTTAATTGCTTCGTTTTTGAGACGCCGCCCCAGAAGTGTAGTAAAACTTAATGTAAACATAAAGTGAATGGATCGAAATGCGGCTTTGCGTGCATGCATGATCTGGAGCGTGGGGCTGTGTAAGCGGAGGTAGTGTTGTGGTTGTTGTTGTTGTAGTTTTCTATTTAATTGCTTGGGATCGGACTGTGGCTTGACTCGAATTTTAGTGGAATTGAATTATATTTAATGTTTTAATAGCACTTTACTGAAGGCATTGGGGAGACAACTTTTTTATTTTGTTGTTGCTGTTGTTGTTGTTATGTTAAGGTATTCATAGTAGTAGTATGGGTCATCAATTTCCCACAATTTATTATGCAGAGATGCGTTGTGTATACTACTGTTGTTGTTGAAAATTTAAGAGAGGTTAATCGCTACGGCGGAGGAGTATAAAAGGAGCAACAAGTTATTACAGAACTTCATTAATCGTTTGATTCTCCAAGACATCAAGTCGTGTGAGCTCCAAATAACTTTTGAGAAAATACTAATATATTTTGTACAGTTTAAAATTATTAAATAAATAAATTAGAATTCTTTTTATAATTATAGTAAATAAAAAAATTATTTACTATTATTCAAATTGTAGAGATAAAGCGCATTAGTTGGCAAAACTAAAACCCAGAGCATTCACAAAGGGTACATTAAAGTGTAAAACTAAAACTTAAAGTTTTTATAAAAGTACACTCAAATTTTTAAGAAGACTGAAGTGAAATCTACTTCATTAATAAAATTATTATCATAGTCATCATCAACAATAACGATATATTCAGTTAAATATTTTAAAAATGGATGTATTCATTTGCAGTGAGTGTGGTGTTCGTTTCACGGAAAATCGCAACCTTAAACGCCATGTTTTAAACAAACATAATGAAAAGCAAGCGTTCGATTGCAATGAATGCAACATTAAATTTACGCGACACGATAACCTGAAAAAACATATAAATTTATTTCATCCACAACCAAGCAGAAGCTGCGCTCCACCAGTAAAAAGTACCAGTAAAAAGTATATAATGAAAACTTTTCAATTTTTTCCGATTGCAATAAGAACGTTATAAAGAAAGACATGAATTATCACATTACTACCAATAAACATAAAAAAATTCTGGCATCCCGATTAATGAGCACTCTAAGGGCCTTATTTTGTATCTGCGGAACGGTAGCGATGGCTAGGCTCCTGCTCCTGTTCCCGTTGCTGTTAAAACCGTATTTTGTAACTCTTACGTTGAGCCCCGTTGAGCGCACTGGGCTTGACGTCTTTTGCGTTCCAGTCAGCTGGTATGGAAAAGTTGTATATTTGGTGTACACAAAGACGACATTCACACGTCTCTTTCCTTATGATTACATGCATGCAATGAATTTGTTCTTATACCTGTTTTCTTTTGCCTTGATCAGCTTTTGTTTACCAAAGCCAGCTGGCAGGCAGTGTGTTTAAAAACGGGGAACAAATCGCAAATCGATGCTTAGAGCATTTTTTGAATAATAATGCAAATTTTTTATTTTGTGCTGTACTTTTATAAAGTAAAAATAAAAATGTTATTCGATTTGTTATGAAGTGGCTCAGACCAGGAAAATGACGAGGAAACAAACATTCCAGCCAGCGTACGCAACCCAGCATTGAAAAGCAATGCATGGATTTTAGAGATCACTTCAAAGAAAATTGCAGTTACACTTTCTTCGAAATTTCCATTATATTATTTTATAATAATTATTTAAATTATTTTATTTAATTTTTTTTATTAAAAAAAAATACGTTAAATAAAAGTGAAATGAAAAAATAAAAACAAATAAAAAATAACTGAACAAAAGACTCCCTCACTCGTCGAGCTCTACACACAAACTGTGCGAACGGCAGCATTTTAGCTTCCGCTTCTCTACAATGGCCACCACGAGCGCTTCTGTTGTTACAAAATACCATTTTCCAACGTAAGCACGTAAGAAGTATGCAATTGTTGTTGTAAACCCAGCTGTACAGTAGCGCCAACAGTAGCGTCAGCGGTGTGTATTCTGTGCACACATTTTGATCAGCTGTTTTACGAATATAACAAAGAGGAACGTAGAAGAGCCATACCGTTCGCAGATACAAAATAAGGCCCTAAAATAATAAAGTCAGCCTTCAATGAAAGGATTGAAACACTTATGCTCGAAAACGAGCACAAGGGTTTGCTGGTTCCAGAAACGTTTTTTACAGTTAACAAAGGCATCATTATAGAAACTCTGGAAGATTTACTCGAAAAGCACTTTTTTTTTTTTTTTTATATCAGATTCTAGCAGTAGCCCTTAAGAGATCAATCTCTTTTTTCATGATTGGCTACTGGTGGAATGGGGGACAGAAGTGTCTCCGGGTGTTTAACGTGAGCGCCTGCCAAGACTGGCTTAAGCTCACGGTGTGCCATCACACATGTGGTTGAAGTCTATGCGTCAACCAACGCCCCCTTGAATAGGTACCTGGTACCAGTCCGCGGGAACCAATTCGAGTACTTGCGTAAAGGACAAGCACTCCCTCTTGGTGAGGGGTCGAGGCCTTTCTAACACCTCTGCCGTTCTATGGGTCACGGCACCCGGTTGCAATGCAACTCCACACCGAGCTATAAAATTATAGCTCTGCCCGCGTACGTTTGGGCGTCAACCACAGCCCCCACGATGCTCCCACAAGGAGTCCTTCCAACAATGACCAGGCTGAGCGTGAGCGAACACGCTACAGGGGCTCCTGATCCCCGTGGTACCAGACAAAGCCTCTGGTCAGACTTCGTAGTCAAGACTACTACCAGTTGGGCTCCTTACAGCCCGGGACCGGTCGCCTATAAGTTTTTAAGTCCAGCTGTGGATAGAACTTGGTGCAGACAGAAACTGCCCACACCAAACGTGAAAAACAGTCTAAAGACATGTGTATGGACATGTCTTCCTCACTGCGGGAGCGAGGCCTATCCGTACCTCTTCCACTCAGACAGGGAGCGGCACCTAAGACGGGGTTTAACCCCAATTTAGCTGGACCCCCAACAAGATGTAAAAATCTTTGATTCCGGGGTGAGGCGTTGAGACCAACCTCAGCACCCCCCGAAACCCGTGGTACCAGATAACCTCTGGTCAGGCTTCGTAACGGTGTTACTACCGGTGAGCTCCATACCGCTCGGGGACCGGTGGCCCCAGGAGAGACGGACACCAGGAACGCACACCAGTGCAGCACAACAGCTCTGTCCTCCCGAAGGACGACAGCCAGGCTGGCACACACATAACACGCACACTTCATTCAGCACAACCAACACATTCATCGCCATCCAACCCCACCCAACACACACACACAATCACCTACAACTTACCTATTCATACAACCCATACGCCACATACACAAGACCACCCACGCACAAAATTGGGCAGCTAACCTACCCTCGCACGACGCTCCACGAACACTCTACCGGCGAACCGGTCCAGACATTCCAGTTGCTCTGATGTGGAGAGAGCCTCACTCACACAGAACCCCTGGTCAGTCCAACTCATACCCATAGCCCCCAAATCCCTAAAGTCAGAGTACAACGGGCAGACACACAGGACATGCAGCCAATCCTCAATCTCAGCTCCACAGTTACAAGCTTCTGAAGCCGTGAGGCATCTCTTAAATAAAAATGCATTAAGAGAGCCATGGCCTGTTAGCAAAAAGCCCAAGCTCAGACTGAAGCCAAACCAAGGATGACTTGCAGCAAATGTGACGTCCCGTATGTGCTCATACGTCGTCCTACCCTTTTCACTATTGTTCCATCTAGTTTGCCAGCTAGATGAAACACATTCATTCAAGAACGCTTTGCGCTCTGTCACACTAAGCCTCTCCACATCACTCTCAAACCATTCATGCTGCGGCAATGGTAACCCCGTCCTGCATCTGAAGATGGCCGCACGACGGACCACCTCCAAGTCAAGAGGGGCAACCCCCATTAATACCTGTAAGGCCTCCGTGGAGACCGTACGGCATACTGGCAGGCATGCAACAAGCATAACCCTCTGGCATGCCAGAATCTTGCGATACCCTATCTATGCAACAGACGTTACCACATCGCACCAGACAGTGGGAGAGGAAGGGAAAGGGAACTTTTTCGCATTCTACTAATTCGACTCCGGCAAGTGTTGCGAAGCAAAGCTTTCTAAGAACAGCTATTTTGCTTTATTATTGCAAACACTGCCGGAGTCAACGAATGGTTCTTAATTTCACAACTAGCGCTAGGCTATAAATTCAATTCAACTTAGGCTATAAATTCAATTTAGAGATATCTTGTGAGTATGTGAAAATGACTAGTGAAGAAGATATGGTTGTGGATGTAAAATCGTCATAATAATTTTAACGTCAGCAGCATTCTTTCAATGCCAGAGGATTCATCCACTGTATTCATTTTGGAAGTAGACTTGGACTAACCCCAGAGTTTATAATGATTTACCATTTTGTGCGGAAAATAAAACTGTGGGTAGCTCCAAGTGTAAAAAGTTGGTTGTTGATTTAACCAACAAGACTAATTATAATATATAATTCACTATAAAAATTTACAGCAATGCCTTCAAAATGGCTTAATTTTAAAGAAAGTCCACAAGGCATTGAAGGTTAAACAGTCTTGTTGGTTAAGACAATATATCGACTTAAATAATAATCACCGCAGTTTAGCCAGAAATACTTTTAAAAAGAATTTCTTTAAACTGCTAAACAATGTGGTGTATAGAAAAACAATGGAAAATGTTGATAAACGGAAAGATGTCAAGATTGTGAATAGCTGGGAAAGTCGAGGAAAGCGATTGGGAGTTCGCGCACTAATTGCTAAACCCAATTTTCACAGCTCTTCGCAATTCACAGAAGACATAATTGCGATTCAAATGAGTAGGATTCGCACCGTTTATAACAAGCCCATTAATTTGGGATTTTCGGTGCTTGAATTGTCAAAGTGGAAGATGTATAACTTCCACTATTACTTTATGCAACCGAAATTCCAACAGAGTCTTGCATTGAACTATATGGATACAGATTCATTCATATATTCATTCAAGACTCTATATTTTTATAGCGATATTCGAGATGATATCGAATCAAAATTCGATACATCCGAATATCCGGAGGACAATTCATATAATTTTCCCCTTAGGAATGCCAAAGTCCTCGGCATGTTGAAGGATGAGTGTAAGGGGAAAATAATGAGGGAGTTCATTGGCCTCCGCTCAAAAATGTACTCCATAGCCATTGAAAATAGCAAAGAAATCAAAAAGGCTAAGGGAGTAAAAAAATTAGTATTAAATAGGTTAAGTCTTAATGATTATAAGAATTGTTTAGTTAATAAGAATATTGTATATGGAGACATGTATATATTTAGAAGTAAGATGCATAATATTTATACACAGTTAGTTCATAAGATAGCTTTAAGTTCTAGTGATGATAAGCGGTATATTAGAAGTGATGGCATCCACACAATATGGGGCCGGCCATGGCGTGGGCCATCATAAAATAGATTTAGAAATGGAATTAGATATAGACAATGATATTTTTGATAATTTATACTATTGATAATTTAAATTTAATTCTAATAAAAATATATTGTAATTTCAAATTTAAACAAAAATAATTTAATGTTATAAATAAATTTTTTATTATTGTATATATTGTAAATATTGTAAATATTAAGTGTACAATTGTTAGGTTAAGAAATTTATGAATAAAAAAAGTGTAAATATGAACTTGTAAACATTATCTTCTTTTTTTATTAATGGAATTTAGGAATTTTCTTAATAGCAGAGCATTTTGAAGCGCACAACAGCCATTATGGGAATGGCACATCCTTTGTAGTAAGTATGTATCTCTAAGAGTTTCAAAGTTGCTGCATCCGATCTCTTCAAAGTTAAATACGGGCGCGTCTAAAAGTTCTTCAAGCCATTTAGATTTTTCAGGCCCTTAACGTACACGGGTATATTTTTAAGATTTTGCTTCACGAAATGTTTTACACTACAATAGTCGATGAAGCCATCATTCCATGTGAAACCATGATGATTACGATATAACCACTGTACTTGGTTTTGGGACTGACGTGTTAATTTGTTAAATCCATATGGTGGTTTTATAATAAAATTCTGATACTCATTTAAGCTGAAGGTAACTGCCAACTCTTTGACGATAAATTCATTAAAATTGCCTTTGAAGCCCTGCACATCCAGAGTAATAAATTTGTCATTCTCCATTTGCACTTAGACGACTTTTTTAATTTCAGGAGTCGTTGGTGTATATTCAATTATTTTGTCGTGTATGAGTACACAATAGGCTGATGTGTTGGCTGGAATATTCTTTGATGTCTTAAATTCAATTCTAATATCAATCAGACCACTTTTAATCGCTTTGTTTTGATTACTAACATCCACTACAATTATCGGTGCAGTATCTTTGAAATCTCCAGGAAGCAACAGAGGTTGAGATTCACGATTAAAATAGCTTTGTTGAAATTTTATGTACTTATCATACTGCAGAGCATAACGATTACGATCGAAATTCAGACTGAGGTCATCATATTGATATGTATTAGAGTTTAAATGCACTTTAACATCAGACAAATGGCAATGTTGAAACTTGTTGTCTCTTCGAAAAGCAATCAGTATAAAGCGTGGTCTTTCATTCTGCGCAGATAAGTTAACGTTCCACAGGTGGTTGCTTCTTTGAGCAAGTGATGGATTGAAATGACAATCCCAACTGCGGAATGCTATTAATAAAGGTTGTCCGCTTTGAATTATTTGAAAGAGTTGTAGTCTAGCAAAATCAGCCAACTGCACATGAGGAATTTTCCATGTAATATTTGTTATACTCAGCTTTAATTTTTCGGTTGCAACACTTGAAGAAATAGCATTTTCGTCTGATTTCGAACGCAGTAGTACAAGTTCATGTTTAGAATTTAGGATAATTTTATTAAAGTCTTCAGCAAATCCCAGTAGCATTTTCAATGGTGTACAAAAATTAAAATATCCATCCTTTATTTCAACTTTATTCTTTATAAATCAACCAGAATTTTTCAGTGTACTACTCTCAGTCGGACTCGAAGAGACGTAATTTTTCAGTGTCGTAGTTACACACAAGTGACGTGTACGATCAGTCTCCAATCCATTCATCTCATGGCGAATTGCATCAAACATAAATGCCATACAATTGTTTTTTAATTTTGCGTTTAAAGTTGCATCTCCATTTTCCAAGGTGACTCTACCTTCAATATAAATTAAACTCTCACTGGGTAAAACGTATAGATCTTGGTTTTGAACTGCAATCCTTATCTCATCATTGCTTTTATACGATTATAGATATGACGAGTAGCCATGGTATTCCTTTTTAATGATGCTTTCATCATATAGTGGTTTTTGTACAACATCAAGTATTTGACTCATTTTAATTTAGTTTCTCTTTAGCTGAAAACCCAAAGATTTTAGAAAGTCCTTATTAGCAAATGTCAACTTTTTGCGTTGTAGAGCGTTAGGTGTTGTCTGTGACCTTGTTACTTCAAATGGCAAAGTAGAAGTGAATGCAGGTACACCCATGTAAGCGCTTTTATTATAGATAATCATTTTTCTTGGGGTTTTAAATGCAGCCTGAGGGTTATAGTTTCTTCACAAAAATTAATTAGGTTACCGCTTTGATCAACAATTTTTATTGTAATTGAACTTATCTGTCTAGTGTTTACTGGGAAATTAATGACATTTTTCGGAATCTCATCTATTTTATACCCGGGGCTGACATTCAGTGCAAACATGTGAATTGTATGCGCCGGTGTGTTGTTAATATATGAACCGCTTATAAAGTCACACTCAATGTGTATAACATTGATCTTTGTTATGGTCACAGGCAAGTCGGAAGTGTGCAGTTTTCCTGCTTCCAATACTTTTTTACTGAAGCCCAACAGTGAACCAATGCTTCGTTCTTTATTAAAGAAAATTTTATGTTTACTGGACCCTACGATTGCTTGCAGTGTATTTGGGTTGGCGGCTATTTCTAGTTTCTCATGCAGCTTCTCATGTGGCACTATACTAAAATATTTATTTTGAATGTACTCGGCAATATCGTCGAGCTCATATGAACCAACAGGAATTTCAATTGTATGGTCTCCGATGTGAAATAAATTATTTTCATACTCAACGTTTGGTATGGTGTTGTAGCTATGAAAGTCAACGAGACCGCATACATACTTCCCATCTAAATCTATAGGCGGAAAGTAATCAGCCGATAAAATGGATTTGTTTCCACTTAGGGTAAGGGTTATTGACATCTTGAATGTTGGCCAACTAATGAAATAAAAAACACACAAAGGAAACACACTTTTTATACAAGAAAATTTATTTACAAAATTTCATTACTATCGATCCAAGAATTATGTTTATTGGAAAACCCTAGCCACTTGACAAAGACTTTGTTCCCTTTAGTTTTTAAAACTTTTTCTACAAGGTATGTGCTGGGATATTTTGTTTTCAATAGTTCGCTTTCGTAAAATGCTCCTCCAATTTTGTTTCCCTGGTAGTCTTCAAGAATATACCTCGGTGGGTTTGTAATTCTTATATTTATATACCTCGGTGGGTTTGTAATTCTTATATTTTAATAATTTCTGTAGTCCAATTCGGTGTGTAGCCTTTTTCAAAAACGTGTTTATGTTTACTGATGCGAACATAGCCTCCTATCCGGAACTTTGGCTTTCTAAATATTTTCAGATTGTTGTAGGCTGTATTTAATAGCAACTTTTCATTAGACGGCTTGACATCGATGGGAGCCATATTTATTGTTCTATGCTTTTTCTTATTGTATTCGTCGATCAAATTTTTATAATTATCAATCCATCGATATGATCCATGGTAACTAAATTCCCTCCACATCATTTGTTTCAGTGTTCTATTAAAACGCTCAACAATTGACGCCTTCAAAACACTGTACGAGGAGTAATGGTTGACATGGAATTTACTCATTAAATTTTGAAATTGTCGATTGAAGAATTCTTTGCCGTCATCGGTTTGTAAATTTCTGGGTATCCGACCCAAATTGGATACGGTTTCTATGGCTTTGGTGACATCAACAGATGTTTTCGATTTTATAGGCACAGCCCAGGCAAATTTTTAAAATGTATCTATTACGGTGAGAAGGAAGCGAAATCCATTGTTTTCTGTGGAATAGCTTCCCATTTCTACTAAATCCGCTTGCCAGAGGTAGTCGATCCCTTTAATAATTCTTCCTGAGAGTAGCCAACCACTACCCGTGATCGATGGTGTGTCTCATATTATGCCTGAGATTCACTTTCGAACGCGGGCTGTTAAAAGAGTGCTTGTAAACCTCAACGTCAATAAATCCTCAGGACCGGATTACATTTCAGCCCACGTGTTGAGAAAGTGCGCCTCAACACTGGCTCGCCCATTGCGCAATCTGTTTAATATATCGTTTACTTTAGTAGTTTTTCATGTCAATACAATGCGATCTTCATTGGAACGATCACATTTTTGATGTGTCGAAAGAAGCAGCCAAGTGCTAAGGCTTTTTAAAGCGGTGCAAGAAATATTTCACTCCAACCGACCTTCGTTGTATCTACACCACTTATATCTGTCCGAAAATGGAGTACAACTCGCATATTTGGTCGGGAGATCCGACAACATATCTTCAGCTTCTGGACCTTATACAAGGTCGTGCGATAAAACTTATAGGGGACAGTAGGGTATCCAGCTCTATTGAAACCTTGAGATGTCGTCGGGATGTGGGGTGTGTAACCTTATTTTACCGATACTTTAATGGTAATTATTCCTCTGAAGTAGCCTGCCTGATTCCTTCGGTTCAGGTATTCAACAGATCTACTCGGCTTTCCAGAGTGGTGCACGCCTTTTACGTCTTGATTCCGTTCCAACGCACTACCCACTACCGCGAGAATTCGTTTTTCGGTCGCGCAGTTAAGTTGTGGAAAAGTCTCCCTGCGCATATTTTCCCATTCATAACGTCGATGCTTTTAAGAGGGGTGTAAATCGACACTACTCCCACTTTTGTCCTTCCCACTAACCTTTTTCATTCTAAACCAACGAATGCATGGATAGGAGGCATCCCCTGAGTTTGATTCTATCTGCCATAAAAAAAAAAAACTCATACGGTTGGGCAATGTCACAATATTTACCGTAGACTTGGTCTACCCCCGAGTTTACATGACGCGCATAATGATTTACCATTTTGCGTTGAAAATAAAACTGTGGGTAGTGTTGTAAGTCACAACTTCCGCGGGATACATTTTGTAACGACGGAATCTCGATGGCGAATTCCGCCACACAGATATTAATATTTTCCGAACTGATTTAAGTTTATTATCATGAAAGCTCATTATTATTTTCGCTATTCAACAGGAAGTGTAAATATTTCGTTTTGTCATTATATATATATTGGATCAAAGTTAACTTTAAGTTTATTATTGTAAGGTAACACACCTTAATAGAAGTGCTTCTTATAGCATACAAGACAAGTTATAAGAGTCTAATGTATTAAGTATAAGAGATTTCAAAATGTATCTGTATAGTAAACTAAGGCCTGATGCATAAGACAACAAAGAGCGAGAGAGAGAGCGAGCGAGCTGAAGCGAAGACAAATACAGAAAACTCGAAACAAATACAAGTATACAGAGAGAGCAAACAGCCAACGCAGAACTCACGAACACATACTACGGTCGAGGCAAGATACATAAGAAACGACAAACGGAGTCAAGTAGACAACGCAGAACTGAAAGCAAGAGTCTTTCTTTCGAATCCCGACCACAGCACAGAACGGACGTAAACTCTTGAGTTCCGCCGAGACTTAGCACTGAAAAGAAGCAAGGAGAACAACGAGACAAGGGACAGGTACGTTACAGTGACATAACAAGACCCTTGTGTGGCAAATTACAGGGTAACGCGTATTTGCGTCGTGGAGGTTATATCTTGTCGACTGTACTGGCAGCGCGAGTCGTTAGACTCGGTTGCCAATTATAGTAGTCAGCGCGAATCGTTAGATTTGGCTGCTCGGCTATACATATATCGGGAATTATTCGACTTTGACTCGTAGAGGGTAACGCGTATTTGCGTCGTGTAGGCTATATCTATTGTCGACTGTACTGGCAGCGCGAGTCGTTAGACTCGGAGTGTGACCCAAGCGACGGACGACAGCAGAACATCGAACGTCACGTTAAGCAAAGGGCCAGTCAGCGCGTCTCCGCTCCGCAACATACAAGCACTCTAAGACATAGATTTAAGTCCCGTGTACAAAGAAGACCGTGAATAAAAGTTGTATTTAGACAGAAGTCCCAACAGAGTATAAATTTTCTGTTGACGAACCGTGGCCATCCGGCGAGCCCTTCCGCGCTTAAGACCGGAAGACCGGAACTTTGTTACAGTGGCGCCCGAGCAGGGACCCTGTCAAATACAACAAGTCTACAAGCTGTGAGTTATGCCAGTAATAGAAGGAATCAACCGCAAGTGTAGGAACGGTACAGCGCACCAGAATCATACAACCCTCTGAAATTCTGAAGAACACCAGAAGGCAATCAAACCGGAAGACAACCATAGGAAGATGGGAGGAGTCTCCTGGATTTATGTATTACGCAAGGA
Organism: Sicus ferrugineus; assembly: GCA_922984085.1. Lineage (NCBI taxonomy): Eukaryota > Metazoa > Arthropoda > Insecta > Diptera > Conopidae > Sicus > Sicus ferrugineus. Next base: position 22,420,183 of record OV277349.1, read on the forward strand.
TGCATTGATAGAATGCGCTAAAGAATACGGGTTTGAAGCCGAAGGCACGGTGGACGATCTCAGGAAGCGACTCGCGGCTTTTGCGACGGGATCAGGACTATCCCTCGAAGTGCAAAAGAAGCTCAGGCAACAAGAGGAAGATCACCGACAAGGCACGTCACCGTCGATTGGACCTTCGAAAGCATCTTCCACTCTAGAAACACCAGCGGAATCTGTCTTGGCCGCACAGAAGGCGTCAGATGTAAACTTGAAAACACCCGCAACTCTAGGAAGACCAGCGACATTCACTTCGGCGGTACAAGCGACATTAGCTGTAGAACAACAAGATGGGCGACACCGACCCTATGCCAGAAGGTTATTATTATTTTAACCCTACAGCAAGTGGCCCCCTAAATAGTACGGGCTCTATGATCATGCTCGATCGGATAAAGAAGTGGGGTGCTAGCTACGACGGAGTCCAAGTCCCATTGATATTCATAGAACGAGTAGAGGAGCTCTCGGAGGTATACAACATAGACGTGAATTTTCTCCCCAAGGCAATGCCCGAGCTGTTACATCAACGAGCAGTACAGTGGTTCCGGTGCAGCAACAAAAGATGGGATACATGGGTATCATTTAAACGCGACTTTCTGCAATTTTTCCTACCACCTCGTTTCTTTGAGAGGCTGGACGACGACATCCGACAGCGGCAACAAGGGTCAAGAGAAAGCTTCAAGGACTATGTGGTGTCCTTGCAAAGTTTAATGCGACATGCCTATCTGACCGAAATTGAGCGACTCGAACGAATCTATCGTAACAGCTATCACGAGCTACGATATTATGTGAAGCGCGGAGAATTTAACAGCCTGGAGGAATTAATAAATCTTGCTGGAGACTGGGAAAACTTGAAGGCAGACGCGCAACTACCAGTTCCACAAAGGTCGCAGAGGACTGTGGAAACTAACAGGCCCAGAGGAAATGTACGAGGCGACGATTGTCACCGTCAAGTGGGGGACGAGCGGAGTACCCACGTCGGAAACCCGCATGCCGGAGATGTGGACAAGAGGGACACTTCGCACGCGATTGCCGAGGAGAGCCGCTCCTATTTTGTTGGCAGTGCGGACGCAAGGGGATAAGAACACGAGAATGCTGTCGAACACCCGAATCGAGGGGGTGTTTGGACGGCCCCAATGCCTCGGAAACAAGCAACGGACTCAGGACAGAAGATAACGCGTCGTGGCCATGGTGCAAATTGCATGTGAATCCATGGAGGCCACTCTAGATACGGGAGCTACGAGGAGCTTTATGAGTAGCCAAACGGCACGGAAGTTGTACAGATCGGGGAAGCGCATAAAAATGGAGACGAGAATCTGCTTGGCGAATGGAGAAGCACAGGTGGTTCGGGAGGCCCTCAGAGCAGAAGTCGTATTAGGGACGCTGAGCTGCACAGTCACGCTTCTAATCCTGCCGGAAGTAGTTGATGAAGTAATCCTGGGCTTCGATTTCCTGGCTCTCATGGGGACGACCATTCGATGCGGTGACTGCGCCACCGAAATCAGGGAAACCCAAGTGCAATACACCCCAGGCAGATGCACACGTGCAATACACCCATGCGCGATGAGCGACCAATCAAACAAAGATACTTCCCGCGGAACCCGGCTATGCAAAAGATTATCGATGACGAGATAGACGAGCTGCTGAAGCAAGGCTGCATAGAACCATCTCGGAGCCCACACAGCGCGCCCATAGTACTAGTCAAGAAAAAGACTGGGAAGTGGCGACTATGTGTCGACTACCGCCAACTCAATGCGCGCTCCATACCTGACGCCTACCCGCTGCCGCGGATTCACCACATATTGGACAGGCTGAGAGACGCCAAGTATATAAGTAGTTTGGATCTTCGTAACGGTTATTGGCAGATCCCGATGGAGGAGTCAAGCAAAGGTTACACGGCCTTCACGGTACCAGGACGAGGTCTCTACCAATGGAAGGTTATGCCGTTCGGCCTCCATTCAGCGCCCGCCACGTTTCAACGAGCATTCGATACCGTGATCGGTCCGGATATTGAGCCAGTAGCGTTCGCGTATCTCGACGACATCATCGTGACCGGAGATACCCTGGAATCACACATGAACAACTTAAGAGAGGTTTTCCGCCGACTAAAAGAGGCCAAACTACGCCTAAACACCGATAAGTGTGAGTTTTTCAAAAACAAAACAAAATATCTAGGACACGTAATCAGCGAACAAGGGATACACACGGATCCGGACAAGGTTGTGGCTATCAAGGAGTTGCAGCCCCCACAGAATGTCCGGGAACTTCGAAGGTTTCTGGGAGTCGCTTCTTGGTATCAGCGATTCGTCCCGGAGTTTGCTAAAGTGACTCACCCGCTTACCTCACTATTGAAAAAGGGGAAGCATTACCAGTGGAAAGAAGAACAACAATCCGCATTCGAAGACTTAAAACGACGTCTCACCGAAGCGCTAGTATTAGCCTGCCCCGACTTCAAGCAACGATTCTTCTTACAAACCGACGCCTGCGATCACGGATTAGGAGCCGTCTTGACACAGACACTAGACGGCCAAGAACGAGTGATAGCGTACGCTAGTCGCCATCTGAACGGCGCCGAGAAGAATTATTCAACAACGGAGAAAGAATGTCTGGCGGTAGTTTGGGCAGTACGGAAAATGCGGCCATACCTCGAAGGGTACGCCTTCACCATCATCACGGACCACCTCTCACTAAAATGGCTGAACTCCATCGAGAGCCCTTTAGGCCGGATCGCTCGATGGGCGCTAGAGCTACAGCAGCATACATACGAGGTTCAATATCGAAGGGGTAAGCAAAATGTGGTGGCCGACGCACTTTCGCGTCAACCCACGGAGGAGGTTTGCGCCAGAACCAGGGTGAGCCCTCAACGATCCTGGTATGAAACTAAGTACAGGGCAGTACAAGAGAATCCCGAGGAGTACCCCGACTACTGCATCGAGGACGGGAAGCTGTACCGAAATATACCAAGGGAATTCGATGACGGCGATCACGGACAGTGGAAGTTATGCGTACGCGAAAGCCAGCGTATCAAAGTGATGACCGAAAACCACGACGCGCCGACGGCTGGGCACTTAGGGATACGTAAAACTATTGCCCGAGTGGCCCAAAAATACTACTGGCCAGGGATGTATCGCCAGATAAGTCAGTATGTGAGGAAATGTAAAAGTTGCCAGTGTTACAAGGTGCTACAACATGCCAGCCAGGAGAGATGCTAACACACCTGGCAGAAGAACCATGGACAACGGTGACCGCGGATTTTATTGGTCCTTTGCCTAGGTCCACCCACGGGAATACGGCTCTATTAGTATTTAGAGACAAATTCTCCAAGTGGGTGGAATTGGTTCCATGCAGGAGCGCAACGCAGCAGGTGCTAATACGGGCATTCAAAGAGCGTATCTTAGCACGTTTTGGAGTGCCGAAAATATTTATATCGGACAACGGCGCACAGTTCATCAGCGGCGCATTTCAACGCTTCGTACGAGAGCTCGGTATAGAGCATCGGTACACAGCCCCATACACTCCCCAGGAAAATCCGACAGAGCGGGCCAATCGCAACATGAAAACTATGGTGGCGCAATACGTTGGCTCACGACAAACAAAATGGGACGACCTGCTCCCCGAACTCAGCCTGGTCTTTAACTCCAGCCTATCCGAAGCTACTGGGTACAGCCCCGCCTTCCTGGTCCAAGGTCGAGAGCCACGCCTCCCAAACGCCCTCTTCGACCGCGAAACTACAGGTACTGGACACACAAGTACACCCACCGAACACGCGGAACGCATTTGAAAAGCGTTCGCCATAGCAAAGGAAAATATGCGACAAGCAGCACGGGTTCAAGCCAAATACTACAATCTACGTCGACGGAAATGGAGGCCGAGGGCCGGCCAACAGGTTTTGCTCAAACAGCACCCACTCTCTAAAGCAATAGAAAAATTTGCAGCGAAATTGGCCACACGATATGACGGACCATACGAGGTTGTAGATTTCATTTCCCCAGTGATAGTAAAAGTCAGGAAACCCGGTGAAAAGCGGACGAGAACCGCCCACGTATCCGAGCTCAAAGAGTTCCACCCACCCAGTAATAACGGTAATGTACATGACCATTCCAGCGAAAGCGACAACGAAACTCCTACGGTAAATTGTCACCGAGTCAAGTCTCACACGCGAGGTAGGAGTCGCCAACAACGAACAGACATAAAGCAGTCGACCGCTGACCGTGAATGCAGGCAGATGGAACACGAAGACAAGTTCAGTAGTAGTGCGCGAAACTTTAGGGCGAACATGGAACGGGTTAATCGCGAGCAGCCTCGGACGCGCCGCGTGGGTATACCCCCCGGACCTCAGTCGGAAGGCGGCCCAGGACCCACCGAGGACAACCTTGGTAGCACCGGCGTACCGAACCCACATCAGCGGAGCGCAGCCCCAGGTGGTAGTAGAGGTTACGACCCATCGCCAGACGTGAGTGCTAGCGAAGCCCACGTAAGCCAGGACGACAGCCAGTCGGGCGAAGAGGCAGCCGAAGATGACGGTGAAAATAGTGGAGACGATGGGCTGGTAACAACCTCCAATACCGTGACGTCATACGATTTGGTGACCGGGCCGGGGTACACGCAGCAGATCTCGACAACCAAATTCCGCACCATTAGGACAGTGCTACATCCGAACATTTGGACAGGCGAGGCCCGGCGAGGAAGCACCTGGCCGAAAGGAGTACCCCGCCCACTGACCCAATGCCCGGCCAAGCAGCACAGGTAGCTCAGGCGTCCGCATTGGCTGGCGTATCAGTCCAATTCCTGCCACAGGACAACCGAAGTCGAATGGACATCCTCAGGGTAACCCCACCGTTAGTCGAGCCGGAAGCCCCAGCGCAGATGGAGGTCGCCAATATCGTCGCCGGCAGTCCAGATGATGATATCGGGCGGTTTTAGGACCATTTCCTGGACGACGCCATCTCCGTGAATACAGAGCTATGGGGGCAAGCGATTACCGAAGACGACAATATGCTTACCGACGCCGAGATCCTTGAAGACACCGAGATGTTCGCCGACGCCGAGATACCTGAAGACACCGAGGTACCCAAAAACTCCGAGATACCTGAAGACACCGAGGTGCACAAAACCTCCGAGATGCCCGGGGACGCCGTGATGCTTTCACCTGGTGTCGAAAATGCCACGCAACCCAACCTCAGTGCCCTCGAATTGGAAGCGGCCAGCATTCGTGCCCACTGGACGCCTGGACGGCAGATCAAGGTCCTACGAGATTTCGACGGTCAGAGGTACCGGATGCAGATTACCAGGGCCGGAAGAGTCATCATCTCCAATCCGAAGTAGGGGGAAGGTGTAACGACGGAATCTCGATGGCGAATTCCGCCACACAGATATTAAAATTTTCCGAATTGATTTAAGTTTATTATCATGAAAGCTCATTATGATTTTCGTTATTCAACAGGAAGTGTAAATATTTAGTTTTGTCATTATATATATATTGGATCAAAGTTAACTTTAAGTTTATTATTGTAAGGTAACACACCTTAATAGAAGTGCTTCTTATAGCGTACAAGACAAGTTATAAGAGTCTAATGTATTAAGTATAAGAGATTTCAAAATGTATCTGTATAGTAAACTAAGGCCTGATGCATAAGACAACAAAGAGCGAGAGAGAGAGCGAGCGAGCTGAAGCGAAGACAAATACAGAAAACTCGAAACAAATGAGCAAACAGCCAACGCAGAACTCGCGAACACATACTACGGTCGAGGCAAGATACATAAGAAACGACAAACGGAGTCAAGTAGACAACGCAGAACTGAAAGCAGGAGTCTTTCTTTCGAATCCCGACCACAGCACAGAACGGACGTAAGCTCTTGAGTTCCGCCGAAACTTAGCACTGAAAAGAAACAAGGAGAACAACGAGACAAGGGACAGGTACGTTACAGTGACATAACAAGACCCTGGTGTGGCAAATTACAGGGTAACGCGTATTTGCGCCGTGAATGTTATATCTATTGTCGACTGTACTGGCAGCGCGAGTCGTTAGACTCGGTTGCCAACTATAGTAGTCAGAAGAAGAAGAAGATGTTTAACGTGAGCGCCTGCCAAGACTGGCTTAAGCTCACGGTGTGCCATCACACATGGGGTTGAAGTCTATGCGTCAACCAACGCCCCCTTGAATAGGTACCTAGTACCAGTCCGCGGGAACCAATTCGAGTACTTGCGTAAAGGGCAAGCACTCCCTCTTGGTGAGGGGTCGAGGCCTTTCTAACACCTCCGTTAGGCCTTTCTAACCTCCTCCGTCCTCCCGTTCTATGGGTCACGGCACCCGGTTGCAATGCAATTCCACACCGAGCTATAAAAGAATAGCTCTGCCCGCGTACGTTTGGGCGTCAACCACAGACCCCACGATGCTCCCACTAGGGGTCCTTCCAACAATGACCAGGCTGAGCGTGAGCGAACACGCTACAGGGGCTCCTGATCCTCGTGGTACCAGACAAAGCCTCTGGTCAGACTTTGTAGTCAAGACTACTACCAGTTGGGCTCCTTACAGCCCGGGACCGGTCGCCCAAAAGTTTTTAAGTCCAGCTGCGGATAGAACTTGGTGCAGACAGAAACTGCCCACACCAAATGTGAAAACAGTCTAAAGACATGTGTATGGACATGTCTTCCTCACTGCGTGAGCGAGGCCTATCCGTACCTCTTCCACTCAGACAGGGAGCGGCACCTAAGACGGGGTTTAACCCCAATTTAGCTGGACCCCCAACAAGATGTAAAAATCTTTGATTCCGGGGTGAGGCGTTGAGACCAACCTCAGCACCCCCCGAAACCCGTGGTACCAGACAACCTCTGGTCAGGCTTCGTAACGGCGTTACTACCGGTGAGCTCCATACCGCTCGGGGACCGGTGGCCCCAGGAGAGACGGACACCAGGAACGTAACACCAGTGCAGCACAACAGCTCTGTCCTCCCGAAGGACGACAGTTAGGCTGGCACACACATAACATGCACACTTCATTCAGCACAACCAACACATACATCGCCATCCAACCCCACCCAACACACACACACAATCACCTACAACTTACCTATTCATACAACCCATACGCCACATACACAAGACCACCCACGCACAAAATTGGGCAGCTAACCTACCCTCGCACGACGCTCCACGAACACTCTACCGGCGAACCGGTCCAGACATTCCAGTTGCTCTGGTGTGGAGAGAGCCTCACTCACACAGAACCCCTGGTCAGTCCAACTAATACCCATATCCCCCAAATCCCTAAAGTCAGAGTACAATGGGCAGACACACAAGACATGCAGCCAAGCCTCAATTTCAGCTCCACAGTCACAAGCTTCTGAAGCCGTGAGGCATCTCTTAAACAAAAATGCATTAAGAGAGCCATGGCCAGTTAGCAAAAAGCCCAAGCTCAGACTGAAGCCAAACCAAGGATGACTTGCAGCAAATGTGACGTCCCGTATGTACTCATACGTCGTCCTACCCTTTTCACTATTGTTCCATCTAGTTTGCCAGCTAGATGAAACACATTCACTCAAGAACGCTTTGCGCTCTGTCACACTAAGCCTCTCCACATCACTCTCAAACCATTCATGCTGCGGCAATGGTAATCCCCTCCTGCATCTGAAGATGGCCGCACGACGGACCACCTCCAAGACAAGAGAGGCAACCCCCATTAATACCTGTAAGGCCTCCGTGGAGACCGTACGGCATACTGGCAGGCATGCAGCAAGAATAACCCTCTGGCATGCCAGAATCTTGCGATACCCAGCAGCAGACGTTACCACATCGCACCAGACCGACGCACCAAAGGTTGCACACGCAAGAAAGAGACCCCCATAGAGGACACGGACAGCACGTCTACTCAGACCCCAGTCACACCTAAGCAGCCGACGCACCTGACCCATCGCACACACAAGACGCTCTCGCGTATGTGTCAGATGGGGAAGGAAGTTCATCCTTTCACCGATAGTCACCCCCAAGTACTTGACCTCAGTCTCATACTTGAGGGAGACACCAGATGCACGGACAATTGGATGTCGATTACGTGATAATCTGCCCTTGAGCAGCATTATCACGGTCTTGTCCATTACCACGACCACACCCACCTGAGCACCCCACTCACACACAACACTCATGGCACTCTCTCCCAAGGATTCAATCGCGGCACGCGACCGACCCTCAACGAGGACAAGCAGATCGTCGGCGTAAGCACAACACTTCCAGGACAGACCAAGACGCCGCAACAGGGGATCCATCATGAGGTTCCAAATAAATGGACCACAGACGGAACCCTGCGGACAGCCCCTGACCACATCAGCCCAGACGCACTGATTACTTCCAGCCACGCAGGCCTTTCTGTCAGAGAAGTAACTCCACAGACCGACCACTCCTGAAACCAAACTGCCAAGGACACATGTCATCACGCAAGCACTCATGAAGCCGTTCTACCATAACCCTCTCCAGCACCTTTCCAAGTACCGGAAGAAGGCTAATCCCCCGATAAGATCTAGGATTAGACCTGACCCTATCAGGCGACTTCAAGAGCACAATGACTCTGGCAGTCTTCCATTCAGAAGGAAAGTATCCGTCACGCACACACTTCCCGAGCAGGGCAACCAGGTATTCAGGAATTACCTTCCAGATGGCTTTCACCATCTCTCCAGTAATCTCATCCAACCCAGGAGACCTCCTGGACCTTATCAGCGAGACCGCACACCCAACTTCCGCGGTCACTAATTCAGGGGGACCAACAGGCAGCCCCACAACGTGAGGATGACCTGAAGGCACCGCACCAGGAAAAAACTCAGAAAGTAGTGCACTCACAGAAGCATTCCATGTTGGCAACACGGAATCGCCAACACGGATGCCACTAATTTCAACAATCCTTCTGTTGCCACGACACACCTTATACAGCTGACCCCAGGGGTCATCGCTGTGGCGCACAGCAAACTGTCTCCATTCATTCTCCTTAGTCGCCATAAGCATGCGCTTATATTCTTTCAATTCGCGCCTAAACGACAACGTGAACTGATCAATATTCGCATCACCAGCAATTCGCGCTCTCTGGAAACGCTTCCTGAGGCGGCGAACCTCCCTACGCTTCTCCGTCAAGCCACGTGTCCACCACTTCACCCCTCTACGATTTGCCAACCGGCATCTCTCGAAAAGTTCGTCGTTGACACGCCAAACGGCCTCAGTCAAACTGGCTACCTGCTCATTCACACCAAGGTTGTCAAAGTCAGCAAGTGGTACCAAAGTAACCGCCTCCCCGACCCTAACCGCATACGTATCCCAATTGACCCCCAGAGTACGCCAACGCTTAGTGATACTGCCCGTATTTTCGACGTGGCCATAAGTGACCTCAATCTCAATGAGATTGTGATCACTTACACTTAAGCCCCCCCGGATGGACCAACGAAATCCATACAAATTCATTGCCGCCTCATTCGCAAACGTCACATCAATATCACTCACAACTATAGTAGTCAGTGCGAATCGTTAGATTTGACTGCTCAGCTATACATATATCGGGAAGTATTCGACTTTGACTCGTACAGGGTAACGCGTATTTGCGCCGTGAAGGTTATATCTATTGTCGACTGTACTGGCAGCGCGAGTCGTTAGACCCGGTTGCCAACTATAGTAGTCAGCGCGAATCGTTAGATTTGGCTGTTCGGCTATACATATATCGGGAATTATTCGACTTTGACTCGTACAGGTTAACGCGTATTTGCGTCGTGGAGGTTATATCTATTGTCGACTGTACTGGCAGCGCGAGTCGTTAGACCCGGTTGCCAACTATAGTAGTCAGCGCGAATCGTTAGATTTGGCTGTTCGGCTATACATATATCGGGAATTATTCGACTTTGACTCGTACAGGTTAACGCGTTTTTGCGTCGTGGAGGTTATATCTATTGTCGACTGTACTGGCAGCGCGAGTCGTTAGACTCGGTTGCCAATTATAGTAGTCAGCGCGAATCGTTAGATTTGGCTGCTCGGCTATACATATATCGGGAATTATTCGACTTTGACTCGTACAGGGTAACGCGTATTTGCGTCGTGGAGGCTATATCTATTGTCGACTGTACTAGCAGCGCGAGTCGTTAGGCTCGGAGTGTGACCCAAGCGACGGACGACAGCAGAACATCGAACGTCACGTTAAGCAAAGGGCCAGTCAGCGCGTCTCCGCTCCGCAACATACAAGCACTCTAAGACATAGATTTAAGTCCCGTGTACAAAGAAGACCGTGAATAAAAGTTGTATTTAGACAGAAGTCCCAACAGAGTATAAATTTTCTGTTGACGAACCGTGGCCATCCGTCGAGCCCATCCGCCCATCCTCAGGTATTAAGTTATTTCCGTGTTTAAGTTTCCGCGTACATATTTGTACTCGTATAAATAAGACTGGAATGTAGCTGATAGAAGTAGTCAGTAGTTAGTCATGTCATAGAATGATGAAGCGTACAGCGTGAAAAGTGAGTCAGAGAATAAAGAGAACACACAAACGCAAAGAGGTGTGGTTTTAATTATCGGACAAGGACCCCCAGCGACAAGGACAAGGAGATTCTCCCGGAGTTAGAGGACACAACATTATTGGCGCAGCCGGTTATTGAACGAGCCGAAAATCGTTCGCACAGGTGAGTTTGTATTAATATCAATAGTAAAAAAAAAGAGTGGTTGAGAATTAAAATTTTAAAGTGAAAAGCAAAGGAATAGAAGGTTAATAGAAAAATAATTAAAGTGTTAAATAAAGAATGGAAATTATTTGTAGTATATATATAGTAGTTAATGAGGAGAAATAAAAATTAATACTAACTCACATAAATAATCCTGGGCAAGACTCCTTTACCCGTAATCCTGTGGCTGAGTCTGGCTATAGGGGGATTATTATAATTACTAACAATAATCTGTTGTGCAAATTGAAAAATTGTTGGGAAATTGTAAGAAGGAATAATTTCTGATAGCAGTAGACTGAGTAGTCTTGCGAATGCTGCGCGAAAAAATTGAAAGAGAATACATAAAGTGTGTCTACAATTAAAACGTGACGCGAGACTCAAGAGTGTCGGTGGTGTTTACGCTTGCTTGAGGTCGGATTTCAACGTAAAATGTTGCTGGGATTTTTTATTTTATTGTTTTTGCTCATTTGCCAGTCAGACCCAAAGTGCTGGCAGAATTGCAAGCGTTGTCTTTTTATTTTTTGTTGTGTCCCTTACAGAATTGAATTAGTTGAGAATTTTTGTTACTTTATGGATATTTCGTTCGAAAAGCCAGTGCCAAAACTCGAATAGTATGTAGTTTCTGCGGAAGGAAACGCCATACTAGGGACGAGTGTCTCATAAGGAAAAATATGCCATTCTGTGAGAAATGCATCATGTATGGGCATGAACTAAATTGGAGATGTCAGCCACGGGGGCAGCCGGCGAGAGGACATTTAGCCGAACCAACCAGGTAGGTGATCAGAGAGAAAATAGTAACGACCCCATGAGTAGTGGCAGACATCAGGCACGATATAATGAGGGTAGATGGAATACGAGTAATAGGGCAAACAGAAGCAGGAGAGGTGATATCAAGTGTTTCCGTTGTGAAAAAACAGGACACATAGCAATAAATTGCCCCATCAAGAGATATCAAGAAACAACGCGGGGAAATTATCGAGGGCCCAGCTAAGGTCACTAAGCTGGGGATCCGGAAAGATAAGTAACTCGAGGCTACACATCATGGGGGTGACGAGTCTTACATCGAAAACGAGTGTTAGACCGTCCTCCTCTGATCGTTGCGAGGAAGTCGATCACGGGCGAATCGATAGTGCAGGCAGGAGTGTTGAAAGTATTGCGTCATTCCCGTAAAAAATTGACGGAGGAAATTGAGGAGGAAGGCGAAATTGGAGTTAAGCAAGCAGTTGATAACAAGCAAACAGTAAAGTCGACGGCCGTTGAGTCAGTGGATACGTTTGGAGTTTTGACTTCATTGTCCAAATTGTACAAATTTTCGTTTTAATCATATTGTCTCTGGGTATAGTAAAAGATGTAGTTAAAGAAAGGAAAATAAAAGTTTTTAATTGTATAGAGCATTTTTTAAATAGCAATAAGACAAACTTGATTTCATGGCAAAAAGACGCATTAATGATGTTAGAAATTTTTTTTCCACAGGTAGAAGGTGGGATAAGTAAAGGCGTTAATATAAAACGGAATACAACGGGAAAAAGGGGCAAATTAATTCAGAATTGAACTGGCAGAAGGGTCCCCCAGACGCTATAGATAACGTGTTCATTGAAGGTACAAAATGTGGAAAACTCATTCTCATTTTAGTGGATGCGTAACCACGAAGTTTTCGGTAGTGATCAAACCTAGCAGAATGAATCACCCTTGTTTAACGCTACACATAGTGTCACTTGCACACTGACAGGGAGTGCCAGTGGATGGCATAATTGGTAGGGACAATTTGTGGAATCGGTCGATTATAAACACAGTTAGTAAACGAGTAACATTTATAGATGAAAATAAGAAACATATTGAGACGCTGGTTATGCGTTCAAGGGGAGAACTGGATCTGATCTTACATAATGAAAATTCGAAAGTAATGGCAAGAACTATTAGGGCAGTTCCATTTAGGATTAGAACCAATATTCCGGAAATAGTAGTTCATAAGCAGGAAATTGTTCCGGGAGTATATATGGGGGAAACTTTAGCGAAAGTAAAGGAGGAAGTAGTTTACGTTCCGACACTGAATTCAACAGAAAAGGGGGTAGAAATAGACAGTGATTTTAGGCCGGGGTTTTCTAATTTTAATGAGTTTTAGACACCCCGTGCTAGTATGATAAATAGAGTAGGAGAGATAGATGTTAAGGGTAAAATAAGGACTCTGATGGATAAATTAAGTCTAGATGACAGTTTGAATAAGGAGGAAAGGGGTTCAGTAGAGAGAGTATGTATACGCCGGTCATAAAACACAAAATACCGACCAGACAAGACCAAGCACCGATTTATTAAAAGCAGTATAGGTTACCGCAAATCCATATGGAGGAAGTAAAAAGGCAGATACGGAAGCTACTAGAAGACGCGATTATCTCCCCCCCCCCAAATCGTCGTGGAATTCGCCATTGTTACTGGTGTCAAAGAAAGCGGGTATTACCAGGTTTTGGTGGATGAAAGAGACAAACAGAAAACCGCGTTTAGTTCAAGATTAGGACATTTTGAATTGAACAGGATGCCCTTTTGTTTAACGGGGGCGCCCGCGACGTTTCAGAGAATAATGAATCATATTCTCTCTGGGCTTCAGAGAAGATTGTTTCGTTTATTTAGATGATATAGTAATTTATGGTAGGAATTTAAAACAGCATGAAGGTTATTTAAGGTGTTGAGCGTCCTTAGGGAAAATGGTTTAAAACTAAACACAGAAAAGAGTCAGTTGTTAAGACGAGAAATAGTTTATTTAGGGTATAAGTGTTCTGAGCAGGGAGCACTGCCCGACCCACAGAAGGTTGAGTGTGTAGGGAATATAAAACCTACCAGGAACAAAAAGGAAGTGCAGGCATTCCTGGGGTTAGTCAACTACTATAGGAAATTTATTGAAAGCATGGCGAAAATCGCTTTGCCAATTAACAAATTACGGAGAAAGGATACCAAATTCCAATGGTCGGAGTACTGGCAGAAAGCGTTGGGCAAGCTGAAGGAGGCAATATCATCACCACCTGCACTTGCATATCCGGATTTTTCGAAATTTTTTGTTAACAACAGACGCCAGCAATGAAGCTCTGAAAGCAGTATTGTCTCAAGAGAAAGTAGGCAAGGACAGGAGGTTGAGTGGAGCCGAGAAACGGTACTTCACAACTAAAAAAGAATTCTTGGCTATAGTTTCGGCAACGAAGAATTTTAGGGCATATCATTTGGGGAGGCCGTTCAAAATATTTACAGACCACCAACCCTTAAAGGGTATAGCGGATTTAAAGGAGCAGACTTCTCGTCTGGCCAGATTTAGACATAAACTATCGGAATACGAGTTCGAATTTATATATAAACCCGGGAAGAAAAATTTAAATACAGACGCTCTGAGTAGAATACCTCAACAGAACAATGAGGTCGCAGCAGTCCAAACGCGATCCAAGGCAAAATAACTAAAAATTAGAACCCAAGAAAACGACAGGCCGCAGGAAGTTTCCGCATCAGTGGAACCGGATAGTCCAAAGACAGAACAGAATGGTAATACAATTTTTCTGGAATACCCAAAAGAAATAGAGACGATAATAAAAGATTTCCATGATAAACCATTGCGAGGCCATCATGGGGAAGTAAAAACCTAACAGACACCTTTCACACCAGGAAGTAAAAATTAACAGACACCTTTCGATAAGGTTTATATGGCCATTGTAGGTATTTTACCGGAAACTGTATTCGGTAATAAGTACATTCTTACATTTCAAGGCGATTTTTCAAAATTTATGGCATGCAATTGGGACCAGTAGGTATCAGCGGCAATGCACGTGCATAATCACACTCCGCAAACACACTCCACCAAACAAAACCCTTTTCGCACATTGTGTGGATTCGACGCGCAGATGCCAACGAATTTGAAGAAAAATTTGGCCCAATCTATAACGCGGACGATCCCATCAAGGTCCAGAAATTCCAAATACAAAGGGCCCATGAGATGGTTAGGCAAAAACAGGAACTTGCAAAGGAAGCGGCCAAAAGACAGTACGATGTTAGGCTAAACCCAGTAATTTTTAAAGCTGGAGATGAAGTTGTGCTAAAAAATCAAACTACGAAAAAAAAATTTTTCCCCGATATGGTTAAGCCTATATGAGGTGATAGGCATTAGAAGCCCGGTCACGACAGTAATAAAAATTAATAACAGGGATAAGCCATTCCATAATAATTTGCTCAAACAATACGACAATTCGAGTAAAATATAAACAGTCACGGACGCGATGAATCGGAACCGGAAAACCACGCTCAACAAATACAATAGTTCAACAAAAAAGATTTCAGACTTTAGTAAAGAGTAAAAATTGTAGAGGAAAAGCTGATTGTTTCGCAACTACAGAAATATACGCGTTGTATTATGGAGACAGGACAGAAGAGTTTTTGGGCACTTTCGTTTGTTTGCAAGGACATTTAAAGGATATATTATAGAAAACCAATAAAATTACAATATTAAATTTTTGGGATTAAAGAGCGGTTATATAATTTAATTTAACTGGGAAGTCAATTACCCAGGATAGCAGATCAACTGGTCGGAATCCAATTGATTGTTGGTACCGATGCGACGCCTGGAGTAGGTGCAGGATTAGGACGGCGATATGTCGACGGCGTGTGGCATGATATTCTTCTAGGAGTTTCTCTACCACCTCAGTGACGGGGTCAAGGTCCCAGTAAGTATCCTGGATGTCCTGCAGCAAGGTGGTGATATGATCGTAGTAGGACGACATGTTGACACAAACAGCGGTTGAGGGAAACTTCAAGACTGATTGATTCGGTTGGGAATCTCAGGGTATTTATTGGCGTAAAAGAGCTGGTATCAGCAAGAAAAGGTTTTCTGACAGAGAGCAATACGCAACGGCTTGTTGACAATGGTAAAAATCGCTGAGTCTTGGGGAAGTATGGTTTTCAGATTATTGAGTCAAACTTATAGAGGGACATAAGCGCGAAATCTAAGGTACACAATTAAGTACGTAAAATATACTAACACTTCGTGAATTAAACTTAGTTAATGATAACTAACCGGAAATAATCGTATTAGGCTATTTGTTTTAAGGGTCTTTTATAATTTTTCTTGCTATAAGAGTATACGTTGAGTATACGCTGTTAACGGCAATTTGGACGACAGTTTGCGATGGAACATCAGTAGTAAAACCTCCATTTGACTCTACTTTTATTTAGATCGGAATTTAATTTAATAAGTTTTAATTGCGGCGAAACCGACTTCCCTCAGGTTTTCGCTGAGTCAGAAATTCTGCCTAACGAGAACCTGAGCTGTCGCCATTTGATTTACTGTATCCATCCTTGCTTCGCGCTAAAGCCAGTTGCGTTGCTACCGCTTTGCTTGACTTTTCAAAAAAAAATGGGCGTGTCCACCAAAGGTTTTACTACTGATCTTCCATCGCCTGACATTTGGGACATGCTCTAACATATTCTTTTATCTGTTTTTGCATGCCTGGCCACCTGTATTCTTGCCTAATGCGTAAATAGGTTTCTACGTCCCCTTGATGACCTCCTAATGGTTTATCATGGAAATCTTTTATTATCGTCTCTATTTCTTTTGTGTCTTCCAGAAGAATTGTATTAACATTCTGTTCTGTCTTTCGACTATCCGGTTCCACTGATGCGGAAATTTCCTGCGGCCTGTCGTTTTATTGGGTTCTAATTTTTAGTTATTTTGCCTTGGAGCGCGTTTGGACTGCTGCGACCTCATTGTTCTGTTGAGGTATTCTACTCAGAGCGTCTGTATTTAAATTTTTCTTCCCGGGTTTATATATAAATTCGAACTCGTATTCCGATAGTTTATGTCTAAATCTGGCCAGACGAGAAGTCTGCTCCTTTAAATCCGCTATACCCTTTAAGGGTTGGTGGTCTGTAAATATTTTGAACGGCCTCCCCAAATGATATGCCCTAAAATTCTTCGTTGCCGAAACTATTGCCAAGAATTCTTTTTTAGTTGTGAAGTACCGTTTCTCGGCTCCACTCAACCTCCTGTCCTTGCCTACTTTCTCTTGAGACAATACTGCTCCCAGAGCTTCATTGCTGGCGTCTGTTGTTAACAAAAAATTTCGAAAAATCCGGATATGCAAGTGCAGGTGGTGATGATATTGCCTCCTTCAGCTTGCCCAACGCTTTCTGGCAGTACTACGACCATTGGAATTTGGTATCCTTTTTCCGTAATTTGTTAATTGGCAAAGCGATTTTCGCCATGCTTCAATAAATTTCCTATAGTAGTTGACTAACCCCAGGAATGCCTGCACTTCCTTTTTGTTCCTGGTAGGTTTTATATTCCCTACACACTCAACCTTCTGTGGGTCGGGCGTGCTCCCTGCTCAGAACACTTATACCCTAAATAAACTATTTCTCGTCTTAACAAGTGACACTTTGCTGTGTTTAGTTTTAAACCATTTTCCCTAAGGACGCTCAACACCTTAAATAACCTTCGTGCTGTTTTAAATTCCTACCATAAATTACTATATCATCTAAATAAACGAAACAATCTTCTCTGAAGCCCAGAGAGAATATGATTCATTATTCTCTGAAACGTCGCGGGCGCCCCCGTTAAAGAAAAGGGCATCCTGTTGAATTCAAAATGTCCTAATCCTGAACTAAACGCGGTTTTCTGTTTGTCTCTTTCATCCACCAAAACCTGGTGATACCCACTAGCAAGATCTAGTGTTGGAAAATACCTACTATGTCCCAACTGCTCTAGAATCTCCTCAATTCTGGGTATAGGAAAAACTTGTTTAATCGTAACGTCATTTAATTTCCTAAAGTCAATCACCAGACGTAATTTTTTCTGACCGTCTTTCGCGGCTTTCTTTGATACCAGTAACAATGGCGAATTCCACGACGATTTGCTGGGGGAGATAATCGCGTCTTCTAGTAGCTTCTGTATCTGCCTTTTTACTTCCTCCATATGGATTTGCGGTAACCTATACTGCTTTTGATTAATCGGTGCTTGGTCTTGTCTGGTCGGTATTTTGTGTTTTAAGACCGGCGTATACATTCTCTCTCTACTGAACCTCTTTCCTCCTTATTCAAACTGTCATCTAGACTTAATTTATTCATCAGAGTACTTATTCTACCCTTAACATCTATCTCTTCTACTCTATTTATCATACTAGCACGGGGTGCTAGTATCGGTCTAAAATCACTGTCTATTTCTACATCCTTTTCCCTTGAATTCAGTATCGGAACGTAAACTACGTCCCCCTTTACTTTCGCTAAAGTTTACCCTATGTATTCTCCCGGAACAATTTCCTGCTTATGAACTACTATTTCCGGAATATTGGTTCTAATCCTAACTGGAACTGCTCTAATAGTTCTTGCCATTACTTTCGAATTTTTATTATGTAAGATCAGATCCAGTACTCCCCTTGAACGCATAACCAGCGTCTCAATATATTTCTTATTCTCATCTATAAATGTTACTCGTTTACTAACTGTGTTTATAATCGGCCGATTCCACAAATTGCCCCTACCAATTATGCCATCCGCTGGCACTCCCTGTCCAAGTAACACTATGTGTAGCGTTAAACAAAGGTGATTCATACTGCTAGGTTTGATCACTACGGAACCCTTCGTGGTTACGCATCCACTAAAATGAGAATGAGTTTTCCACATTTTGTACCTTCACATGATACTTCAATGAACACGTCATCTATAGCGTCTGAGCGACCCTTCTGCCAGTTCAATCCTGAATTAATTTGCCCCTTTTTCCCCTTGTATTCCGTTTTATATTAACGCCTTTACTTATCACACCTTCTACCTGTGGAAAAAAAAATTTCTAACATCATTAATGCGTCTTTTTGCCATGAAATCAAGTTTGTCTTATTGCTATTTGAAAAATGCTCTATACAATTAAAAACTTTTATTTTCCTTTCTTTAACTACATCTTTTACTATACCCAGAGACAATATGATTAAAACGAAAATTTGTACAATTTGGACAATGAAGTCAAAACTCCAAACGTATCCACTGACTCAACGGCCGTCGACTTTACTGTTTGCTTGTTATCAACTGCTTGCTTAACTCCAATTTCGCCTTCCTCCTCAATTTCCTCCGTCAATTTCTTCCGGGAATGACTCAATACTTTCAACACTCCTGCCTGCACTATCGATTCGCCCGTGATCGACTTCCTCGCAACGATCAGAGGAGGACGGTCTAACACTCGTTTTCGATGTAAGCCTCGTCACCCCCATGATGTGTGGCCTCGGGTTACTTATCTTGTCGGGTTCCCAGCTTAGTGACCTTGGCTGGCCCTCGATAGTTTCTCTGCGTTGTTTATTGATATCTCTTGATGGTGCAATTTATTTCTATGTGTCCTGTTTTATCACAACGGAAACACTTAATATCAGCTCTCCTGCTTCTGTTTCCCCTATTACTCGTATTCCATCTACCCTCATTACATCGTGCCTGATGTCCACCACTACTCATGGGGTCGTTACTATTTTCTCTCTGATCACCTACTAAGGCATATTTTTCCATATGAGACATTCGTCCCTAGTATGGCCTTTCCTTCCGCAGAAACTACATACCATTCGCGTTTTGGCACTGGCTTCCCCACCATATCCTAGTGGATGTCCCATCATTTTGCCGTCCCGTGTGATACTCGGGTTTTGCATGGAGTTATCGCCATGCTGCGTATTTTGCTTCCGTGGGGTATCCATGTGTGTATGGCGTGCATTCCTTTGGTTCATTTCTATCGTCCAGACCGGATTCATGCTCGCTAAAAGGTTTGGCTGGGCCCCGAGAGCCCTGCTGATGATCTCGTTTAGCTGCATTGTTTCCGCGATCAGACTCTCTATGTCGATCTCGTTGGTGCCCAATTTTTTCATCCTTATCGTTGGGTCTCTTAACCCCAACACGAATGTCCTCGCTAAGGATTTGTTCATTTCAATTCGCAGTCCGTGATCCTGGGCCTCAGTTTATTGGATTTCGTAATATCTTCCACCTGTGTCTTTAGATTTAATAACCTTTCTCCGAACTCCACTATTTTTTCCCCTGGGAGTTGGGACACTGTCTGTATTTCCGCGATTATCGTATCTAGCGATCTACACTTCAGATAGGACATCTTTAAAGTACTGTACAGCTCTTCTACGCTCGTTATTTTCTTTCCCCGAATTAACCCGTAAACGTTCCCATGAAACCCTTGCTTTACACACGCTAAAAAGTCACCTATTTCGGAATCCGATATCCCCCTCCTTGCGAGTTCACATCCCTTAATAAATTTATATACTTCATTCTTCAAATCAGGCGAACGGGTACCTGAGAAAAATGGTACTTATGTGTTTACATTTTTTTCTATTCCTTCTATACCCATGTTTAATTCATTCCTCTCCTGATGGTCTTTAAACCAGTTGCAGGTAATGAAGGACGTCCAATCGGATCTTTACGCGGCAGCGTCTTATTTGGTAAAAATTCTTCCTGTTGAAGAAGACTATTTTCTTCTTTTAACTCCTCTATTCTCTTCTGAGCCTCTTTTAATGAGTCAACACTTTTCCTGCTTTTTTGGGTTAAAACTGTCGAGAGCAAATTTCCCGAAACCCCTTTTTCGCAATCAACTTTCTTAATGCAATATTTCCCTTTATTTATTTAAGATTATCCCAAATTTTTTCAATAAATCTGTCTAACTGCCCCACTAAATCTTTATAATCCTTTCCTAAATCCCTTAGTCGTGCCTCCAATTCGAACGAAATATCCATAAAGTAACAAAAATTCTCAACTAATTCAATACTGTAAGGGACACAACAAAAAATAAAAAGACAACGCTTGCAATTCTGCCAGCACTTTGGGTCTGTCTGGCAAATGAGCAAAAACAATCAAATAAAAAACCGCAGAAACGTTTTGCGTTGAAATCCGACCTCAAGCAAGCGTAAACACCACACCCACTCTTGAGTCTCGCGTCACGTTTTAATTGTAGACACACTTTATGTATTCTCTTTCAATTTTTTCGCGCAGCATTCGCAAGACTGCTCAGTCTACTGCTATAAGAAATTATACCTTCTTACAATTTCCCAACAATTTTTCAATTTGCACAACAGATTATTGTTAGTAATTATAATAATCCCCCTATAGCCAGACTCAGCCACAGGATTACGGGTAAAGGAGTCTTGCCCAGGATTATTTATGTGAGTTAGTATTAATTTTTATTTCTTCTCATTAACTACTATATATATACTACAAATAATTTCCATTCTTTATTAAATAAAGAATTAAACACTTTAATTATTTTTCTATTAACCTTCTATTCTTTTGCTTTTCACTTTAAAATTTTAATTCTAAAACCACTCTTTTTTTTACTATTGATATTAATACAAACTCACCTGTGCGAACAATTTTCGGCTCGTTCAATAACCGGCTGCGCCAATAATGTTGTGTCCTCTAACTCCAGGAGTATCTCCTGACAGGTCCTTGTCGCTGGGGGTCCTTGTCCGATAATTAAAACCACACCTCTTTGCGTTTGTGTGTTGTCTTTATTCTCTGACTCACTTTTCACGCTGTACGCTTCATCATTCTATGACCTGACTAACTACTGACTACTCTTCTATCAGCTACATTCCAGTCTTATTTATACGAGTACAAATATGTACGCAGAAACTTAAACACGGAAATAACTCAATACCTGAGCGCAGGAAAGTGGATCACTATTTCCACGGCCAACAAGCGCAATACCGTTTCACCAGCGGCTAGTGCGCGTTCGATGAATTTGCCTTGAAACAAATTGCAATGCGGACTTAAACGGTTAGTGCGATGGAATTAAACGCTTACTGCGATATCATTATGGTCGACTGAAAATGTATTCCGCGGAAGAAGTGACTCACAACACTACCCACAGTTTTATTTTCAACGCAAAATGGTAAATCATTATGCGCGTCATGTAAACTCTGGGGGTAGTCCAATTATACTTCCAAAATGTATCCAGTGCACGAAACCTCTGGCAATGAAAGAATGCTGCTGACGTTAAAATTATTACCACCAGTAACCTATTCAAATCCCTCATACGGTAAATATTGCGACATTGCCCAACCGTATAAGTTTTTTTTATGGCAGATAGAAGCAAACTCAGGGGATGCCTCCTATCCATGCAAAGCATTCGTTGGTTTAGAATGGAAAAGGTTAGTGGGAAGGGCAAAAGTGGGAGTAGTGTCGATTTACACCCCTTTTAAAAGCATCGACGTTATGAATGGGAAAACATGCGCAGGGAGACTATTCCACAACTTAACTGCGCGACCGAAAAACGAATTCTCGCGGTAGTGGGTAGTGCGTTGGAACGGAATCGAGACGTAAAAGGGGTGCACCACTCTGGAAAGCCGAGTAGTTCTGTTGAATACCTGAACCGAAGGAATCAGGCAGGCTACTTCAGAGGAATAATTACCATTAAAGTATCGGTAAAATAAGGTTACACACCCCACATCCCGACGACATCTCAAGGTTTCAATAGAGCTGGATACCCTACTGTCCCCTATAAGTTTTATCGCACGACCTTGTATACGGTCCAGAAGCTGAAGATATGTTTTCGAAGCTCCAGACCAAATATGCTAGTTGTACTCCATTTTCGGACGGATATAAGTGGTGTAGATACAACGAAGGTCGGTTGGAGTGAAGTATTTCTTGCACCGCTTTAAAAAGCCTAAGCACTTGGCTGCTTCTTTCGACACATCAAAAATGTGATCGTTCCAACGAAGATCGCATTGTATTGACATGCCCAGAACATCAAGAGCCTCCTACTCATTAATATCCACACCACCCATATTTAAAGGTGGATAGTTGTCGCCCGCCAGACGCTTGTGGGTCAACAAACAGCATGGGGTCTTCCGCGCATTAAAATCAACCCGATTCGCTTGACCCCACTCCTGCATTTTGTTGAGGTCAGATTGGAGTGTGTCATTCATAATTCTGAGTTTTCTATTGATCTTCAGAATAGAAGAACGCCTGGGGAATGAATATGAATGACAAATGCTGCTGTCATCAGCAAACGAGTAGAAGGGGTTTGATGTCAATGACAGAAGGTCATTGATAAAAATGAGCAAAAGTGTCGGAGAGAGGACCGAACCCTGTGGAACTCCAGCATTGATGGAGTGCTCTTCGGAAGCAGAGCCGTCTATCACAACCCGAATAGAACGGCCGCTCAGAAAACTCGATATCCATCGAGTGAATGTATTACCGACACCATAAGCAGCCAGTTTAGACACGATTGCTTTATGCCACACCCGGTCAAATGGCTTGGAGATATCCAAAGCAACAACCTTACTCTCACCGAATTGATGAACACAACTGTTCCACCGCACAGTGAGGAACGCCATCAAATCGCCTGTGGGGCGGTGAGCACGGAAACCGTACTGGAGATCACTGACCAATTGGTTGCTCTCCAGATACCTCATCAAGTGAAAATTTATAACGGTCTCGATAACTTTGTAGAGCATTGAACAAATTGTGAGTGAGTGAAGATCTGATCATCCTTGAGGAGAGTTGGAATAGACGATCGCGTCTGATTCTTCACTCTCCCCACGAACGACCAAAAGTACTTACTAACCTTATGGTATTCAAGAACTCTTCGTCTAAGGCGCTGTTCGTAAAGAACTTTTTGCGCTTTAGAGTGGCATTGCACCTATTTCTGGCCTGATTGCGCAGCAGTTTAGTATCAGCAGTTTTGTTTAAACGCCAATTCCTAAATGCTTCCTCTTTAGACCTGACTGCTTGTCTGCAAGTCGCATTAAACCAGGAATTGTCTTTTGGTTTAATGGAAATTCTTTTATTAGGTATGAAAGACCTCATGCCAAATAAAATTATATTTTCTACCAATTTTGCTGCAGCATTTATGTTTCTATCTCTGAAACACCATTGCCAATTGAAACGGCTGAAAAAGGAGTTCAGCGCATCCCAATTAGCCTTCTCATAAAGCCACACTTTCCGCTTCGGAGCTGTCTAGTGAGCGGATTGAAGACTAGAATATGGGAAGGTAGTAGAAATTGTAGTGGTCCGTGGTCCGAATTACCAAGAGGTGCAAGAACATTCACATCATACTTGCTGTGATGTGAAGTTAGAAGAAGGTCCAGAATATTTTGGTTTTGCCCATCAACGCAGGGAAAGTGCGTTGGTTCCTTCACTAATTGAGTCAAATTATTAGACTCAGCAAACAACTCAACATACAAACCCTCAGGTGTTGTGTGACTCGAATGACGTAGCCAATTGGAATTATGAACATTAAAATCACCAGCAACAACAATTTCACTGTTCGGATACGATTCCAGAAATCGAATCAGAGAGACTGTCCAATTTATCAAAAGTTGGCAGCCTCCCTAGGTCTTCTTATTGTAGTTTCGTTGTTTATTCTTAAAAATTGTTTCCAGAGTCATTGGAGGTCCTTCGTCGGTTTCTTGTAGTAAAAGCTGTATGTTAAATTCATTTAATGGCCTCTCCGAAATCGGTATTACGTCTCCAAGGTCTTCCTCTGCTGAATGGGTTGTAGTTGCTGCAGTGCTTTGATCTTGATAGTTATCGTTTGAATTAATGTTTATCTCTATTTGCCTTATTTCGTCTGTGCTCTTATCCGTTTTTATTCTGCTCAAAGCGTCAGCGTTAGTATTTAGTTTACCTTTTTTATACACTATTTCATAGTCATATTCTTCAAGTTTTAATCTCCATCTAACCAGCTTTGAATTTGGTTCTTTTAGATTCATAATCCAAGTTAGTGGTTTATGGTCTGTTACAATTCTAAACTTATGCCCGAAAAGATATGGTCTGAAATACTTTGTAGCCCATACGACAGCCAAGAGTTCTTTTTCAATTGTAGAGTAATTGATTTCTGTATCTGTAAGAGTTCTACTTGCGAAGCATATTGGCTTGTCGTTTCCTATAGTCCCTTGAGAAAGCACAGCGCCTATTGCATAATTACTTGCATCCGTGGTGAGGTTAAATGGTTTAGAAAGGTCTGGATATTGAAGAAGAGGGTCGTTTGTCAATATATTTTTGCAGTTTTCGAAAGCCTGCACATATCTGTCGTTAATATCTATGTATCGTCCTTTTTTTAGACATTCTGTCATTGGTTTAGTCAGTTTTGCAAAATCTTTGATAAATTTTCGGTAATAACCTAATAATCCTAGGAAAGATTTTATTTCTTTTTGCGTTTTCGGTATTGGATAATTTTTTATTGCAGAAATTTTTTCGGGATTGGGTTTAATTCCGCTTGTGGATACTATGTGTCCTAGAAATGCACATTCTTTGTGTAAGAATTCCGATTTGTCTAGTTGTACTTTGAGATTGGATTCTCGTAGTCTATTAAATACTTTTTTTATATTTTCGATATGTTCTTGTAGGGAAGTTGAATAAATGATAATGTCGTCCAAATATACTAAGCATATATTTCCTATTAAGTCCCTTAAAACATTATCCATAACTCTCTGGAACGTTGACGGCGCGTTTTTTTGACCGAAAGGCATTCTTACATATTCATAATGACCGCCTTCTACGGAAAATGCCGTTTTCCTTATATCTCTAGGATCCATTTCAATCTGGTGGAATCCGCTGGCAAGATCTATAGTGGACAAATACATACATTTGCCAATTTTGTCTAAAATATCATTAACGCTTGGAATTGGGTAGCGATCTGTTACAGTTTTTTCATTAAGTTTTCGAAAGTCAATCACTAGGCGCAATTTTTGCTTCCCGCTGGCATCCTTTTTCTTTGGGACTACCCAAACTGGGGCGGTCCATGGTAAAAAACTATGCCTAATAATGCCCTGTTGAAGCATGGAATTTATTTGCTTTCGTACTTCCTCCCTGTGAATGTAGGGGTATCTGTACGATTTTGTATAAATGGGCAGGTCGTCCGTAGTGCAAATTCTGTGTTTAATTTGATTTGAAAATGAAAAGGACTGACCGTCTTGAAAAAAGATATCTTCGAATTCTTTGCACGTTTTTAATAACAACCTTCTTTCCTCTATATTCAAATGTTTTGTACGTATTGAATTTTCTATATCTATTCTTGGACTTGGTCGATCAGTTTCTATATTGAAATTGTTAACTTCAATGAGTTCTTCAGTATTGTAAATGGAAGTTTTTATCGGTTGTTCTATTAAAATTATCTTGTGTCGAGTCATTACAAATCTCAACAAAACTATACCATTCTTTTGCATGATAAATACCTTCAGAGATGAATAAGTTTTTTCCTAAAAATATTTTAGGAATGAAAATGTCACCATTTTCTATGTCAACTGGTGCTTTTATTATCGTTTTAGTATTACCCGGAATGGTGTATTTACCTGAACTCAAATTTGGCTTAAATTTAAGAGGAATGATTGTATTTCTAGTTATTAGTGTTTTGTTTTCTAAATCAACCTTGGCTTTGAGTTGTGTTAATATGTCTAATCCTAGTAATCCGTCAAAATAATTGTGGAACTTGAATACAAGGAATTCTAACATTCCTGAATATTGTAATTCACGAAATGCGGGGATTGTGGTTTTTTTATTTAATTGGTGTTTGTTTAAGAGGGTTGGTATTGTTACGGGTTCACATGTTCGTATATAAATAGGGTTAATATGTTCTGGGTTAATAAAGGATGATGACGCTCCAGTATCGATAAGAAATTTTAGCTGTTTTCCGGATTGAGTGAATATTTGGATATAAGGTAAGATGAAACCATGTTTATTGATATCTATGTACCCGTTGGTTTCTCGAGGCATCTAACCGAAAATTTGTCGTGTCCTTTATTTCGTTGCAATTATGGTTGTTGTCGATATTGCTACATTCTGCGTACTGATTGTAGTAATCATCCAAGTTTTGTTGATAGTTAAAACGTGGTTGTGGACTTTTATAGTGATTTTTATAAGCATTTGCAGAATTAATATTATGGAATTCATGTAACTGTCTAGGGAATCCTGTTCCTCTACGTGATTGAGTACTCTGTCTAAGGTGAGTATAACCTGAGCTTGTGTCCATGGGTTCGGGTAAAGGTTGGGGATTGATTTGTGAAGTGAAGGTATTTGACTGGTTCTTTCTGTTTAAGAATGTGTTAGGAGGTGCAATTCTCTGATCGGAGAAATTTTGATGAGGTGGATTTTGCGTATTGTTCTTAAATATGAAAGATTGGTTCTGCTTATAAACGTTTGACCTGTTTTGTTATCCAAATTGTGGAGTGCTAAATGTAGGAGAATTAAATTGCATATTGTTGCTGGTGTTAAAATAGCTTGGGTTTCTAAATGGAATATATGTATTTTTCTGATATTGTGATTTATTTAGGAATGGTTTACTATTGTCATATTTTACGTAGAACATATTCTGTTATTCTATACAAAATGTGAAAGCTTCAGCTAATGAATTTGGTTTCATTGCACGAATATTTGATCCTAAAGGCTCTCTTAGTCCGGATAAAAATGTATTAATGCTCATTTTTCCGAAAAGGTCTTTTTTTACTCTTATGACATTTTCATCTTTTTCATGAATTAATAAATTGTTATTCATTGAAGCTTGAATCTCTACTATTATGCTATAAAATTCTTCGACAGTTTTATTTCCTTGTTTCAAGGAATGTAAATCTCGGATAAGTGAAGTTTCATTTCTCTTATCTGAGTAGTGTAGAATTAGGTTATCTTTTATATTTTCCCAGCACAAACTTGTACCATATACGTTTAGTACTTCATTTGCAGGGCCAATTATTTTATTTCTAATTGCTCTAAGTAAAATTTTGGCATAGGCAGAGCCATCAATATCAATAATGTAGCTTAAAATTTCTTCAACGTTATTAATAAACTCGAAAAGAAGTCGTGGATTTCCATCAAATTGTGGCAAATCTTTGATCGCGTCTGGGATTCTAAGAGAATCGAAAACTTGTCTAGCTTGAGATTCGTTATTTCGGTTCATTCTGAGATTTAAATTTTCTTCTAGTGATATATTAATATTGCCTATTTCTATGTATTCAGATATAGATGTAAGGGTTCTATTGTAATGATACGGCTGATTTCTAAAAAACTTTTTCATTTAATATTCTTTTTTTTCAATAAATTTAGCTTCACAAGATTTCAGTTTAGTTTTACTTTTTATAATAATTTATTAATTTTATATGATGAGTAATAATTTATATTTGGTCTTGTGTTATATTCTGGAGGGTCTAGAATTTAGAATCGCAGAATGTTTTTTTAAAAAAAGTGATTTTCACTTCCTATTTATGAAACCGTATTTTATTGTGTTTATTTCAATATTCGACTTACATGTACCCAATTATTGTAGAGAGGACGTATGTCTCCGAATATTAGTTTCCCTTGCGTCGATATTCCCTCGATGATTGATTTTTCCTGTGTCGATATTCCCTCGATAATTGATTTT
Organism: Sicus ferrugineus; assembly: GCA_922984085.1. NCBI lineage: Eukaryota > Metazoa > Arthropoda > Insecta > Diptera > Conopidae > Sicus > Sicus ferrugineus. The sequence goes on from OV277349.1 coordinate 22,448,245, forward strand.
TTCTGTGTCGATGTTCCTTCGACGATATTAGTTCTTATTTTACTGATGTTCACTCAGCACTTTAAAGTTCTTTTTGGCCGGTTTGCCGACTGCGCCAGTTATGGTTACTCCTCGGAGTTTCACAAAAAAAATCGCGAAGTTTATACTTTGTGTAACCTTCTTTATTCAAATCTATACAATGAATGACACAGGTTTTTATCTTGTCGGTCTTTTTATACCCTGAATGAACTGCGTCTACAAATATTTCTCAGAGATAAAACTGCATAGACAGTTAAATTGTTATCAGTTCCACATGTGGTCCTATGTAAACAAATGTATATGAGTAATCCCTTTTTCTTCAGATAAGAATACAGCTAGTTCTTAATTGCTAATAAAAATATTTTTAGGGTTGAATACAGAGTAAGTAAAATAAATATTTCTTATTCTAAAATGGGAACACGGGCGATAGCTGTCAAAGTCGGACGTGATTTCTTTCCTACTAAAAAAAAAATAAAAATTTTATATAAAAAAAATAAAAATATTAATTTCTTTGCCTTTGCATTGATTTTGCAAATAATTTTGACCACAAAAGTTCGCTCATAAGAGTGTAAAGTGGTTTACGGTTTTTAAATGGCTTCGCAAGCCAATCTCAAGGTTAAAAAAGTGCCACCGGATAAGTCTTTGTTGCCGTCATCAAAAAAGTCACTGGATCAGGATTTGGCGAATGCATGTTTTGATGCTACTCCTACTACAGATGGTCGAGGTTCAAGCGAGTCTCAGATGTTTCAATTTGGCGCTGTGTCTGCCGTCAACGTTCAACCGGCTTCTGATCGCCATAATGAATTTTCAACTACTTCAATGGAATGTACAGATGTCAACACTAAGGAATTTGAAAATGTGGTTAATAAACGCCGCAGAACAGGAAGTAATCATGAAATTGATCTGTCATCTTACGCTATGAGGAGTCAAGTGCAGCTTTCTCAATCGAAACAGATAAGTTCAGAAAATCGTTTTGCTATACTAGGTAAACTGGAAATTGAATCTGACCCGACTACCGTTAGACCTCGGCAACCTGCACATCAGAAAGCCAATGTTAAAAGTATTGATAATACCTTTTGTCCTCCAATTTTTCTATATCATGTAGATATCAAACATTTAGTTAAGCAATTAAATGAGAAAAATATTGTTTTTAAAATTGTAAACAAAAACAAAAATAAGAGTAAACTTTATCTTAAAAGTGCATCAGCTCATTCCGAAATGATGCAACTCTTAAATGATAAAAATGTGGAGTCGTACTCCTACACTCCCAAACAGCTAAAACATACTAAGTTGGTTTTACGGGGACTGTATCATAATACTGAAACTGACGAGATCAAGAGTGCAATCGATTTCTTAGTTCCAAACATAGTGTCGAACGTTTCAAAGTTTTCAACCATTTATTCGAAAAAAAACAACATTGACACAGGTTTATTTCTTATTACGTTGAATTTGGGAAAGTCAGCAAATGAGGTAACAGCTCTAAGGTTCCTTCTTAACCAAAGGATCACTTGGGAATCACCCAGAAATTCTAAGAAGGAGGTACAGTGTTGGAGATGCCAGAAATGGGGTCATATGTCCAATAATTGCAACAGACCCTTCTGTTGCGTTAAGTGTGATCAAAAGCATCTACCAGGGGCTTGTAAGTTTGTTTCGAATGCGAACAATTTGCCTTATTGTGTGAATTGCCAACAGTCTGGCCATCCGTCAAGTTTTAGAGGTTGCCCAGTGTTCAAGAAATTCGTTGAAGGCAAAAATAATCGTAAAAAAGAATCTATTGATAGAAAAATGTTGGCTTCAGCTAATGTGCGCACTTCAATTAACAATTCTAACTTCATATCTCCTAACAGGTCTTTTGCCAGTCTTTTTAAAGATTCTGTTCCGAAAAAATCCGCAAGGCCTGCTTTAATTAAGGAATTTTTAGAGATTGCAAACTCACTGTGTCAACCTGTGGAGCTTTCTTTAGAAGACAAAATTGTGTTATTTTTATCAGATTACAAATCACTGTCAAAAGTGGAAGCTAAGAAACGTTGCATGTCTCTTTTACAAGAAGTTAACGATGCCTATGGTCCGTGATTCTCTTAACGTTCTTTCATTTAATGTTAGGTCACTAATTGAAGTGAGCCGAAGACTAGATTTACTACAGTTGTTAAATTTAAATAACATTGACGTTGCGTTTGTTCAGGAAACTCACTTGAGGGCTAATCAAAAAGTTTACCTGGAGGATTTTACATTTCTTCGTGATAATAGTCAGCTTGGGGTTGGCATAGTATTAAGGAAGTCTTTGAAATTTTCGAAAATTAACGGTGTTGGAATAAGTTTTCCTAATTTATTTATATCAATTGACACTCTAGTTAATGGTGTCACCAAGAAATATTTATTTGGGTCGTTTTATATTCCATGTAACTCTCCACATTCTTTAGTCTATGATGGGCTATCAATCTTAGCGCGCTTGTCTCAAAATTTTGATGGAACCATTGTTGGAGGAGACTTCAATGCAAAAAACGTTGACTGGGGTGATTCCATTAATAATACCAATGGTAATGCACTCTTCAGTTGGTTACAGCACAATATTCTCAGCTTCACAAGGTTATCGGACTCAACACCTTCTTATCCTAACGGTTCGTCTTTTCTTGACCACTTCCTAATCAGCTCAAATCTTTTAAACTCCACAAATCCAAATTTTAAAATTTCCAGTCTTCCTACTTTTTCTGATCATTACCCTCTTAAATTGCATATTAAATTCACGGATTTTGAGTTTCTTCTCCATTCCCCCCATTTTTTCACCTCCTTCAGAAGAACCAATTGGGATACGTTTAGAAATGATTTCGTTAATGAAATAATAAATCATTTTCCTCCGTCTTGTAGAAATTTAAGTAATCACGAAATTGATGCTTTCATATCACTGTTTTCTAATTCTTTAAATTCATTGGTTACACTTCATTCTGAAAGAATTGTTAGAGAAAATAAAAAAATTATTATTTCTGACAATATAAAATATTTGTTTAAAATCAAGCATCGTTGGCAGAGGGATTTGAAGCGTATTTATCATTGTAATTTCAACCGTTCAAGTCCAAGTTACTTACTCCTGTCTAAGCAAATTCAACTGTTGAGCATTATTATTAAAAAACAAGTAGAAATTGAACAGTCCAAAATTTTTAGCGTTAAACTGAGCAAAATTGTGCCAGGCCCAAGGGCTCATAAACAAATCTATAGTTTAATAGGAGCTAAAAAAAAATCATTAGCAAAAAACCTTTCAGTTAACGGCGTCGATATTGAAAATAACGATGAAAAACTGCAACATCTGCTAGCTCATTTTTCCAATATTTACAAGGGTTCTCCTCCTGGCAGGGACATTTCTTATATAGAAAATTCGCTAACAAATATTTTTGCTCAATCTCCACAAAGCATCCATATTTTTAGTAATGTTTTAAGTGCACTCAATGAATGCCACCTTCCTATGTTGACTTATTTGGACGAAGTTTTCTCTTGTGCTGTTAAACTGAATAGCAAAAGGTCTTCTGGTCTAGATGACGTCTCTAATTTCTTAATTAAAAGACTTCCTATGAAAGCTTTTGAATATATTGCAATTGTTTTTAATAATTGTTTAAATAATTCATATTTTCCTGACGCGTGGAAAGTCTCTAAGATTATTCCTATTCAAAAAAAGTCAAACAACTTTGAGGTAAATAATCTGAGACCAATTTCTTTGTTGTCTAATCTAGGAAAGCTTTTTGAAAACGTTATTCGCAGAATTATGGACGTCGGGCTGGATCCATCTTATATTCCAAATTTGCAGTTTGGTTTTAAAAAAGGTCACTCAACAGTTGATGCTTTATTGAAATTTCAAAATGATATAGTTTCTAACTTGCGTAATCGTCGTTGCACCGTTGCAATTTCTTTAGACATTGATAAGGCTTTTGATCGCGCATATCATAACGGAATTCTTTTTAAAATGTTTCAAATTGGTTTCGCTCCCTCAATTATTAAATTATTCAAGAGTTTCTTTGCAAACAGAAAGTTTTGCGTTCTTTTTAATGGATTGCTTTCGGATATTGGTGACATAAGTTGTGGAGTCCCTCAGGGTTCCATCTTAGCTCCTCATCTTTTCAATATTTTAATGTACGATTTCCCACACTTTGGGCCTAATTCGACGGGTCTTTTGTATGCTGACGACTCTCTTCTGTACTCTCACCATGAGTCCCCTAAGTTGGCGTTAGATCAGACTTTGCAACATCTGCAAATTGTACGACGTTTCTACGAGAAATGGGGTATTAAAGTTAATGCATCTAAAAGTGAAGCCATTTGCATCAGGAATGCTTCAGGGAAATGTAAGTCGTTTGTTGTGCCTGAAAGCAAAACTTTACAATTCGCTCTGAATGGGTCTGAGATTCCTTTCAAGGATTCCATTAAATATCTTGGCATTAATTTTTACAGTCTTCTGAAATTTAACAAACATGCAAGAATTGTACTGAAAAAAGCTTACAGAATTTTGGGCACTTTTTCAAGTATTTTTTGGAACAGAAACTTACCAAAAAGGACAAAACTTTTGTTGTATAAAACCTGTATTAGACCTGTTATCTTGTATGGATTTCCTATTTGGTTTAACGTTTCTCCAACTGTCATTAGAGAATTTGAAATTTTAGAACGCAAGGTCTTACGTCATTGCATTGGAAAGTATTTCCAATCGCCTACAAAACGTTTCTCGAATCGTTTCGTTTATTCGGAAGCTAAAGTTTGCCCAATTGGCCTTTACGTGTCAGATATTCTACATAGATTTATCAATAGAATTTCTTGCCATGTTAACGATTGCATTCTTGATATCTTCAACCAACAAAGAGTTTTTAGCTGGTCAAATTTAAGGTATTTATCACCCATTGGCTTCGCTAACGAAGCTCCCGCTAATTTTGATTTAAATGTGTCACTTTGTCACAATTTTTATAAAAATACAGTTCCTGATTCTCATAGAGGTTAGCACTCAAATGTGTCTAAAAGGTTTGTTTTCTCTTTTTTGGTTTTGTATTAATTTTTTATTATTTTTTTTCTTTATTTTTCTTTTCTTAGAGCACTAAGTTAGCATTAAGTTAGCATTAAGATCTAATCTAGGTTAAGTGATCTATATATCTCAATCCATGTCAGCTCCGGGAGCAAGAGCGTTTAATGTTCATGTTATTGTTTTCTTCAATGTTCTCTTCTTATTAATAAGTTTGATACTGCTGTACATATATGTTTTTTAGATAATACATTATAGTCTTTAATTTTTATCCACAATTGTAATTTGAATTTTTGTAAACTTATAATGTTGTTGAAAAAAAGGCTCAATAAAATTTCAATTCAATTCAATTCAATTATTCTAAAATGTTGTTGCATAAAGCTCGACAGGATGATAAGTGTTGGCGTTACTGTAACTCGCGCCCGTACTCGTTCTCACAGTACGTACATTTCTAAATTAGCATTTACATATTTGTAGAGGTTTATTTACATATTTACCTATGTAATCGCTTAGTCAGCATTTGCAATAGTACATCATCCATACCCAGCGATCAACGCTCTTGAAGTGCTTATACCGCACTTTCGTTCGCGTGGCTATGCATGCAGTACGTTGGTTTTTTGTTTATTTCTTTTTTTTTAGTTTTTGGTCATTTGAAATTGGTGATCTTAGACACTTGCATGCTGCAGTACATTGGGCACGCACTACAAAGTTTCAGCGGCAACCGTTCAATTTTCGATTTCATCGAGCATGTAGAAGAATTGGCTGAGAGCTGCTAAATCAGACGAATTTAAAGCACGAATTTAATTCGCACGTTATTTTTATACCCTAAACCCGAAGGGAGTAGGATATATTCACTTTGTTCTTCCGTTTGTAACCCAGAGGAGGAGACGAGATAGATATAGAAAAGTATATATATTCCTGCTCAGCGTCACCTCCTGTATCGATTTAGCCCTGTGCGTTCGTCTGTCTGTCTGTCTGTTGAAATCACGATTACGGAGAACGAAAAGAGATATCGCAATGAAATTTGGCACAAATATTCTGTGTATTTGGCACAAATAACTGTGCAACCAGGAACGTAAGTTACTTTTAAGAAGAGAGTCGACTTTTAAATTCGAAAGTAGCCGAAGACTGGATGAGCTATGTAGAAAATAAATGCACATGAGTGAAAACAAATATGTCTGTGTTTTTCTTTTCTACTCCGTCCCCACAGAAGAAAAACGAAACAGGCTTTACGAATTTGTTTCAAAATACCACAAATATTATAAAACAAATATCACAAACAATCGAGAAAATTCTTAATAATACGTATTCTTATTGTAGATTCCGATGATATTAATTACAACATGAATACTAATACTACTACTGAAACACAAAATGATGATGCCAATATGGTAGATCTCAACAATTCTTTGATTACGGGACGTATCGCCGAAATTGAACAGCAATTATTGTCTCGGGAAGAAGGTACGGCAGTTAAAAGTAATATTAATTTAGAAGCAGTTTCAGGTGATGTAGTTCTAGACAAACCTTTGGATTCATCAGTGGTCAGCTGCATTCCTACAAATTTAACCGAATTTTCGAGAAAGACCGTTTCAAGCAGACGAATTTCAAAAAATTTTCAGCGCTTTCTTAGGTAAGAACCTAATATTATATACAAATTTAATTACAAATGCAATTAAAAAAACACAATATTAAAAAATTTTCTTATATTTAAGTATTGGTTTCGCGTATAGCTTAGTCATTTTTCAATCGTAATGTATTAATATATATAGTATTTTATATATTGCAGATTATATTCAAATTCTGTTTGAAAAAAGTTTGAAAGTTCAACTTACTTAATATATGTATAGAATGCCAGCGGGTGAGCAGAGGTGCCAGACTCAGAGATAAACTGTTTTTTGATGATATTGAGATTATAAAATTCCCTACAGGTGTAGGGAATATTCACTTTGTTCTTCCGTTTGTAATGTAGCGAATGAGACGAGATACATATAGAAAGGTATATATATTCTTGCACAGCGTCACCTCCTGAATCGATTTATCCCTGTCCGACCGTCTGTCTGTCTGTATGTTGAAATCACGATTACGGGAGAACGAAAAGAGATATCGCAATGAAATTTGGAAAAAATATTCTTTGTTATGTAGGGCTGCTTGTGATTGAAAATGAGCGAGCTGGTAAACAGCCACGCCTACTTTACATACGGAATGTAAAGGCACCTCGTTTCAAAAAATTTTATAATCTCAATATCGCATAAACCGTGTGGGATGGTATAATTTTATTCCGGAACATATACCGCCTTTCCGAAAATGTTTACAAAAAATGGGCGTGCCACGCCCACTAATAACAAAGTTGGAAATATCTCATGAACGGTATAAGGTATTGTGATGCAATTTTGCCACGATGTATCCGGAAGCATTGCCAATAATCTTGCCAAAACTGGCTTTGCCACGCCCACTTATACAAAAGTTGTCAATATCTCATAAACGGTTCAAAATATTAATACGTAATTCTATCTAGCAGTATCTAGAGACGTTACAAAAACATTTGCCCGAAATGGGCGTGGTCCGCGTACTTATACAAAAGTTGTTTTGTACAAAAGTTGCTAATTTAAGAAATTATAATTTTTTCAGTTACTCGGCTGTAGTGTATTTAGATTTCGGCCAGGCCGAAAACAACACTTTTACTTGTTTAATTGTTCGGAGGTTGAGAATTCTCGTGGGATTTTTAATGTTTGAGGATATTTTTTACGGGCTTCTATATATAATGTGTGGGTCTGAAGATTTTCATGGGATTTAAAATGCTCCTGGGGATTTTTCGGGCGAATTTCAGATGGTGTCGGCTAGCTGCTGGCAGCTTACGGCTGGGCGGAGGGGCAGACGAATATTTGGAAGGACGGTTGGAGTGAAGGAGTGAGTTTTGTAAGCAAAGGGATGAGTGGAAAGTGATGCATCGTTTATGAGTATAAGGGCTTCAGCGCTGGGAAGTATGTGTACGTTTAACATGATTGAAATTATACGGATTTTGAGTCTGACTGTTTGTCATAATTTCTTCATCTTGGAATTGGCTTTTTTTCAATAATTGAGTATTAGGGAGACTTGGACAAAGTTTTTATCACATTTATTGTTAAATTTTTGAGGGAGGGAAACTATGCAAATATTCTGCGGTCATTTTTAATAGTGTAGAATCTGAATGGTTCCATAGCCTTGACATTCATGATAATTTTCTGGTTGAAGTTTTTCTGGTTAAAATCCTCCACAGCAGCGAAAGAGAGCGGAAAGCTCAACGTGTTATAGATTAATTTTTTCCTTTTCCCTTTTTAACTTATGCGACAAACTATTTTTAATAATTTTTTTCGATTTGTCTGCACCTGACCAAAGTTATACAGAAATAAAATTTTCAGAACTAAAATGCAGTATTTATATCACGGCTGCATAAACAACATTTAGCAGTACGTAAGTACAGTACCTTCAAAAAGTGTATTAATACTTGCGAAACTCTCAAGAAGTTTTTTTTTTCACCTTGGAATTTAAATTAGGAAGAGGATAAGAAGGAGAAAGACATCGAAATGAAGGAGTCTTGGTCAAAAGAACTGAAGTATGGAGTAGTAAAAAATCCATCCATGTCTGTAAGGACAAAATTTCTTGGGGAAATTTTCACAACACATTTTTTCTTATAACCATAAATATGAGTTCATAAAATTAATACTTTGAAGTTAATTATGTAATTTTATTTTTGAGATTGAGGATAATTATTGAATTAATTATTATTAAGTGCAGTGCCACTCAGTAATGGTAATTTAAAATTCTACGGGGTCACCCTGGCATACTCATTCACATATTCTTGCTCTACAGGAGGGAAAGCGAGAGAGTCCGCACTGAGAACTTGAAGGCAAACGACGGATACCCATCGATAGCAGCCAGCATACACAAATAAACTCAACAACAGGAAGAAAACAACGCTCACATTCAACGCAGCAATGGAGGCGAAAAATAACAACAGGAATGGAGAAACCGGTAGGAAACAGCGTGAGCGTTCCAGAAGGGAAGCTCACTCTCAGACGAAAAATCATCAACAGGAGTGGAGAAACTAGTAGGGAACAGCGTGAACATTCTAGAAGGCTCACTCTCGTACAATAAGCAACAGTATATAAAAGTCAGCAATATTCAGATTTCTTCGTAAGTGCCGCGATTGCAGTCCTTCCCCAAAACTGTAATCAAAAACTTCCTTTCTGTTAGAGGTTAGAGGAGGAAGTTAGAGGTTGCGGATGTCAAAGTCCTTTTCGATTGTTGTAGACATATTGCTGTCAAGTTTCTTCCCAGGAGTTCCCTTCTCCATAACTATAATAAAAACTTCCTTTCGTGTGATTTTAAAGAGAGGATTTGCGGTAGTCAGAATTTTCGCTATTTCACGAAGTCAAGTCAAGTCTAGTTTCTTCCGAGGCAATATTTAGCTTTCCGCACGTAGCGCGCCGCGATCTTTTCTCTCGGTGAGTCAAGATTAAATAATGTTGGAATAGTAAAGTTCAGACTGAGACACGACGTACCAAAGCTCCAAAGACGCATAAGTGAGGTGAAAAACTATTCGGTACAGCAACTAGTGATTCGACGAGTAACTCTGTTACGCTACGTTTCTGCGGCAAATGCAAGAAACTCACGCTTGGCTTCCACCCCAAGTGAACAAACTCACGCTCGCTCGGGCAGTGCGGGTCATCGTTTTCATCGCACCAAAGGAATCTCTGGGCATGCCTGTCGCCTTCTGCTACGTTAATTAAATGGAACATTTCAACGATATCACCTTCTATTGCTTACTGGCGGACGCGAAAACTCAGCAGTATCCCAATAAGTGAATTGAGGAGATCTGGCCCAGGAATAATGAAGTCAACAAGGTTGTGTCGTTACATTTGGCAGCTGCGTCCTACATTGGGCGTACCTTGTTCGGCTTGTTTAGATTAACGGTGGTAAAAATAGGCAAGTACCACTTTTTAGCTTCCTAGCTCTTTAAGCTCGGGCTTCTTGCCAAACTTTGCCTGGAGGCACATTGAGCACTTAAGCGCCATTTTAAGGGAGCGTTAAGTGCCTATTTTTCCAGAGGATCTCAACTTCGAATCGGCCGTCCCTCGTCGCTTTTAGAAGTTAGCTGCTTCGACTTCGCAGACTCTACGTTGAAGGAATCCTTTACAATTTGATGCAGCGCTTCGTAGCGTTTTGGACAATCACACATGTGAATGTTGACCCCGTGTTATCGGTATTTTTTCCGTTCCCTTGAATCGTCCAACCTAGGCGGGTCTTCGCATAAATATTTTTAAAGGGACGGCCAGCTTCCAGTTTTTGGCGCTGATTAATACTGCTGGCTTGGCATTCATAGGGGGAAATTTGAATGCCTGGTAAGTGTGGGTACTCATCGCCGATTTCGTTCATATTGATCGCCTGCTTCGGCAGTTCTAGGTTTAACGTTGTGAGCTCCGCTCATTTTATATTTAATTTTATTATGAACGCCCGAAATCTCGAACGAAGTTCTCAGCAATGAGTCCTCAGTGCGGGACACAACATTTGTTCAATGTAAACACAATGTGTCTGACATCCTCTTCAAGCCTAGGTGATCAGAAATATATTTCTCACAGAGGAGCCTTCTTCTATGAATTCAAACGCGTTAATAGAATTGTTCTATAGGAATATATACAAATAAGAATGATTCTAAAGAATAAGACAAATACGGCTGTTCATCAATACCGCTGTCAGCACGTATTTGCTCATTTGGCATCTTGCTTAAGGGTATTGGGTTATTACTCACGGTTTGGGTTTTTACTCACGGGTCACTCTTGTGGCGCGTGTTTGTGCAGGAGCCTGTGGTGTTTAAATTTTCATCCATCGATGCCGCATTCCTTTATGACGTTGCATTTTTCGCGGTTAAAAAAATACATTGCAGACTAAAGGTAGTTTTTTAAAACTAAATTTTCAACGTTTGTATAATTTCTGAAATTATTGCCGGCAGAGGAAGTTTGTTTTTTTACCATGTCACTCGTCTTCCCTTTTAAACATGACTGTAGGCAAATCAAATCATGCGGGTCTTCGCATAAATATTTTTAAAGGGACAGCCAGCTTCCAGTTTTTGGCGCTGATTAATACTGCTGGCTTGGCATTCATAGGGGGAAATTTGAATGCCTGGTAAGTGTGGGTACTCATCGCCGATTTCGTTCATATTGATCGTCTGCTTCGGCAGTTCTAGGTTTAACGTTGTGAGCTCCGCTCATTTTATATTTAATTTTATTATGAACGCCCGAAATCTCGAACGAAGTTCTCAGCAATGAGTCCTCAGTGCGGGACACAACATTTGTTCAATGTAAACACAATGTGTCTGACATCCTCTTCAAGCCTAGGTGATCAGAAATATATTTCTCACAGAGGAGCCTTCTTCTATGAATTCAAACGCGTTAATAGAATTGTTCTATAGGAATATATACAAATAAGAATGATTCTAAAGAATAAGACAAATACGGCTGTTCATCAATACCGCTGTCAGCACGTATTTGCTCATTTGGCATCTTGCTTAAGGGTATTGGGTTATTACTCACGGTTTGGGTTTTTACTCACGGGTCACTCTTGTGGCGCGTGTTTGTGCAGGAGCCTGTGGTGTTTAAATTTTCATCCATCGATGCAGCATTCCTTTATGACGTTGCATTTTTCGCGGTTAAAAAAATACATTGCAGACTAAAGGTAGTTTTTTAAAACTAAATTTTCAACGTTTGTATAATTTCTGAAATTATTGCCGGCAGAGGAAGTTTGTTTTTTACCATGTCACTCGTCTTCCCTTTTAAACATGACTGTAGGCAAATCAAATTTTCCGCTTTCGAATATCCGGTAACCGCAGTGCTATTTTGAAACTTTCTTTGCAATTCCTTGGCAATCGCATTTCCATGATGATCGGAATCGCATTTCCATGAGGATGACGCTCGTGGTCCGAATGAGGTAACGGTACTAATTTGACCGTTGGAGCCATGCGACATTGAACCATGCGACTGTTATCAATACACAGATTTCAATAGCGTTTATAACTTTTACTTTACGTTCAAATAAAAAACTCACTTATAAAATTCAATTTGTAATTTGTACGCTTTAAAAATTGTCTGTGCGTCCGACTCAGTATTCAGTTCAGCACTGCCGAAACCAGAAAATTACGATGTTTGGGTAGGTGTTAACCGAGACTTGTTCATATGTATGTGTATGTATGTACTGTTACATATATATAGTATTTATGTACAATAATGTGTGCAGTTGCGACAACAAAATTTTTCATAAACGTGTGGCTACTTATTCGCTTATGGGAGCAGATATCTACCCTCTGATTCTGATCGAGACCATCAAAGATACAATTTTTGGCTCGCTGCTTGCTCAAAATACCGTGTTTGGCTGGGTTTTAACGGAACCTATTCCTCAAACCCCACCTTCTACTCAGATACCTACTAGAGTTTAATTTCTTAATGAAGTGACGCTTGATCGCCAGATTTCTCGGTGTTGGGAATTAGAAGACATTCCGAGAAAACGCTATCTAAGTTCATCCGAAAAATATTGCATGGAAAATTTCGTGAAAACCACACAGACACAGCAGACAGATTGGACAGCGGACGTTATATGGTAACGCTGCCATTTAAAGAAAGTTACGAATTACGTACAAATTACGATTTTCTCGTGAAATCGCTCTCAAGAAATTCCTATAGCAATCACAGCAATACGATGCTGTGATTCGAGACTACTCAGAACTCGATCACATGCATCTGGTTAATATGTCGGAACATAAAGTTCGTTCCGATCACTATTACCTGCGACATCGTGCAGTCATAAAGCCCGACAGCACTTCAACTAAGGTTCGAATAGTTTTTAACGTGTCGTTCCCCACTACGAATGGGGTCAGTTTGAATGATGTCCCCTACTCTGGATCAGCTCTTCAAGCTGGTCTCACTTTCCTTGTTTTAAACTGTCGACATTTTAAATACGTCTTCAATGGCAATATCGAGAAAATGTACCTCCAAATCCGAGTTGCCCCTCAACACGCACGAGATCAGCGTATTATCTTCAGATATGCATCCTCAGAAGACATCAGGACTTTGAAGTGCAAACTGTCACGTTTGGTGTAAACTGCGCCCTATATTTAGCAATTCGCACACTTCATCGCCTCGCTGGAGATATTGAAACCGTATTCCCGATGTTCTTAAAAATTACATGTATGTCGATGATGCGCTCGCCGGCGCCCACGACATAAATACTGCTCTTCAAACTCGGCACGAAATAACTGCCGTATTGAAGTCTGTAGGTTCGCAGTACCTCGTTCCGATTATGTACTGCGAACAATACCGCGATCCTGCACGGTGTTCCTTCGGGAGACCTACTGATCCGAGATTTCCTCGAGCTCGAAGTGGCCAGTAGTGCCAAAACTCTTGATATTCGTTGGAAAGCGAAAACTGATGGCTTTTGTTTCGAAGTCAAAGCTTTCAATATCGAAGTCCAATACACAAAGAGACAAGTGCTATCCATTATCGCGAGAAGATTCGATCCAGCTGGTTAGCTAGCGCCTCTTATCGTTCCCGAAATTCTTCAAAATAGGGTGATTTTTTGCACGATTATCATCAAATAAATGCAATGAATAGCCCGCAATGTCTACGTTACATTATTCCCACGCATGTGCTGTTGTGCTGTTTAGATATGCATTTCTGAATCCCAAGAAACACGCGTTTCATTATTGTACTCTAAAACAAAAGTTGCTCCCATAAAAACGCTTTCAATACCACCGCTCCAGTTATGTGGCGTTGCGTTTATTTCAGATATGCTTAGCGCATTAATGCCTCAACTTGACTGCCCACGGTACGATCTATACTGGTGGACAGATTCTACCATTGTCCTCGCATGGTTGAAACGACCCCTGGCACGTGGACTACCTTCGTAGCGAACCGTGTCTCCAAAGTCGTAGAAGTTCTCGACAGTTTCCATTGGTAAATTCACATAGAATCCTCACAAAACCCTGGTGATTTAGCCAGCCTGAACCCATTAGAATTATAACGTTCATTATTATGGTGGCACGTCTCCGACTGGCTCACTTCAGACAAACGGCATTGGCCTCAAATATCTGCTTTGTATTGATATCGATCTTTAGATTGAATTGGAAGCTTGAAACGACCCTTTTCGCCTCGGTCTCCTAGAGGCGGCGAATATTCAAGAAAATTTATTGAGAGACGGGACCAGTGTTAGTTGTTATTTATCATATTTATTTTCTAAATTCAATTCCTATCATCTAATTAGATTATGGCTAACAAGGTGTCTTAGCTGTAGTAATTGTTACAAACGAATCTGTGTATCTCTGTGACTCTGGTATGCGAGAAAACTGTTTTGCAGAAAAGAAGACTTCGATGCGGCACAAGAGAATTTCGATGAAATTAAAACTTCGGTGCGTAGAAAGACTTCGGTGCTTAGAAGAACTTCGGTGCGAAAAAAAACGTCGGTGCGTGAAAAAAAACTGGCGATGTAAACTGTCGTGCAGAAAGACGACGGCTAGGGTATCTAGCGGAACTCGTGAGTATTAATTCGTCAGGGCTAACGATCGCGTGTTTCGCTCGGTGTATCTAACACGCTCGTGTTTTGCTATAAGTTTCCCTTTAAGCTCGAATTAATCGTACTAGTTACTGGTCTACTGGACCATCCTTTTGGAACCTCGGTAACGAGAGCGGCTGCAGAGAGGAGAGGACTCTTTCTTAAGATTCTTAAGAAGAGAGTAAAGAATAAGAATAAGAATAAGAATAAGAATAAGAATAAGAATAAGAATAAGAATAAGAATAAGAATAAGAATAAGAATAAGAATAAGAATAAGAATAAGAATAAGAATAAGAATAAGAATAAGAATAAGAATAAGAATAAGAATAAGAATAAGAATAAGAATAAGAATAAGAATAAGAATAAGAATAAGAATAAGAATAAGAATAAGAATAAGAATAAGAATAAGAATAAGAATAAGAATAAGAATAAGAATAAGAATAAGAATAAGAATAAGAATAAGAATAAGAATAAGAATAAGAATAAGAATAAGAATAAGAATAAGAATAAGAATAAGAATAAGAATAAGAATAAGAATAAGAATAAGAATAAGAATAAGAATAAGAATAAGAATAAGAATAAGAATAAGAATAAGAATAAGAATAAGAATAAGAATAAGAATAAGAATAAGAATAAGAATAAGAATAAGAATAAGAATAAGAATAAGAATAAGAATAAGAATAAGAATAAGAATAAGAATAAGAATAAGAATAAGAATAAGAATAAGAATAAGAATAAGAATAAGAATAAGAATAAGAATAAGAATAAGAATAAGAATAAGAATAAGAATAAGAATAAGAATAAGAATAAGAATAAGAATAAGAATAAGAATAAGAATAAGAATAAGAATAAGAATAAGAATAAGAATAAGAATAAGAATAAGAATAAGAATAAGAATAAGAATAAGAATAAGAATAAGAATAAGAATAAGAATAAGAATAAGAATAAGAATAAGAATAAGAATAAGAATAAGAATAAGAATAAGAATAAGAATAAGAATAAGAATAAGAATAAGAATAAGAATAAGAATAAGAATAAGAATAAGAATAAGAATAAGAATAAGAATAAGAATAAGAATAAGAATAAGAATAAGAATAAGAATAAGAATAAGAATAAGAATAAGAATAAGAATAAGAATAAGAATAAGAATAAGAATAAGAATAAGAATAAGAATAAGAATAAGAATAAGAATAAGAATAAGAATAAGAATAAGAATAAGAATAAGAATAAGAATAAGAATAAGAATAAGAATAAGAATAAGAATAAGAATAAGAATAAGAATAAGAATAAGAATAAGAATAAGAATAAGAATAAGAATAAGAATAAGAATAAGAATAAGAATAAGACTGAGACTGAGACTGAGACTGAGACTGAGACTGAGACTGAGACTGAGACTGAGACTGAGACTGAGACTGAGACTGAGACTGAGACTGAGACTGAGACTGAGACTGAGACTGAGACTGAGACTGAGACTGAGACTGAGACTGAGACTGAGACTGAGACTGAGACTGAGACTGAGACTGAGACTGAGACTGAGACTGAGACTGAGACTGAGACTGAGACTGAGACTGAGACTGAGACTGAGACTGAGACTGAGACTGAGACTGAGACTGAGACTGAGACTGAGACTGAGACTGAGACTGAGACTGAGACTGAGACTGAGACTGAGACTGAGACTGAGACTGAGACTGAGATTGAGAATGAAAATGAGAAATCAGAGGGTCATATTTTAATCTTGATATAAAAGGCCAAATGGGATCGAGGTGGGTTGCTATCTAGGAAACCAATATCTATAATATACTATATTATATATTATATATCTACATTATATTGAGGTTCTTGACTTATAATTTTGCACAGCTTTTCCACGATATGTCACGCGATTTCAATAATTCAGTTCTGTTATATTGATATTTAATTAAAAATGCTTATCTCTACTTCCCTCTTACAAATTGATAAGAAAATAAATATCTGAAAAATAAAAGATAAGGCAACGACGAGCACTTTTCTAGTTTATTATAAGTGTGATTAATGCGGCGATTTATGTTTACTTGCGATTCTTTTGGGTGTCTGCGAAGGCAATAAAACGATGTGCTTTCGCTAACGCTCCATTTATTACCGACTCATACCTACACTCAACAAACCGACGGCCTTGAACAATTGGCTCATAAAGAACCAATACGTACAATAAATTACAACCAAGTAACAACATTAATACAGTACATTTGTAAATATTAAAAATAGTAATCTTTACTGAAATAGAACGCCCTTAGTAGGCAATACGCAAAGTTTTGTAACTGGGCGTACAAGTTCTCTTTTCGCTGTTTTTATAGTGACGACTCGGACACGTCCATCTCCTCCGGGATGACATTTTATAACTTTAGCCAGCTTCCATTTTGTTGGTGGAGTGTATTCGTTAAGCACAGCTACTACATCATTTTCTTGGATGTTGGGTGAGGGTCGGAACCACTTCGTACCTCATCATAACTGAGCAAGCTATCACCTAAGGCGCGTTTGATGTGATATTTCACACGTTTAACGCGAACTTCCCAGTAACCGCCTATGTGCGGTGCATCTGGAGGGTTGAAATTCCAAGTAATGGCGGAATCAGCGAAAAAAACTCGTACTTTCTCATCAGCTATACACCGTTCAAACATGTTGCGTAACTCCCTTTCGGTGCCCACGAAGTTCGTATCGTTGTCTGAAAGCATACTCACGACGATTTATAAACCGTTTGAAGCAATTGAGTGGTTGTAAGCGCAAAAGACTGCTGCGTAGTGGTATGGGCTTCGACTTGCTGCAACAAACTAATTCATTAGAATAATAATAGTTTTGTGTATAGTTGATTAAGGTTGCTTCTGCATTATTAATCTTATCGCAACTTAATGGCCCAGTAGTTCTCAGACTAGAAGACTGCAAATTGACTTTAGTATTTGCGATAAACCGTAATACAAATGCAGACATTCTTTTTACTTTTGCGTATGAAGAATAACTTGTAATCAGTGCTTGTGACGTGAGCAGCAAGCTTGTTCGATCGTGCTTCCAAATTAGTTGTATGCTGTGCGGTAGGTCCATGCTTCCAAAACTGGGTTGCATCTTTTAAAAATTCTGGTCCCTCCCACCACTGTCGGTGTTCCAGCAGCTCGTCCGGAGTTAAGCCTCTTGGAGCACAATCCGCCGGAAAGTAGTTGCAACCCTTCTTGATGTAAATTCCAGTCATTTAATATTTGGGTAGCCACTGGGTCATCCCAATTGACGCTCGTTTGCCAAATGTCTTGAAACCAAATCTTCGATTTAATAGTGCAGGGATCGAGCAACCCTAGTGGATGGAAGATTGTGCTTGCATCTGATAAATATGCTCTTTTGGTTAGAACGTGAGGGCGGTTTTTAAGATTTATGGTGAAGGACAAACAATCATCCTCAGTATTCAAAATCAGCCCTAAAGCGTGAACATCTTTACCTTCAGCAAAATAATGTGAAATATTCCTAGCAACGCGAGGCAACTCAGCAGTTATGTGAGCACAGTTTTATGCCCAAAGCCTTAATTCAAATCCACCACTGGCTAACACGCTGGATATATCCTTTTGCAACAGCTGTAACTCTGTATGTGTTGGTGAGCCAGTGAGTAAGTCATCCATGTAAAAGTCCCGAAGAATCGCACGTGCAGCTTTTCTATGTATATGGTCAGTTTCCTTCGCGGTTTGCTGCAAGGACTTTACTGCCAAATGCGATGCTGCAGCTACACCATACGTAGCACGCAGGAGGCGGTAATCTTGAATAGGCAGTGACACATCCGGGCGCCAAACGATGGGCTGTAGATCAACATGTTTGGAAGCGACGCATATTTGGCGATACATCTTCGCCACATATGCACTTAACGCATAGCGATGAGTTCTAAATCGAGCTAGGAGGGAAAACAGATCGTCTTGTAGCTGCGGTCCAATCATCAAAGTGTCGTTTAGCGAGTGCCCAGTGGACGTTTTGTCCGAGGCGTTAAACACCACCCTTAACTTAGTGGTAGCACTGGACTCTTTCAGCACCGCGTGATGCGGCATATAATAGCAATTATTTGGACTATATAGGCTCCATATGCTTCATATCCAGTAATTTCTGCATAAACTCATTGTAACGATTACGCACATCTTTGTTAATTACAAAACGTCTCTCCATTCTCTTGGAGAGTCCTGCGGACTCCGTCATTGCGGGACTCTCCAAGAGGTACGTTGGTTTTAACGGTAGTGTTACTTCATAACATAATTATTATTTGTAAATATTTGCCACGGCGTTTGGTTCTCACACAATTTGTCAGAATTGCATTTATTCTATTCATTGCTGCATTCTAGCATATTTTCACTTAAATATCATTTACTGCATGCCGGCCAAAAGTGTGAGAACCATCCGCAGTGCAAATCAAGGTGTCACGTAACACTTTTGTTTGCGTTAACCAAGGAACGCAGTCAAAATATGACCACGCAGCGTCGCTTAGCCAGCGCTACAGTTTCCCACGCTACACTTATATGTTAGCGTCTGTGTGTTGTAAATTTTAACTATAAATTAAAAACCCTTGAAAATAAACAGTCAGTCAGAATTCAAAGCTTTGTGTTATTGTTTTACTTTTTACTCGCGTTTTGACAAACAATTCATCCTGGTTCAAGTGCCAGCGTTGAATCTAAATAAATAGTTGGCTTTGTTTTCAGTATTAAACGAAGTATCGAGAACACACGCGTTTTCAGTTTGCTCCGCTCACGGTCTCGATACGCCTGCAACATTTATGGTCCTTCGAGCCGGATATCGCAATGCGAATCGATTGCTTGGTGGAGCAATTATCATTGCTGAATCCTGGAAACTATTCAGGCTGAGTCTTAAAAACATTGTGAAACTTTTCTCATTCTCTTGTGCGTGCCCGCTACGCGAGAAACCGGTTTGCGCCCGTTTCGATTCATTCGTTTGAGTTTTGTTCATTGCTTAACGGCGAAATGTCTACTAAAAATCAAAAAACACATGATTCCGCACTGAACGCTCTAAAGCGATATTTGAATAAAAGCAGCCAAGTTCTGCACGAAACAGACATTGAATCGATTTCCAGCTATGAACAACTATTAGCAGAGCAGTGGAGTCGATTCAATTTAGCAGGTGAGTCCACAGAATGGATCCCTTTTCAAGATGCCTTTTTATCCTTAGTAGACGCAAACTTAAGTTTGACCAATGGACAAAGGCTCCATTATCTCCGAAGCTGCTTAAGAGGAGAAGCGCTGAACTTAATCAGCAGTATTAAGGTTTGTGACGCGAACTACAACGAAGCATGGGAGATACTAAAATCGCGATACAAGGTAATGCGCATAATTGTGGAAGGTCATCTCTATTCGATAACGAGCTTGAGCAAAGCTGCTGACTTCGCTAAGTCTATTAAAGAAATCTTAGACCCTATTCTACAACATACATTAGCTTTAAAGGCCTTGGGTCGTCCAGTTCATTTGTGGGACGACTGGCTTGTCCATATGGCCGTACGCAAATTATCGCTTGAAACTAGGATGCATTGGGAATTGTCGCTTCAAGACGACGAACTACCGACGTTCGATGATTTAAAGTGTTTCCTTGAGGCAAGATGCCGTTCTCTTGCCATGTTGACAACCAACGTCACCACAAGCGTTGCGCAATGTAGAATACCTGCAAAGGGTGATCCTAAAAAGGCTACTTACGCACTTTATGCGGTAGATCAAAAGCGAAATTCTTCCGTAGTGTGTACTCATTGCAAAGGTGAACACAAAATCTGCGACTGCACTATTTTCCAACCTGGAATCGAGCGCCAAGCTGAAATCCATCAGCCTGCTTAAATTGTTTAAGTGCGGGTCACATAAAAAGGAAGTGTCGCAGCTATTCATCCTGCCGAATTTGCCATCAACGTCATCATACATTACTCCATGATTCTTTCGCCGTCGCAGCAGAAGCTAACGCCACCGATAATCATGATGCCGCTACCTGCTCTGCCATTTTGGGTTCCAACGTTTCCAAAACCAATCAAGTCACCACCGCTTCTGAAGAAGGTTGCCCAAACTCACGAACCACATTCGCCGCCACCGCTTTAGTTCGCAGAGGTTCAGTAAACGAATCGCTTTCTCCCAACGCTAGATCCGCACAATCCGAACAACCGCTTATTTCTGAAGAAGGAAATATTTTACTCGCAACCGCTGTCGTGAACGTACAAGACAGTTCTGGGCGCACGCAGACTGCTCGCATTCTATTTGATACGGTCTCACATGCCTCCTTTGTCACAGAATCCTGTGTTCAACGTCTGCACCTTTCAAGGAGGCCTTCTTCCATCTGCATAACAGGAATTGGATCAGCTAATGGAGGACGCGCAAAGGGGGAAACTATCCTAAATCTGTCATCGTTTTATTTTAGAATAAATGCGGTAATCTTGTCAAACATCTCTAATGAATTGCCAAGAAATCGAATCACGGACTTCCCTTGGCCACATTTAAGAAGCTTGCAACTTGCTGATCCAAAGTACATGCATCCAGGACCCGTCGACATCCTAATTGGAATCGATGAAATGGAGCAGTTACTCATTGCAGAAGTACTCAAGGGAGCTGTAGGTACCCCTATGGCACAGCGCACCGTCTTTGGCTGGACATTATTTGGATGTGTAAGTAATATTCAGCCCCACATTACTAATGTACACATTCAGGTTTTACATTACGAGTTATTCCATACATTGTGTAAATTATGGGAGCTAGAAGACCCAAGAAAGCATAGACACCTTACTGCTGAAGAATCATTCTGCGAAAGGAATTTCGATTCCACTCATTTACGGACGAAAGACGGCCGGACGATTCTCGCAAAACACTTTGCTGCGCGAGAGCTACTTGGAGTTTATTCGGGAATTGATAGACATGAAGCATATGGAACGTGTATTTGACATGCCAGAAAAATTCTACTATATGCCCCATCACGCCGTCGTGAAAGATACTAGTGCTACAACTAAGCTACGCGTCGTTTTTAATGCGTCTGCGAAAACATTTTCGGGTTGCTCGTTAAACGATGCCTTATATATTGGGCCAACGCTACAAGAAAAGGCGTGTCAAATATACTGAAAACTGGGGGGTTTGAATTGAGAAAGTGGGCATCAATCGCGGCGGAATTGACAGCTCATTTACCACACACAACAAGAGAAATACCGCATTATGTCGCTGATAAAAAGGAAGTGCAGGCGTTGGGTCTAATTTGGAATACGGAAGACGATTTTCTAACGTTTGCGATAAATCTAAAGGACTCGTCATCGCTTTGGACCAAAAGAAAATATCTATCATACGCTAGCACTCTCTTTGATCCATTGGGACTTCTCACTCCATGCACAGTTAAGACGAAAATTTGGTTTCAAGAGATTTGGCAGACAGATATCGGATGGGATGATTCGGTTCCTCTCGGCATAGCAAAGGCCTGGGAATCTTATCGCCAAAATATTAAGCTGCTGTCAAAAATCAAACTTAATCGCTGGTTAGGGTGTGGAATTGAAGGCTCCCGGACCGAACTGCATGTCTTCGCCGATACCTCGCAGCTAGCTTATGCCGCAGTTATGTACTCCCGAACAAGGCATAGTAATGGTGATATAACTGTCAATTTAATTGCTTCGAAGGCTAAGGTTTCGCCGCTCAAGGTGATATCGCTAGAACGTTTTTGGCCTCAAACCTTACGAAAAGAGTTTCAGAGTGCTGTCAGAGTAATAACTTCCCGATATTTGCTTGGACTGATTCTTCCATCACACTTGCGTGGTTGCAAGCACCATCCCAGTCGATGGGTAAGGTTTGTTGCTAACCGCGTAGCCGAGGTTCAGGAGCTCTTGCCTCCGCATTGTTGGACTCACGTACGTTCCGAACACAATCCAGTTGATTGTGCATCGAGAGGCGTCGAGCCAGCTGAACTTATACAACACGAGTTGTTGTGGAGCGGCCCATCATTTTTGAAAGGGTCTGATGAGTTTTGGATTAAAGCTACACCTGCTGAGTACACTACAAAGCTTGAGGCTCGAAAAGAATTGAACGTTCACGTCGCCTCGCTGAGCGAACCGTGGTCGCTTATAACAAACTACTCTTCATATTGCAAGCTGAAAAGAGTCACCGCGAATATTATACGTTTTTGTTCTAAGTTAAAGGCTTCAACTCAAGTAAAGTCCTCTACAATTATTGGGCCGCTAACCTACCAAGAGGTCCTCAACGCAGAATATGCGTTAATAAGGTACACTCAAAATTACTATTTTGCTAATGAAATTTCTTGTTGTAGAGATAATAAACCAATACTGCTCCGAAGTAGCCTTCTACGCTTACAGCTGTTTTTGGACGGAAACCGAATTTTGCGCGTATGAGGAAGAATAAGCCGCGCATTAGTTTCTGTGGATGTGAGGCATCCAGTGATATTGGCCAAGAATTGTCCACTCGCGAAGCTGATTGTAAGCTTGATACATGCCTACACATTACATGCCGGGCCTCGAATAATGCAAACAGTGCTGCAGCGTCGGTTTTGGATTATCTTCGCACGTAACTTGATACGCGGAGTATATCGCAAATGCGTGAAATGCGCTCGCCTGAATCGCAATCTCTCGCAAGAATCTATGTCGGATTTACCACTGCATCGGGTCACTTGTGCGCGCAGTTTTCAGTGTAGTGCCGTGAACTTGGACAAATTCTCGCAAGGTAGAGGCGCAAAATCGATTCGAGGATATATTTGCTCATTCATTTGCATGAGCACTGGGGCTATGCATTTCGAGCTCGTGGGAGATTTATCTACAGCCTAATTTGTTAACAACTTGAAAAGATTTATCAGCCGCCATGGTTACTACAATGCACTCCGATAACGGCACGAACTTCGTTGGAGCGGAAAGGGAGCTGAGAATCCTCTTTGAGCGATGCATGGCATTTCAATCCACCCAACGCGCCGCACATGGGCGGTTATTGGGAGATTGGCATCAAACGCGTTAAATACCACATTAAACGCACGATATCTGACGCTCTGATGACCTATGTAGAGTTTAACACATTTCTCACCGAAATCGAGGCGTGCGTCAATTCGCGCCCTTTATGCGCCCATCCAACAGATGCAGACGACTTAGATTGTGTTACACCTGGTCACTTCATTGTAGACGAACCGCTAAAGTCTATACCCGATCCCGGAACGCAAGATTTTAAAGGCAACTTGCACCAACGTTGTCATGCTATCTGTCAGATGAGGCAACATATTTGGCGCCGCTGGCGAGATAAGTATCTCGTTAGTTTACACCGTCGCTCTAAATGGTTTCGTTCTTCACCTAACTTGGAGAAAGATGACATTGTTATCGTCCTCAACGAAGCCACCCCTCCAACAAAATGGAAATTGGCCAAGGTCATAAAATGTCATCCTGGAGAGGACGGGCGCGTTAGAGTCGTCACATTGAAAACTCCCGATGGGGAGCTTGTTCGGCCAGTCGTAAAACTGTCTTTTGCCAACAAAGGGTGATATATTTGCAGAAACCTAATGTTGTAGTTGACGTAATTCGAATTGTTAAAATGAAATGTAACTTTTCTGTATTCATTTAATTGAACATTGAAATGTATTGAAATGGTTCAAGGCCGCCGGTATGTTGGCTTTGTTTTCAGTATTAAACGAAGTATCGAGAAGAACACACGCGTTTTCAGTTTGCTCCGCTCGCAGTTTGAGACCAAATATTGAAGGTTGAAGAGCTGATTTCCGAACACCCATACATCAAGAAGGGCATATATAAAATTGTTTCGGAGAAATATAACGAGGCACGAAAATATATGCATGCTCTGATTCAAGCCATGAAGTTCGAGGCTGCCCAAGATCCGAGAACCTCAACGCCAGCTGACAACTAACAATCTACAGCTCGACAGGATGGCCCAATACACCAAAGAGTGGCTATCCTTATTCGCAAACAACAGATGCTGATTGCAATCGTGCAAGATATGCTGCAAACTGCTTTAAGTGACCCACAACGGTCTGAGCAGTACTACACCACTAAGGCAAAAGTCATTGCACACCACTGGCAAGCAGTCCAAGATCTCCATGACAAAATTTGGGAGCATCTCGATGACAGCACTACAACGGAGCATCAAAATTTGGGAGCATCAACGATGACAGCACTTCAAATCGAGGCTGATGTGCATGATCAGCTCATGGAACTGCAAGATAAAGGCAAAATTTCAGTCGACGTTTCACCAATGCATGTTCCAATCGACTATCTGCCTAAGATTACTCTGCCGAAATTTTAAGGAGATTACCTCAAATGGCGGAAATTCCATGACTTGTTTAACCAGCTTGTTTTAATTTAAAGACGCAGGTTGAACCAACGTCTCTGTTGGTTGCTGGTGATTGATAAGAACAGCTGGCTCTTAAACCAGATGCACTGTACCAGACTTTGTAAACTTCCTTGTATCAGGCACTTTAACCAGATATAAAGTATTAATACAAAAGCTTCCTTGTATCAGGCACTTTAACCAGATACAAAGTAATAACACAAATATGGACGTTACGTGCGGCACTTGAACCGAACTCAGTTGTAATGACATTTATTGAATAATTTTGTCTTATTTATATACAAAAGAAGGAATATTTTACAGTAATACATTTACAATAACAAAGGTGCATAATACATACAATTGGTGCTAAAAAAATTACCTTATTTTTAAACAATGTTTAAATTCAAAAATTCAACTCAGCATTTGGCTTAATTTTTATTTTTTTGTCAATGTTCAAATTCAAAAGGTTCAACTCAGCATTTGGCTATCGTGCAGTTCATTGCACAGGAAACAGTCGCCGCCTTGACTAAAGCGTCATGTTACCATGATGAGTGTCGGAAGCCTGAGGTTAATAAATGCTTAACTAGCAGCAAAAACAAGTGCAAATATTTGGTCAATGAACTTAACAAATTGATTGCAAGAAAACGGCAGCCGCATCGGCTGATGGCATCATGTTACCATTTTCGGTGTGATGAGCCTTGAAAGCATGAAATCAATGAACGCAATAAAATTGGCCAATATTAAGTGTTGAATTAAATTTATTTTTAATTTCTGAATTTGAACACAGCTCATCCATTCAAAACCACTTCCTGACATCCAAAAGATGTACCTCAAGAGCAATTTGGTAGGTGAAGCCGAAAAACTCATCAGACATCTTCCGCTCACGGAAGAAAATTATCAAACCGCCTGGGAAATGCTGCAACATCGGTACAACAACAAACGCCTAATCACTTCGGCCATAATGGAAAAATTATTCAACCAACCCAGGCAAATGGCAGATCACACATCAGTAACTGCCATCAAAAATCTGCACGACACAACTGCGGAGACCTTACTCGCATTAGGAAACATGGGCATCGAAACGACGTCATGGGATCCCATACTGGTACATCTGGTGATAAAAAAAATGGATAAGGGGACTTACATCGCATATGAGCAATCGCTAAAGGATCCCCGAGAAGTGCCATCCATTACGGATCTTCTAAGGTTTCTGAAAGGTCGTTTTCAATCCTTGGAAGCTGTGCGACATAAAGAAGAATCATCAGTGATTAAACCGCTAACATCAATGACCACTACTAAAAATGTGCAAAAATTTAAAGCATGTAATGACAAATTCCATCCATTATTCGCGTGCCCAAAGTTTTTGCAACTTTCGGTCACCAACCGTTTTGACTTGGCGAAAGAACAAAATTTATGCATTAATTGTTTGAAATCTGGGCACGTTACTAAAAACTGCGCGTCCAGAAATTGTACAAAATGCAACAAAAATCATAACACTCTACTACATTTCGAATCTACCAAGAAGAATCCAGATTCCGTAAAAAAGCAGCAGAATTGACTAATCAGTCTCAACGTATTACTAATCAAAGTAGTACCACGACGACCTCAACCTTAGTGCCACAGCAACCTCCAGACGATCAATGCCCAATGGATACGTGCTTCTCAGCACTGCGGTCATTAACCTGATCGACAGCAATGGAAAAAAGATAAAATTCCGAGCACTCTTGAACTCCGGATCACAGGTGAACTTCATTACCAACAAACTCGCCCACCAATTGGGATTGTCTACACAACCAACCGTTACACAATTAGAAGGCATTGGCTTCAAAAGGTATACCATCCGACATCAAGTCGTGATCAATCTACAATCGCGATATAATCAATATTTTAATCAGGTCAAGGCATTCGTACTTCCAACAATTGTCTCACAGCAACCCACACATAAGCTGGACCCTTCAACATTGAACCTGCCCAAAGGCATCCACTACGCAGATCCGCACTTTTTCCGGCCTGGAACCATCGACGTATTGTTGGGAGCAGAACTCTACCACGATTTGTTGTCAGAAGAAAAAATTACATTAAAGCGAGGAGGACCCACTCTATACAAAACAGTGTTTGGATGGATACACACCGGAAATATTGCTGAAGTACCACAGGACAGCCGTCTTGCTACAGCTATACCAACGACGAAGTAAACCATCAACTAGAGAGGTTCTGGGAATTAGAAGAAGTGACACAAGGTATCACCGGCAGAAAAATTATGTGAGTCTCATTTTACCCAGAATACGGTACGACACCATGGTGGACGGTTTATGGTCAGGCTTCCATTTACCGAAATAACATCAGTGTTGGGCGAATCAAAGCAGGTAGCCATTTCCAGATTTCACGGGCTAGAAAGACGTTTCTCCAATGATGCTGACATAAAACAACAATATGTCCAGTTCATGGCGTATTACGAAGCTTTAGGACACATGTCCAAAATTGACATAAAAACCATCGCACCTCTCACATACTTCATTCCCCACCATTGTATCCTGAGGCCTGAAAGCAGCAGAACAAAATTACGGGTAGTCTTCGATGCATCATCAAGGTCATCAACTGGAATAGCCCTCAACGACGTCATGCACATCAGACCAACAATACAATTCCTACGTTTTCGCTTGCCAAAATACGTGTTCACATGCGATATACAACAAATGTATCGACAAATTTGGATCCATCCAAGCGATCGCAAATATCAGCTCATTGCTTGGAGAGCCGATAACAATCAAGCTTTGAACTATTACCAGTTAAACACCGTCACCTATGGCACAAGATCTGCGGCCCATCTCGCAACTAGGTGCTTGCAGGAACTGGGTACAAAAAACTCAACGCATCCTCTTGGTGCCACAGCGCTCCTGAATGATTTCTACGTCGATGACTGCTTAACGAGCGCTGACAATCTCCAGGTTGCTAAGGATATTCAAAAACAGATTAAGGCAATCTTGAACACAGCTGAATTCAAGCCAAGGAAATGGTGTGCCAACCATCCTGCCCTCCTTCAGAATGTAGCCAAAGAGGATCAAGAAGTCAACTTAGACTTCAGCAATGACGTCGACGACATGGTAAGAACCTTGGGGCTAACATGGTTACCCAAGACCGACCAATTTTCCATAAAGGTGCAAAATTTAACAGCAACACGTCCAACAAAACGAACAATATTATCGGATGTAGCCAGCATCTTCGATCCATTAGGAATTTTCGCACCAGTGGTAATCACCGCGAAAATTCTAATTCAAGAACTGTGGCAGGCGAAATTATCATGGGATGAAGAAATACCACAGAACCTACACCTCAGATGGACAAGGTACCGCAATGAGCTACACGAGCTTAATAAATTGCAAATTGGTCGAAAAGGCGTATGGAGCAGTCGCATACACCAGATCAACCAACAAGGAAGGGATCATTATCGTGCGAATTCTGTGTGCCAAATTTCGAGTAGCTCCACTTAAAAGGCAAACACTACCACGTTTGGAACTATGTGCTGCAGTACTTGACGCCCAGCTGGCAGACAGAGTCAAACACGACCTTAAGTCAGGAGAAATTCCAACATATTTCTGGTCCGACTCAGAAATCGTTCTGGCTTGGATAAACTCTCAAACCACATCCTTCCACACATCGAATTTCCAAGATTCCAGGGTTGTCAGATGCGATCCAATAGCGGCATATAAAGTCAACAGAAAATCCAGCGGAATTACTGTCACGAGATGTACCACCAGGACAGTTCAGATCTAAAAACTTATGGTTTTACGGTCCGTTGTTTTTGCATGGTAAAAATAAAACCTGGCTGAAACCATATTGTGGCAACTCGCTCAGTACTGTGGACATTGAAAGGAAAGAGTCAGCGTTCACGTCGACAGTTGCAGCACATGGAGAAGTGGAAGACATCATTTATAAAATTAATCATCGAAATTCCTTCAAGTCACTTATTCACATGGTGGCCTACGTCCTACCATTTACGAAGCACTGCAAGAACCAGAAGAAAGCAAGGGAATCCTCAATACATCTCACACCAGCAGAACTTCAGAAGGCACTTAATGTCATCGTTCACGCCATACAACAATCGAACTTTAAAGAGGAGATCACGTCGTTGACCAAAAAGATTAGTGTAAGCAAATCCAGCGCAATCAGCGAACTTAACCCATTCCTGGATGATGAAAGCCTAATTCGAGTAGAAGGTCGTCTCGATGCATCCGCCATCTCGTATGAAGCCAAACATCCATTAGTTTTGCCATACAACGACCCCTTGGTAAAGCTTCTCTTAAAATGGTTCCACGAAGAACACTACCATTGTGCACCGCAGACGTTGTTAGCCCAATTTCGACAACGTTTTTGGCCTGTGAAGGGAAAACAAATGTGTCGATCGGTGGTACAAAACTACGTTCGTTGCACCAAGGCGAAGCCCAAATTGTTTCACCAGATGATGGGAGATCTAGCTTCAAGAGTCCAACCGGCACGGCCTTTCCTTAACTCAGGAGTAGACATATGTCGCAATCTTCTGCTGCTTTGCCACAAAGGCAGTTCATCTAGAGATTGTTGGCGATTTAACCACTGACGCATTCATCAGATGTGTGAAACGCTTCATTGGAAGAAGAGGACACTGTCAACATTTATATTGCGACAACGCAACAAATTTCGTTGGTGCGAAGAATCAATTAGCAGACTTAAAGGAAGCGATTCATAACGAAGCTGCTCAGACTCATATCAGCAGGACAGAACTTTGGAGGACTGTGGGAAGCAGCAGTGAAATCCGCAAAATATCTCTTCGTTCGAGGGGCATCAGGCGCAGCATTAACTTACGAAGAGTTGGAAACAGTAATGTTTGGCATCGAGACTATCCTGAACTCCAGACCATTGACACCAATGTCATGTGATCCAAATGATATGTCCGCTTTAACACCCGGCCACTTTCTAATTGGAGAGCCACTAACATCATCAATTGACGCCTCGGCAGTACCAAGTAAACTGTCCTTAATGACACGATGGAAATAAGTTTCCCATTTAAAGCATGACTTTTGGAGAAGGTGGTCCAAGGAATACTTAAGTGAGCTACAATTTCGACATAAGTGGAAGGAATCAAGTGCAAACGTGGAACCCGGAATGATGGTTCTTCTCAAGGAGGATAACCTGGCCCCACTCCAGTGGCCCTTGGGAAGAATTATTAAGACTTACCACCTAGTTCGAGTTGCCGAAGTTCAAACAGCAAAGGGAGTATTAAAAAGGGCCATTCATAACTTAGCCCCTCTTCCTCAATTAAAGGACTCATCACTAGAAGGTTCAAATCAACCAAGCACGAGCAGCAGCAAGACTAGAAGCAATGATGAAAAACACACATCCAGCAGGCCGTCAAAGAGACAAAAAAATCAGAGCAACATCTCCCAACACTGTGCTGACCTTGGTGGCACTCCTCTTTCTCGCAGTGGTGGCTGGTCAGCCCATCACAGTCCGGAAATGCGGGCCCATCATGAGAATTCACTTCGAACAGATAGGAAAAGGCCACGTAGTGTCAAGTGAATTGAATCTCATTATATATTACGATTTGCCGCCAATGCAACTGGAAATGCAAGCTTTCGCAAACGGTGCAAAGAGTCTTGAGCACCTATGCGGACAAGTGCAACAGCAACCTTTCTGCGTAGACTTGATCTCTCAAATCCAACATACAGAAAACGAGTTGCGATTAAGTAACAGCCTACTAGCCCCCCGAAGACAAAAAAGAGGGGCTTTCAACATAGTAGGAAACATCGCAAATTCCCTGTTTGGGATCCTGGATAACAATTATGCCACCGAGATGTCCGAAAAATTAGCAAAGGCCCAAATTAATGAAGAATACTGAAAAATTTACGCACGGTTTGAAAGTAAACTCAGCCACATTACAACTCGACTTCAAAGGAACGAGCTCCAATTGCAAGAAACCCAAACCTTACAACTAGTAACATCTATAGGCTTGGAACTAACACTAGCATCCGCAAATCTCTAACGAACACTAGTGGCCTTAATTGATGTCCGCATCAATGCTCATCATGGACAAATCAATCCACTGTTATTATCCGCACAACAGCTGGAGTCCGAAGATCGAAGGATCCAAGGCCATCTGTCGTCAAATACAGAAATACCAGGTGACCAAGAGAACTTACTCTCAATGTACAAATTAAAAAAGGTACAAGGAAGAGTTACAGAAAATCATGTGATCTTTCGGGTCATACTTCCCCTACGAGGAGCGGACTCGTTCAACTTCTATCGCCTAATCCCGATTCCAGTCTTAATGAACGACAGTGTGGTGACCATAAGCCTATCTACAAAAATTCTAGCAATCGCCCTACCACGAAACAGCTACTTTCCCACTGATTCAGAAAAGCTAGGTCAATGTCAGCTACTCGCCGAACAAATATATCTATGCCCGAATACACAACCTATTTACCAAAAGGGGGCAGAGATATGTGCATGTGAAGTAAGCCTATTATACAATCAAACCAAGCGATTATGCGAATTAAAAAGGGCAGAACGAGAGGTTTGGGTCAGTACGAGTACTACAAACCAATGGATGTTCGCTGTTAAGGAAATCACACAAATTACAACTATCTGTGGCACAGAAATCGCACAACAATTTCTGGAAGGATCAGGACTACTAATCCTCAGTTCCCATTGTATCCTAAAAACTGAATTTGCTACCCTCCTGGGAAGCCGCACCATAACCACTGAAACTCTGGTCTCATTCACAAATTTTGGGACCATCTCCGACGTTGCAAAAACCAATCAATCCATCTTCCAAGACAACCAGGAAGATAGATACGTCACCAGACTCAACCAAATCGAAACCTTGCAAAAGGCACTCAACACACCAGAGTTAACAGATCTACCAAGACGACTTCAAGAAACCAGCTACCGTCATTTTTCAGTTGGGTATTTGGCCTTAACATTAGGCATTGTCATCAGTATCATCGGATGTCTTCTGCATAGAAAGCTCATCAAATGACTTCCTACCCGCCGCCAATACCTCGTCAACGAAACATCCCAGAACAGCGAGAAGACGAAGGCGAATTTGTAACCAGTTTTCCATAATTGAATGGTAAATATTTGCCACGGCGTTTGGTTCTCACACAATTTGTCAGAATTGCATTTATTCTATTCATTGCATTCCAGCATATTTTCACTCAAATATCATTTACTGCATGCCGGCCAAAAGTGTGAGAACCATTCGCAGTGCAAATCAAGGTGTCACGTAACACTTTTGTTTGCGCTAGCCAAGGAACGCAGTCAAAATTTGTGTGCGTCGCTTGGCCAGCGCTACAGTTTCCCAGCGCTAGACTTATATGTTAGCGTCTGTGTGTTGTAAATTTTAACTATAAATTGAAAACCCTTGAAAATAAACAGTCAGTCAGAATTAAAAGCTTTGTGTTGTTGTTTTACTTTTGACTCGCGTTGTGACAAGTGCCAGCGTTGCATCTAAATAAATTAATAACATAAATAACCAACAATTCATCCTAGTTCAAGTGCCAGCGTTTGATTTAAATAACTTAATAAAATAAATAACAAACAATTCGTCCTGGTTCAAGTGCCAGAGTTGAACTCAACCCTTCCAATAAGGGTTGAGTTCAACTCTCATCTACATCGGTGCAAGTGCCGAGGTAGATAACTACAACGTGTGGAATTAAACAGGTAGCTCGACGACAAACCGGCCTTCAAGCATACGGCGATGCGTTTACTCAAAAGAGTCTTCACAAAACATTTCTTCAGCTGTGAAATGTTTCATTTTCGGCAACTCTTCTAACTCCCAAAACTTGGTTAATGTGGTTTCTAAATTGGTGTCGCAAAGTAAAGTTTCCACCAGTCTCCTTGAATGCTGCGCACCACTTCCGCGGCCAAAGAGTGTCCAGCCAAACACTGTGCGTTGAGCCATGGGTGTTCCTGGAGCGCCCTTACACACTTCTGGTCCATTGTATCCATGCCAATAAGAACGTCCACAGGTCCTGGTTTCATATACTCTGGATCAGCAAGCGGCAGTTTTTCTATATGTGGCCATGAAGAAGTAGAAATTTCCGTAGTTGGCAAATTATTCGTAATTCGTTGCAAAATAAGTGCATTGATGGAAAAACGCTGAGCTGTTAGGACGGGTGACAGTGTTAATGATATTTCACTCTTGGTGCGCCTTCCTCGTGCAGAACCGATTTCAGTGACAAAACCCGACGACGACCTTCTTGGTACTTGTAGACGTTGAGCGCAAGATTGAGATACGAACGAAGCGTGCGATCCAGTATCAAACAATATACGTGCAGTTTTCCACCTACCATAACAATCCTGGACTCGCGCCACGGCAGTAGCTAAGAGAACAGCATTTGGCTCTGTTTCGAAGTGCGATATATGACCGATGGTGGCTATTGACCCTTTAGGCGGTTCGCTAAGCTTTGTTACAGTGAATGGCAGCGCTGTGGCGATGAAGGACGTCGCGGAACTGCTATCAGGTTCGGTAGTAATAGCGGGCGCCGTAGAGGACTCGTTGTCTTCGGTGACAGTTGCCGCGACATGTCCGTCCCTGACTTTAAAATCGGCATCATGAATGAGCGTATGGTGACGCTGTTGACAAATGCGGCATACCGAATAACTCCGGCATCTGTTTTTTAAATGACCTTTGCATAAACAATTTAAGCAGGCTCGATTAGCTTTTATAAACTCTATTCTTGCGTTGGTGGATAAGCCTAAAAACTTTTCCTAACTATAACTGTTCCTACAGCGTGTAGCACATTTGCTGATTTTCGGGGACCAGCCCTTAAATTACTCTTAGCTGCTGCGAACCCAGAAGCTGTCAATAACGCCGAAAGAGAACGGCACCTTACTTCCAAAAAGAGTTTTAGTTGCTCAAAATTTGCTGGTGCATCGGTTTCAAGTGTCAATTCCCACTGTTTTCTCGTCTCAAATGCTAGCTTGTTTAGCACGACATGAACCAACCAGTCATCCCAAAATCGTACGGGACGCCCTAATGCCTTTAAGGCAACCACATGCTGCAGAATTGGATCCAGCACCTCCTTAATAGCAATAGCAGAATCAAGATTTGCTTGTTTTATTGTAGTTATTCCACGATAGTGGCTCTCTATGATGACTCGTACTACTTTGTAGCGCGACTTGAGCAAGTCCCAAGCTTCTGCTTAATTTGCATCGCATGTTCGCAGACAACTAATTACAGTCAACGCTTCCCCGGTTAAACAGCGTCGAAGATAATGGAGCTTCTGACTATTCGCTAGGTTTTCGTTTCCATCAACTAAAGAGCAAAAAGCATCACAAAACTGAATCCATTCAGTGGGCTCACCTGAGAACTTGGGCAGCTCCATTTTGGGTAACCGTATAGATGCACACACTTGAGTAGGAGCGTTGCCCGTGTTGCAGGCTCACTCAACACTTTCATCATTCGATTGAAATTAGCCTGTGCTATTGTATAACGCACTTCAGTCAGACCGCGTTGACTTGATTCTTCTTCTAAAGCTTCCTCCGTTCCACAGGCAATTTCTATTGCCTCTTGCGATTGCTTGAATCTTTCCCACTGCTCATTTAATAGCTGTAAATAGCCTGAACAGGTTTCCACGTCTAATGAGAGAGTGTCTTCTTTGCTTTTCAACAAATACCTTTCAATTGCACAGCGAGCAGAGTCACGTATTTTAACACAATCCGGCTCGAAGGACCATAAAATAATGCGGTGATTTATGTTTACTTGCGATTCTTTTGGGTGTCTGCGAACGCAATAAAACGACGTGCTCTCGCTAACGTTCCATTTATTACCGACTCATACCTACACTCAACAGTGATAATTAAATAATTACATAATAACTGCAAAACTGAAAAATTACATATTATATAGATTATTTTCTTTTTAAATCAATTTGATCTTTATTTAATTGATACAATTTTTAGCACAATTAGACGTGAACCACATAATTACGATAAGGCTCAACCAACCACTCATCAAACAACAATATATCAACAAATGCTAGCGAAACAACAAAATGAGCATAACTCTCAGCAACAAATTCTGTTACATAACAAAGGCCTTCAACAGCAGAGTCACTCTACTTTTCCAGAACACATACAGACACAGTACCAACCTTTTCAACACACGAGCTCGTCCACTATCAATAGTAACGCACTTGTTAGATCCAATCCTATTATTATGGAAATGAGAAACTCTAACAATACATTACGATCTTCTAGTAGTAATGTCAATACCAATATA
Source organism: Sicus ferrugineus (assembly GCA_922984085.1). NCBI lineage: Eukaryota > Metazoa > Arthropoda > Insecta > Diptera > Conopidae > Sicus > Sicus ferrugineus. The sequence continues at coordinate 22,483,379 of OV277349.1, forward strand.
AAACAACTCACTTCGAAAGCAATTTTAAATTCAGCACAATGTAATCGATCAAAAAAGCTTTTAAATGTCGAAGTAGGACCTCAGTCATCAAATGTTTCTTCGATGTTTAGTGCAAAACAGAGACATGACGTTGTGGAGAGCGAAACAAGAGCTTGTGAAGAGCCTAGTTTGGCATCCCAAATATCCTTATATGTAAAGAAGCAAAAAAGTGGGAAATCTGCATCAAGTACGGCTTATTTAAAAATGGGATCTTCAAAAACTTATGAGAATTACCTGAATGATAAAGTAAATGTCAAGGCTCGCGGCCATGCACAGTCACTTCCATTGAACTTAGATTGCTTAAATAATATCCCGAAAACTTCGTTGTTACTATCGAATAGTCATCAGCAGTTATTACCACATCAACAAGAACCACAAGAATTTATCACAAAGGAATTGTTAAGATCACACAGTTTACCTTTAAATGTACCACTTCATTGTATAAATAATGAAAAGTTTCCAGCTCCTTCGTACCAGGCAATAAAAGAAAAATCACTGTCGCGCAGCGATTTAATGCAATGCAACATTGCGCCAAAAATTAAAAATGTCAATGGCATGTTGCAAGGATTGCAAACAATGCAGCCTTCCAGAAGTGATCCTCTTTTAAACATCACTCTCCGCCAGCTTCATATTGCAGGTAATTTATAATGCTCCTGACATATAAATAAAACGGAAATTAAAGCGTCCTATTTAATTTGGTTTAACTGAACAGATATGTGCAAGGCTAGACAGAACATATTATTTTGAAATTTGCATTGCTATATAACGTTTAATGAAGTTTATATATAATGTTAATGAACAATACTTGAGTAACATTATAAAATATTAAATTAGTAGCCGAGTTGGGTGCTCATTTTGCGATGGTCTGTTACGTGTCGGATAATTAGGAGATGACAAGTTACATAGCATGTCTTCTGCAATATTCAATCGAAAATTTACAACCGATTGCTTTGTTAAATTAGATAACTTTGAATAGAGGACATAAGCATTATAGATAGCTATATCAACCATAAACATAAACATTATAGACAGCTATATCAACCATATAAAAGAGTATTTTTTATATCCTTTGACACACTTTCGTATAAGTAGGAAACATGCAAAAAATTGGTCCTTCAATCTCATTGTCGTAAAATATTCCTTTTGACTTTTGTTGAAATTTTCATACTACACATTCAACTCAGACGTGTTACAAGAATTATTTCTAATTTTTACTAAAGTCAAATATATAATATTTTATTTAAAATAATAAAATAATTTATTTTATTTATAAATTTTTATTTATCGCAAGGCATTCGCCTTGCGAGATCACTGCTATACTAAATAATGCTTTCAATGTGCTTCATTCTTTACATTTACGGTTTTCCCATGCGATTTTGTTATCGGTGCTGTAGAGAAGGGGACGGGGGCATATTGAATATTCGAAAGAAAACAGAATTGACGCACGAATGAAATAATTGAACTATCTAATAATATACTGCACGGCGTCTACTGGAGACAGTTCTTGACATCTCGGAGACGTCAAAGTCTACAATGTCGTATGAAACTAATGACATCTCCCAGATATCACTAAGCGTTGGCGTACTCTGGGGGTCAATTGGGTTACGTATGCGGTTAGGGTCGGGGAGGCGGTTACTTCGGTACCACTTGCTGACTTTGACAACCTTGGTGTGGATGAGCAGGTAGCCAGCTTGACTGAGGCCGTTTGGCGTGTCAACGACGAACTCTTTGAGAGATGCCGGTTGGCAAATCGTAGAGGGGTGAAGTGGTGGACACGTGGCTTGACGGAGAAGCGTAGGGAGGTTCGCCGCCTCAGGAAGCGTTTCCAGAGAGCGCGAATTGCTGGTGATGCGAATATTGATCAGTTCAGGTTGTCGTTTAGGCGCGAATTGAAAGAATATAAGCGCATGCTTATGGCGACTAAGGAGAATGAATGGAGACAGTTTGCTGTGCGCCACAGCGATGACCCCTGGGGTCAGCTGTATAAGGTGTGTCGTGGCAACAGAAGGATTGTTGAAATTAGTGGCATCCGTGTTGGCGATTCCGTGTTGCCAACATGGAATGCTTCTGTGAGTGCACTTCTTTCTGAGTTTTTTCCTGGTGCGGTGCCTTCAGGTCATCCTCACGATGTGGGGCTGCCTGTTGGTCCCCCTGAATTGGTGACCGCGGAAGTTGGGTGTGCGGTCTCGCTGATAAGGTCCAGGAGGTCTCCTGGGTTGGATGGGATTACTGGAGAGATGAGAGTGAAAGCCATCTGGAAGGTAATTCCTGAATACCTGGTTGCCCTGCTCGGGAAGTGTGTGCGTGACGGATACTTTCCTTCTGAATGGAAGACCGCCAGAGTCATTGTGCTCTTGAAGTCGCCTGATAGGGTCAGGTCTAATCCTAGATCCTATCGGGGGATTAGCCTTCTTCCGGTACTTGGAAAAGTGCTGGAGAGGGTTATGGTAGAACGGCTTCATGAGTGCTTGCGTGATGACATGTGTCCTTGGCAGTTTGGTTTCAGGAGTGGTCGGTCTGTGGAGGATGCGTGGGCGTATGTGAGGGATTGTGTGAGCTCTTCTAGTGCGGAATACGTCTTGGGTGTATTCGTGGACTTCAAGGGTGCGTTTGACTACTTGAGCTGGTCTAGTATCACCAGTAGGCTACGTGAGTTGGGCTGCCGTGAGGTTGGACTGTGGGAGAGTTACTTCTCTGACAGAAAGGCCTGCGTGGCTGGAAGTAATCAGTGCGTCTGGGCTGATGTGGTCAGGGGCTGTCCGCAGGGTTCCGTCTGTGGTCCATTTATTTGGAACCTCATGATGGATCCCCTGTTGCGGCGTCTTGGTCTGTCCTGGAAGTGTTGTGCTTACGCCGACGATCTGCTTGTCCTCGTTGAGGGTCGGTCGCGTGCCGCGATTGAATCCTTGGGAGAGAGTGCCATGAGTGTTGTGTGTGAGTGGGGTGCTCAGGTGGGTGTGGACGTGGCAATGGACAAGACCGTGATAATGCTGCTCAAGGGCAGATTATCACGTAATCGACATCCAATTGTCCGTGCATCTGGTGTCTCCCTCAAGTATGAGACTGAGGTCAAGTACTTGGGGGTGACTATCGGTGAAAGGATGAACTTCCTTCCCCATATGACACATACGCGAGAGAGTCTTGTGTGTGTGGTGGGTCAGGTGCGTCGGCTGCTTAGGTGTGACTGGGGTCTGAGTAGACGTGCTGTCAGTGTCCTCTATGGGGGTCTCTTTCTTGCGTGTGCAACCTTTGGTGCGTCGGTCTGGTGCGATGTGGTAACGTCTGCTGCTGGGTATCGCAAGATTCTGGCATGCCAGAGGGTTATTCTTGCTGCATGCCTGCCAGTATGCCGTACGGTCTCCACGGAGGCCTTACAGGTATTAATAGGGGTTTCCCCTCTTGTCTTGGAGGTGGTCCGTCGTGCGGCCATCTTCAGATGCAAGAGGGGATTACCATTGCCGCAGCATGAATGGTTTGAGAGTGATGTGGAGAGGCTTAGTGTGACAGAGCGCAAAGCGTTCTTGAATGAATGTGTTTCATCTAGCTGGCAAACTAGATGGAACAATAGTGAAAAGGGTAGGACGACGTATGAGTACATACGGGACGTCACATTTGCTGCAAGTCATCCTTGGTTTGGCTTCAGTCTGAGCTTGGGATTTTTGCTAACTGGCCATGGCTCTCTTAATGCATTTTTGTTTAAGAGGTGCCTCACGGCTTCAGAAGCTGGTGACTGTGGAACTGAAATTGAGGATTGGCTGCATGTCTTGTGTGTCTGCCCGTTGTACTCTGACTTTAGGGATTTGGGGGCTATGGGTATTAGTTGGACTGACCAGGGGTTCTGTGTGAGTGAGGCTCTCTCCACATCAGGGCAACTGGAATGTCTGGACCGGTTCGCCGGTAGAGTGTTCGTGGAGCGTCGTGCGAGGGTAGGTTAGTATGAAGTGTGCATGTTATGTGTGTGCCAGCCTAACTGTCGTCCTTCGGGAGGACAGAGCTGTTGTCCTGCACTGGTGTTGCGTTCCTGGTGTCCGTCTCTCCTGGGGCCACCGGTCCCCGAGCGGTATGGAGCTCACCGGTAATAACTTGGTTACGAAGCCTGACCAGAGGTTGTCTGGTACCACGGGTTTCGGGGGGTGCTGAGGTTGGTCTCAACGCCTCACCCCGGAATCAAAGATTTTTACATCTTGTTGGGGGTCCAGCTAAATTGGGGTTAAACCCCGTCTTAGGTGCCGCTCCCTGTCTGAGTGGAAGAGGTACGGATAGGCCTCGCTCCCGCAGTGAGGAAGACATGTCCATACACATGTCTTTAGACTGTTTCACGTTTGGTGTGGGCAGTTTCTGTCTGCACCAAGTTCTATCCACAGCTGGACTTAAAAACTTTTGGGCGACCGGTCCCGGGCTGTAAGGAGCCCAACTGGTAGTAGTCTTGACTACAAAGTCTGACCAGAGGCTTTGTCTGATACCACGGGGATCAGGAGCCCGTGTAGCGTGTTCGCTCACGCTCAGCCTGGTCATTGTTGGAAGGACCCCTATTGGGAGCATCGTGGGGGCTGTGGTTGACGCCCAAACGTACGCGGGCAGAGCTATTCTTTTATAGCTCGGTGTGGAGTTGCATTGCAACCGGGTGCCGTGACCAATAGAACGGCAGAGGTGTTAGAAAGTTGACGAATAGACTTCAACACCATGTGTAATGGCACACCGTGAGCTTAAGCCAGTCTTGGCAGGCGCTCACGTTAAACACCCGGAGACACTTCTGTATGTCAAAGAGTCGAGTTGCTTTCCAGGTGTGATCGCGACTGGACGTGTGTTTTCTGAGTGCTCCCAGTGATTTTTGGTGTCCTACCTAGGTAGGCCTTTTTTGGTGTTTTTGCGCATTTTTGCGGTTTTTGGTGTTGCGATACCGTCGGTATACGGTGATTAGTTGTGCGAGCGCGTTTTAGCACTATAATTGCTAATAATTTGTTAATAACAAATTATTTGGTTTTTGTAGTCCTACCTAGGGGTGACTTTTTTGAATAATTGCGGTTTTTGCGTTGCAAATCGTGCGAGTGCGTTATTTGCGCGGTTATATAATATTATATTATATAATCTATAATATAGCATACTGTTGTGCCGATTTTCACGGTCCCGTGGTTCGAGTGGTACACTTGAGAAGTGTCGAGTGCTGTGTAAATGTCCACAAAGACGACGCGGAAGAAGGCCGTCGCGGTCGGGGTGAATGGCGCGGCAGAAGTGGGTGTTGGGATGGTGAAGTCCGCGAGGGAGGACTCGTCGGCGGTCTCCGAGTCGGAGCTCGCTGTGGCCTCCAAACACGCCAGGAAGGCGGATGGTACCGGGAAGGCCATCAAGAAGGTGTTTTCGGTGGACGCGCTGAAAATGGTGGGTCTGACGAGCGATTGCGAGTCATCGTCATCGTTGTCAGACTCGGAGTTGAAGGTGGTAAGCCCCAAGTTTGCCACCAAGGTAAGTGGTAAGGTAGCTAAGGCAGGTAAGGCTTCCGGTGGGAGTGCCCGTGAGGGTACTCATGTGAGTGCTCCGGTGGTTGCCACCGCTGCCTCTGGGTCGTTCGGTGAACGGCTCAAGGCAGTCACGGGTGCCCTCATTGGGGTCCTTTTTGAGGGTGACGGTGTCAGCCGGCCGCTGACCCGTCGAGTTTTAGATGTAGCCGGGGGGTATAAGCGTTTGCTCATCGAGCTTTCTGGAGAGAACGAGCGTCTGAAGGGACGCTTGGAGGAGCGGGGAACCGCCGGTAGCGGCTTCGTGGCGCCGGTGGGTCGGCCAGTGCCGGTGAATCGGCCGGTAGCGGGGGTATGGTGGGTCCTTTGGGGGTTCCTGCCGGTGCTGGTGGTAGCACCGTTATGGCAGCGCCCTCGGCCTTTCCAGCCCTACCTCTTGCGCGCCCCGCTGTCAAACCTGTTGAGACGTGGTCCTTGGTGGTCAAGAGCCGGAAGGCTGGTGAGACACCCAAGGAAGTGGTTGATAAGGTGGTGAAGCAGGGGGGCCCGACCCTGGGTGTGCACGTACACGAGGTTAAGGCTCTTCGTGGTGGTGGTGCGATTATTCGCACCCCCTCCGTGTCCGAGCGCGAGAAAATCGCGCTAAACCCGAAGTTTAGCGAGGTTGGGTTGGACGTGAGTGTTAACAAGAAGCTTGGTCCCAAGGTCGTCGTTCGTGGTGTCCACTGTAGGATCACTCTTGACGAGTTCATGGGTGATCTCTATGAGATGAACCTCAAGGAGCGGATGAGTTTGGAGACCTTTAAGAAGGTCAAACTGGTGAGCCGTCCGTGGAAGGAGGGCGGAGATGATGCGACTAACGTCATCCTGGAGGGTAGTGGCCGTGCCATGGAAGCTCTCCTGGAGGTAGGTAGTTGCTACATCAAGTGGTTCTGCTTCCGTGTGTGGGAACACGAGATGACTCCTGTCTGCTTCCGTTGGCTCAGCTTGGACCACAGGGTGAGCGAGTGTAGGCTGAAAGAAGATTTCTGCCGTCGTTGTGGGCAGTCTGGCCATCATGGTCGGAAGTGCGAGAATGCCTTGCACTGCCGAAACTGCGCGTTCAATGGGAAGCCAGCTGCACATCGTATGATGTCGGCTGACTGCCCCATTCACGCTGCATATGTTGCCCGCGCGAATGCAAGACATTAGAATGTCTTGTAAGATTGTGCAGTTGAACTGTCAGCGCGCTTACGCTACGATGGGTGACTTAGGGCAGTTTCTGTGCGAGTCTGGCAGCAACTTTGCTCTGCTGCAGGAGCCGTACTACCAGCAGGGTGGGGTAAGGGATTTGCCAGCTGGTATGCGTGTCTTCTCCGATGTGGGGGCAATGCTGCTGTGGTAGTGAATGACGTGCATACTCAGTGTATGCTCGTTGATTCAAGCGAATGGGGTGTTTGTGTGAGTGTGGAGGGTGTGTACGGCAAGCTCTTGTTCGCAAGTGTGTACTGCCGTTATAGCGGTGATCTAGAGCCCTATATAAGGTATATGGATAGGGTGCTACTACTTGCGGGTAGCAATCCCGTTATCCTCGGTTCTGACGCGAATGCATCGTCCGCGCTTTGGTTCAGCAAAACGTCCAGATTGGCTGGGCGGCTGAGTCAACAGCGGGGTGAGATGCTGAGTGATTGGGTCACGAGTAGTGGCGTTCTCGTGCTCAATGAGCCGAGTGAGTGGTATACCTTTGAGGGGCCTAGAGGTGTGAGTGATATTGACGTGACGTTTGCGAATGAGGCGGCAATGAACTTGTATGGATTTCGTTGGTCCATCCGGGGGCTTAAGTGTAAGTGATCACAATCTCATTGAGATTGAGGTCACTTATGGCCACGTAGAAAGTACGGGCAGTATCATTAAGCGTTGGCGTATTCTGGGGGTCAATTGGGATACGTATGCGGTTAGGGTCGGGGAGGCGGTTACTTCGGTACCACTTGCTGACTTTGACAACCTTGGTGTGGATGAGCAGGTAGCCAGTTTGACTGAGGCCGTTTGGCGTGTCAACGACGAGCTCTTTGAGAGATGCCGGTTGGCAAATCGTAGAGGGGTGAAGTGGTGGACACGCGGCTTGACGGAATAGCGTAGGGAGGTTCGCCGCCTCAGGAAACGTTTACAGAGTGCGCGAATTGCTGGTGATGCGAATATTGATCAGTTCAGGTTGTCGTTTAGGCGCGAATTGAAAGAATATAAGCGCATGCTTATGGCGACTAAGGAGAATGAATGGAGACAGTTTGCTGTGCGCCACAGCGATGATCCCTGGGGTCAGCTGTATAAGGTGTGTCGTGGCAACAGAAGGATTGTTGAAATTAGTGGCATCCGTGTTGGCGATTCCGTGTTGCCAACATGGAATGCTTCTGTGAGTGCACTTCTTTCTGAGTTTTTTCCTGGTGCGGTGCCTTCAGGTCATCCTCACGATGTGGGGCTGCCTGTTGGTCCCCCTGAATTGGTGACCGCGGAAGTTGGGTGTGCGGTCTCGCTGATAAGGTCCAGGAGGTCTCCTGGGTTGGATGGGATTACTGGAGAGATGGTGAAAGCCATCTGGAAGGTAATTCCTGAATACCTGGTTGCCCTGCTCGGGAAGTGTGTGCGTGACGGATACTTTCCTTCTGAATGGAAGACCGCCAGAGTCATTGTGCTCTTGAAGTCGCCTGATAGGGTCAGGTCTAATCCTAGATCCTATCGGGGGATTAGCCTTCTTCCGGTACTTGGAAAAGTGCTGGAGAGGGTTATGGTAGAACGGCTTCATTAGTGCTTGCGTGATGACATGTGTCCTTGGCAGTTTGGTTTCAGGAGTGGTCGGTCTTGGGTGTATTCGTGGACTTCAAGGGTGCGTTTGACTACTTGAGCTGGTCTAGTATCACCAGTAGGCTACGTGAGTTGGGCTGCCGTGAGGTTGGACTGTGGGAGAGTTACTTCTCTGACAGAAAGGCCTGCGTGGCTGGAAGTAATCAATGCGTCTGGGCTGATGTGGTCAGGGGCTGTCCACAGGGTTCCGTCTGTGGTCCATTTATTTGGAACCTCATGATGGATCCCCTGTTGCGGCGTCTTGGTCTGTCCTGGAAGTGTTGTGCTTACGCCGACGATCTGCTTGTCCACGTTGAGGGTCGGACGCGTGCCGCGATTGAATCCTTGGGAGAGAGTGCCATGAGTGTTGTGTGTGAGTGGGGTGCTCAGGTGCGTGTGGACGTGGCAATGGACAAGACCGTGATAATGCTGCTCAAGGGCAGATTATCACGTAATCGACATCCAATTGTCCGTGCATCTGGTGTCTCCCTCAAGTATGAGACTGAGGTCAAGTACTTGGGAGTGACTATCGGTGAAAGGATGAACTTCCTTCCCCATCTGACACATACGCGAGAGCGTCTTGTGTGTGTGGTGGGTCAGGTGCGTCGGCTGCTTAGGTGTGACTGGGGTCTGAGTAGACGTGCTGTCCGTGTCCTCTATGGGGGTCTCTTTCTTGCGTGTGCAACCTTTGGTGTGTCGGTCTGGTGCGATGTGGTAACGTCTGCTGCTGGGTATCGCAAGATTCTGGCATGCCAGAGGGTTATTCTTGCTGCATGCCTGCCAGTATGCCGTACGGTCTCCACGGAGGCCTTACAGGTATTAATGGGGGTTGCCCCTCTTGACTTGGAGGTGGTCCGTCGTGCGGCCATCTTCAGATGCAAGAGGGGATTACCATTGCCGCAGCATAAATGGTTTGAGAGTGATGTGGAGAGGCTTAGTGTGACAGAGCGCAAAGCGTGCTTGAATGAATGTGTTTCATTCAGCTGGCAAACTAGATGGAACAATAGTGAAAAGGGTAGGACGACGTATGAGTACATACGGGACGTCACATTTGCTGCAAGTCATCCTTGGTTTGGCTTCAGTCTGAGCTTGGGATTTTTGCTAACTGGCCATGGCTCTCTTAATACATTTTTGTTTAAGAGATACCTCACGGCTTCAGAAGCTGGTGACTGTGGAGCTGAAATTGAGGATTGGCTGCATGTCTTGTGTGTCTGCCCGTTGTACTCTGACTTTAGGGATTTGGGGGCTATTGGTATTAGTTGGACTGACCAGGGGTTCTGTGTGAGTGAGGCTCTCTCCACATCAGAGCAACTGGAATGTCTGGACCGGTTCTCCGGTAGAGTGTTCGTGGAGCGTCGTGCGAGGGTAGGTTAGCTGCTCAATTTTGTGCGTGGGTGGTCTTGTGTATGTGGCGTATGGGTTGTATGAATAGGTAAGTTGTAGGTGATTGTGTGTGTGTGTTGGGTGGGGTTGGATGGCGATGTATGTGTTGGTTGTCCTGAATGAAGTGTGCATGTTATGTGTGTGCCAGCCTGGCTGTCGTCCTTCGGGAGGACAGAGCTGTTGTGCTGCACTGTTGCGTTTCTTGTGTCCATCTCTCCTGGCGCCACCGGTCCCCGAGCGGTATGGAACTCATCGGTAGTAATTCGGTTACGAAGCCTGACCATAGGTTGTCTGGTACCACGGGTTTCGTGGGTTGCTGAGGTTGGTCTCAACGCCTCACCCCGGAATCAAAGATTTTTACATCTTGTTGGGGGTCCAGCTAAATTGGGGTTAAACCCCGTCTTAGGTGCCGCTCCCTGTCTGAGTGGAAGAGGTACGGATAGGCCTCGCTCCCGCAGTGAGGAAGACATGTCCATACACATGTCTTTAGACTGTTTTCACGTTTGGTGTGGGCAGTTTCTGTCTGCACCAAGTTCTATCCACAGCTGGACTTAAAAACTTTTGGGCGTCCGGTCCCGGGCTGTAAGGTGGCCAACTGGTAGTGGTCTTGACTACAAAGTCTGACCAGAGGCTTTGTCTGGTACCACGGGGATCAGGAGCCCCTGTAGCGTGTTCGCTCACGCTCAGCCTGGTCATTGTTGGAAGGACCCCTAGTGGGAGCATCGTGGGGGCTGTGGTTGACGCCCAAACGTACGCGGGTAGAGCTATTCTTTTATAGCTCGGTGTGGAGTTGCATTGCAACCGGGTGCCGTGACCCATAGAACGGCAGAGGTGTTAGAAAGGCCTCGACCCCTCACCAAGAGGGAGTACTTGTCCTTTACGCAAGTACTCGAATTGGTTCCCGCGGACTGTTACCAGGTACCTATTCAAGGGGGCGTTGGTTGACGCATTGACTTCAACCCCATGTGTGATGGCACACCGTGAGCTTAAGCCAGTCTTGGCAGGCGCTCACGTAAAACACCCGGAGACACTTCTGTATGTCAAAGAGGTTCATTCTGAAGGGCAGTGACCATTCCTTGCTGAATGTAGGCAATTGCTACATTAAGAGGGTCTACTTCCGTCGTTGGGAACATGAAGTGATGTTTGGCTATTTCCGTTGTTTGAGCCTCGACCACAAAGTGTCTGAGTGCCGGCTGAAAGAGGATGTTTACCGTCACGGGGGGCAATAAGGCCATTACAGTCGTCAGCGCGAAAATCAGAGAAGGGCAATGCTGCTATGATTGTCAATGACGTGCATACTCAATGTATGCTTGTTGATTCAAGTGAATTGGGGTTTTTGTTGTATAGTATGTGTGTGGAAGGTGTGTTTGAAAAGCTCTTTCTAATAAGTGTGTATTGTAAATTTGGTGGGGATCTAGAGCCCTATATAAGGTATATGGACAAGGTGCAACTACGTGCGAGTAGCAGTCCAGCTATTCTTGACGTTGACAAATATGTATCATCTGCGCTCAGGTTCAGCAAAATGTCCAGATATTGTGGTCAGCGGAATCAGCAGCGGTGTGAGCGGGGTATAGCTTTCAAGCGCCTAGAGGTGTGAGTGAGATTCACGCTACCTTTGTAAATAAGGTAGCGTGAACTGATCCATCATCATAAGGTAGCGTGAACTGATCCACATCAGTTGTGATGTGACCGCGGACGGAGGCGGACGGTGCGCCCGCCAATTTAGTTTATAAACAGTGTCGCGAAAATAAACAAAACAATAGTGAAAACCCACGCCGCGAAAATAAAACAATAACGCTTCACCAAACAACACTTTAATAAACAAAATAGTGCACTACTTAATAACTCAATACTTGATAACAAATAAATAAAACCTGATGAAAATATAACATATAAATAGACAATCTAACGCAATGCAGAGAAACATGCGAGGGGCTTGTTTATGCTCTCCGCAGTAAAGCTCAGCATTTCGTTGGTTTTCACTCTTCCTCCTTCTTCCTGGTCCCGTTAGGTGTGCAGGCGGCTGTGAGTGCACCGTGGGCTGAAGCGCGGCAAGATAAAGGCATAACACTTGTCTTGTCGCGTTTTGCTTTGCTTGCGACGTACGCGTGGCTGCTTGTACGGCTGACCTTACACTTCGCTACAGTGGGCGGCGATGACAAAATTCCGCATAGACTCCACTAATGTACGTCGCTTGAGGGCGAATTTCTTCGCGGTCTATGCGCATATTTGTACTAACCAACCGCATATAATGGCACTAGGTGAGACCCAGGTGTCTGAGGGTGCAGATCCACTGGACTTTCACATGCCGGGGTACCATTTACTGCCATTGTTTTTACCACACAGAGGCCTCGCCTTATACATTCGCAGTGATGTTGCGTACCAGTGTCAGCAACACCTTTGCACGTCGGATGCCGAATTTAGCACCATGTGGGTTAAATTCAAAATCCAGTCGCACATCCTGCACTTCTGCTTCATTTATAGAAGCCCGGGTCTGGGGAGGCTGCCAACTTTCGATAAATTGGACAGTCTCTCTGATTCGATTTCTAAAATTCTGGAATCGTATCCGAACAGTGAAATTGTTGTTGCTGGTGATTTCAATGTTCATAATTCCAATTGGCTACGTCATTCGAGTCACACAACACCTGAGGGTTTGTATGTTGAGTTGTTTGCTGAGTCTAATAATTTGACTCAATTAGTGAAGGAACCAACGCACTTTCCCTGCGTTGATGGGCAAAACCAAAATATTCTGGACCTCTTTCTAACTTCACATCACAGCAAGTATGATGTGAATGTTCTTGCACCTCTTGGTAATTCGGACCACGCTACAATTTCTGCTACCTTCCCATATTCTAGTCTTCAATCCGCTCACCAGACAGCTCCGAAGCGGAAAGTGTGGCTTTATGAGAAGGCTAATTGGGATGCGCTGAACTGCTTTTTCAGCCGTTTCAATTGGCAATTGTGTTTCAGAGATAGAAACATAAATGCTGCAGCAAAATTAGTAGAAAATATAATTTTATTTGGTATGAGGTCTTTCATACCAAATAAAAGAATTTCCATTAAACCAAGAGACCATTCCTGGTTTAATGCGACTTGCAGACAAGCAGTCAGGTCTAAAGAGGAAGCATTTAGGAATTGGCGTTTAAATAAAACTGCTGATACTAAACTGCTGCGCAATCAGACCAGAAATAGGTGCAATGCCACTCTAAAGCGCGAAAAAGTTCTCTACGAACAGCGCCTTAGACGCAGAGTTCTTGAATACCATAAGGGTAGCAAGAACTTTTGGTCGTTCGTGGGGAGGGTGAAAAATCAGACGAGATCGTCTATTCCAACTCTCCTCAAGGACGATCAGATCTTCACTCACTCGGTTGACAAGGCAAACTTATTAGCCAAAATGTTTGCTGAAAACTGCTCTCTTCCTGAGAGTAGCCAACCACTGCCCGCGGTCGGTGATGTATCTCATGCTATGCCTCAGATGCATTTTCGAACGCGGGCTGTTAAAAGAGTGCTTGCAGACCTCAATGTCAATAAGTCCTCGGGACCGGATGGCATCTCAGCCCATGTGTTGAGAAAGTGCGCCTCAACACTGGCTCGCCCATTGCGCAATCTCTTTAATTTATCTTATACTTCAGGAGTTTTTCCAGCTTCCTGGAAGATTGCCAATGTGCAGCCAGTTCCCAAAAAAGGTGAGGCTACGAATCCTGCAAATTACCGGCCCATAGCAATCTGCTCAGTGCTCTCTAAAGTCATGGAGAGCATTGTAAATTTTAAATTGATGAGGTATCTAGAGAGCAACGAAATGATCAGCGATCGCCAGTACGGCTTCCGTGCTCACCGTTCCACCGGCGATCTGATGGCGTTTCTCACTGAGCGGTGGAGCAGTTGTATTCACCGTTTCGGTGAGAGCAAGGTTGTTGCTCTGGATATCTCCAAGGCATTTGACCGGGTGTGGCATAAAGCACTCGTGTCTAAACTGGCTGCTTATGGTGTCGGTAATACTTTCACTCGATGGATATCGAGTTTCCTCAGCGGCCGTTCTATTCGGGTTGTGATAGACGGCTTTGCTTCCGAAGAGCACTCCATTAATGCTGGAGTTCCGCAGGGTTCGGTCCTGTCTCCGACACTTTTTCTTATTTTCATCAATGACCTTCTGTCATTGACATCAAACCCCGTCTACTCGTTTGCTGATGACAGCAGCATTTGTCATTCATATATATTTTCCAGGCGTCCTTCCATTCTGGAGATCACTAGAAGACGCAGAATTATGAATGACACACTCCAATCCGACCTCAATAAAATCCAGGAGTGGGGTCGTGCGAATCGGGTCGATTTTAATGCGCGGAAGACCCAATGCTGTTTGTTAACCCACAAGCGTTTGGCGGGTGACAACTTCCCACCACTAAATATGGGTGGTGTGGATATTAATGAGTCGGAGGCTCTTGATGTTCTGGGCATGTCAATCCAATGTGGTCTTCGTTGGAACGATCACATCTTTGACGTGTCGAAAGAAGCAGCCAAGTGCTTAGGCTTTCTTAAGCGGTGTAAGAAGTACTTCACTCCAACCGATCTTCGTTGTATCTACACCACTTATATTCGTCCGAAAATGGAGTACAATTCGCATATATGGTCGGGAGCTTCGCGGGCATATCTTCAGCTTCTCGACCGTGTCCAATGTCGTGCGTTAAAACTTATAGGGGACAGTAGGGTATCCAGCTCTATTGAAACCTTGGAGCGTCGTCGTGATGTGGGGTGTGTATCACTATTTTACCGCTACTTTCACGGTAAATGTTCTTCTGAAGTAGCCAGCCTGATTCCTCCGATTCAGGTATTTAGCAGAACTACTCGGCTTTCCAGAGCGGTGCACCCCTTTTATGTCGCGATTCCGTTCCAACGAACCACGCATTACCGTGAGGGTTCGTTTTTCGGTCGCGTCGTTAGATTGTGGAATAATCTCCCTGCGAGGGTCTTCCCGCCCACTTACAGCGTCGAAACATTCAAGCGAGGTGTAAACCGTCACTACTCCCTCTTTCCCCCTTCCCACTAACCTGTCATCCCTTCGGAACCAACAAATGATGTGCATGGATAGGGGGCATCCCCTGAGCTTGGTTTCATCTGTCATAAAAAAAAAAAAAATAAATAAGGCGGCAATGCATTCCTCTGGATTTCGGTCGTCCACTCGCGGAGGCTGAAGTAGAAGGGTTCAAAATCTCATTAAGATTGACTTATGTACGCGTAGCTAATACGTATGGTGACTCTAAGCGATGGCGTACTTGTGGGTTTAATGGGGATTCGTATGCTGTTAGGGTGGGAGGATTGGTTACTTCGGTGCCGCTTCTGGAATTTGTAAACTTGGTCGTGGAGGGGCAGGTACTCTGCTTGAAAGAGACCCTTTGGCATATTAACAACGAGCTCTTCGAAAATTGCCGTTTGGAAAAACGTATAAGGGTGAAGTCATGGTCTCGCGTATTGACGGATAAGCGCAGGGTGTTTCGTCGACTCAGGAAAAATTTCCAAAGAGCTCGAATTGCTGGTGATAGTGACGTTGACCGGCTCAGGTTTTCTTATATGCGCGGTACCAACGAATATAAGCGCATGCTGATGGTGGCAAAAGAGGGCGAGTGGAGGCGTTTTTCTGAGCGTCATGGTGACGACCCTTGGGGCCAAACGTATAAGATGTCTCGTGGCAATAGAAGGATGGTTGAAGTTATAGGCATCCGTGTTTGATGATTCCATATTGTCAACATGGAACGCTTCTGTACGTGCGCTTCTTTCTGTGTTCTGGAATTGTTTATTGGGGAGGTTGACTGTGTGGTGTGTCTGATCAGGTCCAGGAGGTCTCTTGGGTTGGATAGGATTACTGGAGATGTTAAAAGCCATGTGGAAGGTCTTTCTTGAGGGACAGTCGCGAGTTATGGTTTGATTTCACTTCGGGCAAAATCAATAACCATATAAATGGACAACTTGAGTGGAAAATAAATGTTACATAGTTTTTACTTCAATTATCTTTATTATTCCACTGTAATCTTAAGACTGAATCATTGGTTCTCCGTACAAAATTTTCAGAGCCAAAGCTATTATGTATTATGTCGTTAGGAATGGGGTATGGTTGCGTAATTTGAATCGCTTACGTGACGCCTCCTCCACCCCCCAAGCCCCAAAAATAACAGAATTCTCCTGAATTCTTTCATTTTATTTTTTACATTTATTGAATACTATAATTATTATTATTATTACTTTTAACGCCAACTGCCGCTCGCCAGAGGTGCTCCCTCATCGATCGGTAGGGTGTCCGGAGTGAGAACTGCAGTTCTCTCTCTTGTCAGCCTGCCGGTCATGAGATGCGCCTCTCTCGTGAGCGTAAGCCCGGCTGCGGGCTCTCTCCGCGGCAACTACCCATTATAGTAGGGGTAGATTATCCTCCTGAATAATAACCAGAGAACCGTTAGCAATATTGGTGTTGGAGTTAGTCCATTTGTTAGGAGGCCACTCTACAGGATCTGAGACGAGAAAAGCTGGGCCTTTAAACCAAATAGATGCGACGAGTTCCTGTATAGTTGAACCACGAAATACAATATCAGCAGGATTGAGATGTGAAGGAATATGTCTCCAAATACAGCCATTAGTCAGATCTTGAATTTCTGATGTCCTGTGGCCAATAAAAATGGATAAAATTGCAGAATGTTGTTTGAGCCAATGGAGAACTATTTGAGAATCAGACCAAAGGATTGTTTCAAGACTTGTCGTTGAAAATAGTTTCTTTATTTTTGAGTATAGGTTTGCTAACAGTTGTGCTGCGCAGAACTCAAGTTTAGGTATTATAGATATTTCCCTTTTGTAGGGGCGACTCTAGACTTAGCGGTTAAAAGCTGAACTTGAAAAGAACTTTCCAGTAGAGGTTTGAGTTCTTAAATAAAAACAGCAACCGTATGCGCGAATTGACGCATCACAAAAGCCATGAAGATACACCGAATGAGGTTCAGCTGCGAGACAAAAACGAGGCATTTTAATTAAATATAAATTTTCGAGATCCGAAAGATAGCATTTCCAAGCCGCATGTATTTCTTGTGGTATAGACTCGTCCCAGTGAATTTTTAAAATCTACAATTCCTGCATAATAATTTTCGCCTTCATAATTAGCGGAGCCAACAATCCAAGGGGATCAAAGAGCAAAGACGAAAGCGACAAGATTGATCTCTTTGTGATTTTAGCGTCTAACTTAATTTTAGGCGAAAGCGAAAATATACAAACATTTGTTGTAGCGGATTCTTTAATATTCAAAGTTTTGACAGTTGTGTTGTCACGATTTTTTCGCTTTGGATATCGCTCAGGGCGTGTCCAGGATCGCGGCAGAAATAATTTGTATTTCGGACCTTTAATTTAAGAAATTCACTTTATTTACACTTCAGATTCTTACACTACGGGGTGTAGACACGATGGTGAGTGTGCCGGTGGTGTTGGAGGTGGTGAGATGACGATGTGTCCGTTGACGAAGTGAACGACGCTCGTTGACGCGGCAGGCCGTCGATGCGTCGGTGTGTGCGTAGATACGTTGCGATGCGTTGATGCGGCGGGACGTGTAGATGCGACGCGTGGCGTTGACGCGACGCTCGTTGACGTCGCAGGCCGTCGATGCGTTGGTGGGCTCGGGTGCGACGCGCAGTGTCCTGTGATGCACTGCCGTCGATGCGATGTTCGGGTGCGACGCGCAGTGTCCTGTGATGCACTGCCGTCGATGCGATGCTCTGGTGCGACGCGCAGTGTTCTGTGATGCACTGCCGTCGATGCGATGCTCGGGTGCGACGCGCAGTGTCCTGTGATTACGACGAGCAACGGATTTTGTCTCAAGTGACAAGGAGTATATAATGGCTCTGACTACCAGGACACGGGTAGGATGGCTCCAGGACACCTCTTGCCGGGTAGGATTGGTGCAATCCGTCACCCGTCGATGGCAAAAGGATTACGGAGGACACACAACTGACAGGATTGGTGCAATCCGTCGCCAGTTGGTGGCAAAAAAGGATATGCGGAGTGCGCGACTGAGGCGACACACAGGACTCGTTTCTGGCAGGATTGGTGCAATCCGTCTCCAGTCACAGGACTTGTGTTCGCGAAAGGAGGTGGGAAGGATTGGGATTTCAAGGGGGCCCACTACTACTTTTCCACTTACCTTGTCACTTTTCGCTGCGCGGCTGACTGCCGGAAAACTAATCTCGAGTTTGGCTTGTGCGCCGCCTTTTATACATGTTCTTGTTCTTCTTCCCTGTTGATTATTCCAGATGTTGATAGCAACATCGTTTACTTCCAGGAATGTTGCTGGCAACATGCTGTGTTTCTACGCATTCCAACCCACTTCCACTGCACACGCCATCACTGCTTGTCCCGCTCACTCCTCACCAGTGAGGCACACTCACCGTCGTTGCCATACTCTCACTTCCTTAAACTATGCCCTGCTTACACTTATCTAATTCGCAAGATGCAGAAAATCCCATGTGGGTTTAAATATTCCTAACTTTAAATATTTAAGTAATCCTGACAATGTTTAAATTGAAGCTCACGATATATGAAATTAAAATATTACGTTCTACGTAATTAATAATTATAATAAAAATTATACAAAAATTAGAAATTATACAAAATATAAGAAAATATATACAAAATAATAATTGAAAATAAATAATAATTTGTGGGAGGCTCCAGGCTCCTCACAGTGTCATTTTGAAAGGCTTTATGATTAGAATGCCATTTGTCCAGTTCAAAGCAGACACGAGCTAATATTTCTGTAACTTCCTATTTCATCTGAGCTAGTTTTTCCAATGTATCTGCTCCACCCAAAAGGTCATCCACATAAAAAGAAGTGTTAATAGTTTTTCTTAACAGTCTACATACTGATCTGCGAGATAGTCAAGACTTCTAATAGGGAGATGAGGTGCAGCTGACATTCCATAAGTAACTGTATTGAGTTGATATATACGAATTTTTTCTTCCTCAGAGTTTCTCCATAAAATATATTGAAATTGACTGTCGCTTGGAGCGATGAGGACCTGACGGTACATTTTTACGATATCAGCTGTGATTGCAAATCGATAAAGCCGAAAACGAAGAAGAATATTGTACAATTCATCTTGAATTGTGGGAGATTTGTGGGATGATGTAGGACATGAAGCATCAAAGACCATCCTCAACTTTGTTGTGGAGCTATAGAGCTTGAAGACACAATGATGAGGGATAAAATAATACGGTTCATTTAAGCGTGGGCTGCTAATTAGGCTCATGTGTCCACATTTTTCAGACTCCTCTATGAAAGCCACATATTGTTTTTTAAGATTGTTGTCACGAGCAAATCGCCTTTCTTAAAACGAGAACCTTTTAAAGGCCATGTTTTCCGAGAGACCTAATGAGTTAGGAGAGTCTTTAAAAGGTAGTTTAACAACAATTCTACCAGTGCATTCCCGATATACGGTTTCATTGAAGAATGATTCACATTCGGATTGTTCTTGTTTTAGAACACTTAGGCGATTATGAATTTCCTCGATTTCCCACAAGCGTTGAAGTTGAACATCAATTTCTTCTTCTAGCGACAACAAGCAAGAGCCGAGGTTGTTGGGTTGTTCCGAAGTATATCTACCAGCGACAATCCATCCAAATAATGTTTTTTGCAGTTTGGGTAAATTGGGACCGAGCTTAATTTGACCCACCGACAAAAGATCAAAGAAAATTTCCGTGTCAATGAGGAAATCAATTGGTTTAGACTTAAAAAAGTCTTCATCAGCAAGCTGGGTATAAGTGGACAAATTCCAAGTTGAAAAATCCAGTTCAGGATCAGGTTGGTACGAAATATGAGGTGTAATGCAAAACGAAAGCGAACCTTCAAATTCATTAAAACGAGATTTTACATTTATAGAGGCCTTGTGTCTAATTTTTGTGTGAGTATTTCCAATACCAGCGACTTCAGTGGTTTGTTTGATACGAGGCAGATGTAATTTTTGAGAAAATTCATCTGTTATGAAATTTAATTGGCAGCAAGAATCTAGTAAAGCGCGTCCCAATTGGTAACGACCAGTAGTGTCACGAACTAAGACCATGGCAGTAGCAAGCAGTACCCGTTCCGGAGAAGATTTTTCTATATGTCTATGGACCGAGGCAGAAATTTCAGTCGCAGCGGCACAAGAAGTACAAGAAGTCGATTCAGTAGCAGGAGACGAGGGCCTTACTGACTGAGAGCGATGAAGCAAACTGTGGTGTTAGCGGGAACAAAATTTGCATTTAAATGAAGAGGAACGGTGATTGACCTGATGCCCTTTTGACAGGCAATTTAAACAAAGACCAAGTCGCTTGATAGTTTCGAAACGAGTAGGTACATCCCTATCCTTAAAGCGAGAGCAACGATTGATAGAGTGGTCTGCGCACTAAGTGCGCAAAGGCGTTTCGAAACCGAAAAAATAAAACCGGACTTTGAGTCTTTATTTTTGGATTTATTACAATGATGAATTTCTGGCTTACTTGTCGATTGGTTGCGGGTGTTGTCAACAGACTCAAAAAACTGGCAATGTCTTTCAAGGACCTTGGACCAATCATCCAATGATGGCAATTTGGTAAAGTCCAAAAAATCCTTCCACTTTCGTCTTGTGTCATCATCAACCTCTTGCATCACTAATTGTATAAGCATCGAATTAATAATATCTTCAGATGAACCAAGAGATCGTAGGGAGCCGTACAGGGCAGAAACATTATCAGAAAGACTTCGTAGTTGCGCACAATTGTATTTGGACGCAGCAGGAAGGTCGAATAGAGTAGTAATATTTTCCATAAAAATGAGTGAGCTATTGTCATAACGCGCCTTTAACCTTTCTAGAGCCTTTGGATTATATTCATTCGTAATCTGAAAGGCCTTGACTGTCTGGAGGGCCTGACCATGGAGGCAGTTGGTCAAAGGATTACATTTTTCAATATTCGATAGGCCAGATTTACGATCAATATCCTGGATGAACGAAGTTATATTATAAATTTTTGTATTCACTATATTTACCATTAAATGTGGGCAATTTTAGTTGCGGCAATTTATGGTTGGAAACAGGGAAGCAAATTGTAGAATCTGATGTCGTCGTGTTATGAACATCTTCGTCAAGTACTGTCGTGACCACGGACGAGGGTGGATGCAGCTACCCACCGCAGTGCAGTGTTTAGTGTGCTCGCGGAAACAAAGAAACAAATATAAAGAAATATTTTCAAACAAAGTCACAGTGCAATAACATTGATTTGGATTACAGATTAAAACATAACAATAGACATCAATAAATTCGCTAAAACAATAACACCAAATATCACAAATAGACAATTAAACGGAATGCAGAGAACCAAGCGAAGGGCTTATTTATGCCCTCCGCAGTAAAGCTCAGCATTTCGTTTCTTTCTTCTCCTCCTCCTTCTTCCTGGTCCCGTTAGGTGTGCAGGCGGCTGTGAGTGCACCGTGGGCTGAAGCGTGGCAAGATAAAGGCATAACACTTGTCTTGTCGCGTTTTGCTTTGCCTGCGGTGTAGGCTTGTCCGCTTGTGCAGCTGACTTTATACCTCTTTACAGTGGGTGGCGATGACAAAATTTCGTATAGACACCACAAATGTGCGTGGCTTGAGGGCGAATTTCTTCGCGGTCTATGCGTATGTCTGTACTCACCAACCGCATATAATGGCACTAGGTGAGACCCAGGTGTCTGAGGGTGCAGATCCACTGGATTTTCACTTGCCTGGGTACCACTTACTGCCATTATTTTCATCACACAGAGGCCTCGCCTTATATATTCGCAGTGATGTTGCGTACCAGTGTCAGCAACACCTTTGCACGACGGATGCCGAATTTAGCTCCATGTGGGTTAAGTTCAAAATCCAGTCGCACATCCTGCACTTCTGCTTCATTTATAGAAGCCCGGGTCTAGAGAGGCTGCCAACTTTTGATAAACTTGACAGTCTCTCTGATTCGATTTCTAAAATCCTGGAATCGTATCCGAATAGTGAAATTGTTGTTGCTGGTGATTTCAATGTTCATAATTCCAATTGGCTACGTCATTCGAGTCACACAACACCTGAGGGTTTGTATGTTGAGTTATTTGCTGAGTCTAATAATTTGACTCAATTAGTGAAGGAACCAACGCACTTTCCTTGCGTTGATGGGCAAAACCAAAATATTCTGGACCTTTTTTTAACTTCGCATCACAGCAAGTATGATGTGAATGTGCTTGCACCTCTTGGTAATTCGGACCACGCTACAATTTCTGCTACCTTCCCATATTCTAGTCTTCAATCCGCTCATCAGCCAGCTCCGAAGCGGACAGTGTGGCTTTATGAGAAGGCTAATTGGGATGCGCTGAACTCCTTTTTCAGCCGTTTCAATTGGCAATTGTGTTTCAGGGATAGAAACATAAATGCTGCAGCAAAATTGGTAGAAAATATAATTTTATTTGGTATGAGGTCTTTCATACCTAATAAAAGAATTTCCATTAAACCAAAAGACCATTCCTGGTTTAATGCGACTTGCAGACAAGCAGTCAGGTCTAAAGAGGAAGCATTTAGGAATTGGCGTTTAAATAAAACTGCTGATACTAAACTGCTGCGCAATCAGGCCAGAAATACGTGCAATGCCACTCTAAAGCGCGAAAAAGTTCTCTACGAACAGCGCCTTAGACGCAGAGTTCTTGAATACCATAAGGGTAGCAAGTACTTTTGGTCGTTCGTGGGGAGGGTGAAGAATCAGACGCGATCGTCTATTCCAACTCTCCTGAAGGACGATCGGATCTTCACTCACTCGGTTGACAAGGCAAACTTATTAGCCAAAATGTTTGCTGAAAACTGCTCTCTTTCTGAGAGTAGCCAACCACTACCCGTGATCGACGGTGTGTCTCATATTATGCCTGAGATGCACTTTCGAACGCGGGCTGTTAAAAGAGTGCTTGTAAACCTCAACGTCAATAAATCCTCGGGACCGGATGGCATTTCAGCCCACGTGTTGAGAAAGTGCGCCTCAACATTGGCTCGCCCATTGCGCAATCTGTTTAACTTATCGTTCACTTCAGGAGTTTTTCCTATTTCCTGGAAGATTGCCAATGTGCAGCCAGTTCCCAAAAAAGGTGAGGCTACGAATCCTGCCAATTACCGGCCCATAGCAATCTGTTCATTGCTCTCCAAAGTTATGGAGAGCGTTATAAATTTTAGCCTGATGAGGTATCTAGAGAGCAACCAATTGGTCAGCGATCGCCAGTACGGTTTCCGTGCTCACCGCTCCACAGGCGATTTGATGGCGTTCCTCACTGAGCGGTGGAACAGTTGTGTTCACCAATTCGGTGAGAGTAAGGTTGTTGCTTTGGATATCTCCAAGGCATTTGACCGAGTGTGGCATAAAGCACTTGTGTCTAAACTGGCTGCTTATGGTGTCGGTGATACATTCACTCGATGGATATCGAGTTTCCTCAGCGGCCGTTCTATTCGGGTTGTGATTGACGGCTTTGCTTCCGAAGAGCACTCCATAAATGCTGGAGTTCCGCAGGGTTCGGTCCTGTCTCCAACACTTTTTCTCATTTTTATCAATGACCTTCTGTCATTGACATCAAACCCCGTCTACTCGTTTGCTGATGACAGCAGCATTTGTCATTCATATTCATTCTCCAGGCGTCCTTCTATTCTGGAGATCAATAGAAAACGCAGAATTATGAATGACACACTCCAATCTGACCTCAACAAAATCCAGGAGTGGGGTCAAGCGAATCGGGTCGATTTTAATGCGCGGAAGACCCAATGCTGTTTGTTGACCCACAAGCGTCTGGCGGGCGACAACTTTCCACCTTTAAATATGAGTGGTGTGGATATTAATGAGTCGGAGGCTCTTGATGTTCTGGGCATGTCAATACAATGCGATCTTCGTTGGAACGATCACATTTTTGATGTGTCGAAAGAAGCAGCCAAGTGCTTAGGCTTTTTAAAGCGGTGCAAGAAATACTTCACTCCAACCGACCTTCGTTGTATCTACACCACTTATATCCGTCCGAAAATGGAGTACAACTCGCATATTTGGTCTGGAGCTTCGAAAGCATATCTTCAGCTTCTGGACCGTATACAAGGTCGTGCGATAAAACTTATAGGGGACAGTAGGGTATCCAGCTCTATTGAAACCTTGGGATGTCGTCGGGATGTGGGGTGTGTAACCTTATTTTACCGTTACTTTAATGGTAACTGTTCCTCTGAAGTAGCCAGCCTGATCCCCTCGGTTCCGGTATTCAACAGATCTACTCGGCTTTCCAGAGCGGTGCACCCCTTTTACGTCTCGATCCCGTTCCATCGCACTACCCACTACCGCGAGAATTCGTTTTTCGGTCGCGCAGTTAAATTGTGGAATAGTCTCCCTGCGCATGTTTTCCCACCCACTTATAACGTCGATGCTTTTAAAAGAGGTGTAAATCGACACTACTCCCACTTTTCCCCTTCCCACTAACCTTTACCCTTCTAAACCAACGAATGCTTTGCATGGATAGGGGGCATCCCCTGAGCTTGGTTCTATCTGCCATAAAAAAAAAAAAAAAAAAAAAAAAAAAGCTGCATATGTATACTAATTTTTGCTGCAATATATAAGTCTTCCATTTCTGGGCTTCCACTGTCGTCTGGATCATATTTTTCAATTTGTGATTGATAGGTCAATATTTGTTTACAATACGACTCCAAAATTCCAAATCGACATTTCAGCTCAGTAGAAGACCAGAAGCTGAAGATATGTTTTCGAAGCTCCCGACCAAATATGCGAGTTGTACTCCATTTTCGGACGGATATAAGTGGTGTAGATATAACGAAGGTCGGTTGGAGTGAAGTATTTCTTGCACCGCTTTAAAAAGCCTAAGCACTTGGCTGCTTCTTTCGAAACATCAAAAATGTGATCGTTCCAACGAAGATCACATTGTATTGACATGCCCAGAACATCAAGAGCCTCCGACTCATTAATATCCACACCACCAATATTTAAAGGTGGGAAGTTGTCGCCCGCCGGACGCTTGTGGGTCAACAAACAGCATTGGGTCTTCCGCGTATTAAAATTGACCCGATTCGCTTGACCCACTCCTGGATTTTGTTGAGGTCAGATTGGAGTGTGTCATTCATAATTCTGCGTTTTCTATTGAAATCCAGGATAGAAGGACGCCTGGAGAATGAATATGAATGACAAATGCTGGTGTCATCAGCAAACGAGTAGACGGGGTTTTATGTCAATGACAGAAGGTCATTGATAAAAATGATAAAAAGTGTTGGAGACAGGACCGAAACCTGCGGAACTCCAGCATTAATCACAACCCGAATAGAACAGCCGCTGAGGAAACTCGATATCTATCGAGTGAATGTGTTACCGACACCATAAACAGCCATTTTAGACACGAGTGCTTTATGCCACACCCGGTCAAATGCCCTGGAGATATCCAAAGCAGCAACCTTACTCTCGCCGAAATGGTGAACACAACTATTCCACCGCTCAGTGAGGAACGCCATAAAGTCGCCTGTGGAGCGGTGAGCACGGAAACCGTACTGGCGATCGCTGACCAATTTGTTGCTCTCCAGTTACCTCATCAGGTTAAAATTTATAACGCTCTCCATAACTTTGAACGCTCTTTAAGCATTGAACAGATTGCTATGGGCCGGTAATTGGCAGGATTCGTAGCCTCACCTTTTTTTGGGAACTGGCTGCAGAGTGGCAATCTTCCAGGAAGTAGGAAAAACTCCTGAAGTAAACGATAAATTAAAGAGATTGCGCAATGGGCGAGCCAGTGTTGAGGCTCACTTTCTCAACACGTGGGCTGAAATGCCATCCGGTCCCGAGGATCTAATTTGCTGTGATGTGGAGTTAGAAAAAGGTCCAGAATATTTTGGTTTTGCCAATCAACGCAAAGAAAGTGTGTTGGTTCCCTCACTAATTGAGTCAAATTATTAGACTCAGCAAATAACTCAACATACAAACCCTCAGGTGTTGTGTGACTCGAATGACGTAGCCAATTGGAATTATGAACATTGAAATCACCATCAACAACAATTTCACTGTTCGGATACGATTCCAGGATTTTAGAAATCGAATCAGAGAGACTGTCAAGTTTATCAAAAGTTGGCAGCCTCTCTAGACCCGGGCTTCTATAAATGAAGCAGAAGTGCAGGATGTGCGACTGGATTTTGAACTTAACGCAACATCACTGCGAATATAAAAGGCGTGGCCTCTGTGTGATGAAAATGATGGCAGTAAGTGGTACCCATGCAAGTGAAAATCCAGTGTATCTGCACCCTCAGACACCTGGGTCTCACCTAGTGCCATTATACGCGGTTGGTGAGTACAAACATACGCATAGACCGCGAAAAAATTCGCCCTCAAGCCACGCACATTTGTGGAGTCTATACGAAATTTTGTCATCGCCACCCGCTGT
The DNA here is from genome assembly GCA_922984085.1 of Sicus ferrugineus. Lineage (NCBI taxonomy): Eukaryota > Metazoa > Arthropoda > Insecta > Diptera > Conopidae > Sicus > Sicus ferrugineus. Next base: position 22,509,506 of record OV277349.1, read on the forward strand.
AAAGAGGTATAAAGTCAGCTGCACCAGCGGTCAAGCCTACACCGCAGGCAAAGCAAAACGCGACAGGACAAGTGTTCTGCCTTTATCTTGCCACGCTTCAGCCCACATTGCACATACTTCAGCTTTATTATTTATTAGATATTATAATCGATTAAGTAAGTTAGATATTATAATCGGTACGGAACTGAGTAAAAGCAGCTTAGTGCTTCGTGTTTTAAGTGTTTTTTTTTAACAGGAGAGATTTTGTTTTTATAGGATATGATTTTTATGTGTAAAAAACTATGAAGTAAGGATATTCACAAAATAATTATTTTTTGGAGGAGCAATGTAGATCGACCCTTATACACCCAGAGCCATCCCGTGGTCATAAATATTATAGTTTGGAACTTTGTAACAACACCTAACATTAAATTTCGAAATTTACAATAACTTTTCGAAAAGTCGCCATGAAGTGAAACTCGCGTTATTTGTTTAGGTGAGGTGACTTGCAACTCGTAGCAGGTTATGGCTTACGTATGAGTATATATATCGCGTGTGCAATACGTGGCAGGCTATGGCTTGGCGATGTAAAATCCATTTGCGCTCCTCAATCATCACTTGTTTCTCATGTGTGGGAAATCACAACGATAATAACTGTAAAAAAACTTATTAGGGATAACAATAGGAAAATCTAATTATTCACAGAATTAGAATTAATACGATTGACCTAAGTATGAACACAACAGAACGAAAAAGACACTGAAATTGACACATCGCCAAAACCTGTTTGTTTACAAACCAAATCCAGTCTCCTACGTGCTTTGCCAGTTCGTGTCATTTCTATCTTCTGGCCATTTTCCTTAGGGACCAGATATGCTGCGACATAAATTACACTGTGCAGATCTGATTGTATGTTCGTAAACGCACCTACAGCACGGGGTATTACGCCAAATGTAAGCAGCAAGTGCTCCGCCTACACTCTATCGAATTATTTGGATAATTTTCGCCTTAAGGCGATTGTTTCTTATGACTGGGCGCCTTTGATCCAAAATGTTCTGGATCGTTTTTCGTCTCAGTTCCGAGAATCTTTCCAACATCGGTTGCTGCAGTGGTACACTATACTGAAAGCCTTCAGTTTCCACATGCGTTATTCGGAGGTAGAAGGAAATACTCGTAGAAATTCGTTTATTTCAATTATCCATTTTAATCGACTCGAGTTCACATAAAAAGCCGTGGATGGTCTTACTGCGGATCAACAGCACAACTGCCGGGCTGTATTTATTATATGATTTCTCAAATCATATATCAGTGGTTGCCGGTGTCCCGGTCACCCCCACTAGTCTGGAGAAGTAAGGCTATGGTTGGTGGGTACACCTCGAAACTCTACCGACATACGATCGATACCTCGAAATTTTTCTGACTTTAGTAAAAATCGGTGTAGCTAGAGAATTAAATATTGTGATATATAATAAGTAAAAATTTCCTTATTTGTAGATAGAAAAATCCCAAAAGAACAGATTTGTGCAACCAATGCTTCAGAGAAATTAAGCAAATCTCTGTCTGATACAAAGTCGAAGGAAGACAGTACATCAATATCACCCATGATTTATCAAATATCATCTTTAGACAATTTAAAATCAACGAAGCTGTTGAAGACATTTTCTTTGCCAATGCCTGTCCAATCAGAAGTTCCAAATAGCCCTCGATCAAATAGAGTATGTCAGAATAAATTACGCTTTTATTGTAGATAAAATTTTCAAATTTTGTTTTCTCAGATATTAAGTTTTCCTCCGATGACATATTTAAGAACATCGCCAGAACTATTACCAGAACATGATGCATCTTGTTTGTTTGTACCCCCAGCAAACATACCACGGGATAGTCAGAAGCGTGTTGGCCACATACACACCGAAAAGAAGCGGCGATATAATATAAAAAATGGGTTTGACATTCTACAATCACTTATTCCACACATTGCACCAAAATCCAATATTAAGGTAAGTTATGCTTATCAGCAGTACGATTCAGTAAATTTTTAACGACAATTGTTGATATAGTTTCTAATTATAGTTTCTAGATTTTAAGTTAACTAATGTTTACAAAATATTCGATAAGCCAATGAAAAACTTAATTATATATGTTTTTCCTTTTGACCACTTGCATTTTTTAATACTCTTATCAGTTTTTTCCCACTTAAAAAAAGCAATAAGATGGAGGCGATGTTGATGTTGTTGATGTTGTTGACGTTGTTGTTGTTGTTGAAACAACAAAAAGTTTCTTTCACTTTTTAAATTTCGTTGTTACTTTTCTTTTTTAATTGTTGTGCTTACTTTTCTTTTTAAATGTTTTTATAAGTATTTCACTTTCTTTAAATGTTTTTACTTTTTAAAATTTTCTATGCAATTTTCAATTTTCAAAATTTTTCACTATTTTAAAATTTTTTACTCTTACTCTTTCTTTCACTTTCATATATTTTATATTACCGCAAGGCACAAGTAAAAACGCACGCAAATTGAACACTTCAATATCCAGATACTGAATGAAGTCTGATTATAAATTTCAGTCCTTTCATACTCCAGCTGAACCCTTGTGAAATTGAGATTAAAAAATCTGTATATGTTCAATCATGTTCGACTCAATTCCTCCTAATTTCATTGTATTCTTTGGAAATGTTTACATTAATTTAGTTCCAGAAAATTTGAGTCAAGCCACAGTTCGATCCCAAGCAATTAAGTAAACAACAGCACTACCTCTGCTTACACAGCCCCACGCTCCAGATCATGCATGCACGCAAAGCCGCATTTCGATCCATTCACTTTATATTTACATTAAATTTCTGAGGCAGCGTCTCAAAAGCGAAGCAATTAAATAAACAACAACTCTACGTCTGCTTAGACAGCGTCTGCATACGCAGCCACTGCTTAGGCTGCCGCTACCCGCGCCCTTACTCGTTCCCACAGCTCTGTATCCTACATACAAATATTAAAATTTCAACAACCACAACAGCATACTTCCTAAATTTCCTAAAAATAACTCCACTGAACAACCAACCAACTAACCCTATGCGACACAAGGCAGAGTTCGCCTTATCTCATAAACAAAACGAGCAAAACAAAAGTCACACGTTGACACTCACTCTACATATGCCTATCCTACCCTCATCCAATCACACCATATCACTAAAAACCTTAATAAAAAATATTAGTCTACGAACTTTTAACATTTTTGCACAAATGAGATTAAAACAGAGAATTACAGGAGCGAAAACAAAACTTGCATTTCTAATAACGCTCAATACTGAACTCCCAGATATTCTTTGAGCAAGTCTTTTCAAGTCTTCTTTATGATTCAAGTCATAAAATAAAATTGTCGACCCGTCTACGTTATTTAAAGTACTGCACAGCTAAAACAGAGGTGACAAATTTTCTTCAAACATCTGTATGCGTCACCCGCATGCGTGCCAAGAGATAGACACTGGAGACGCTCAGAATATAGGAAAAATTAACAAAAACAATTAACAAGAAGGAGGACAAAGACAACATCAATACCGTATACAATTGTATTATACAAAAAAAGAAGAATAACTGATGGCAAAATCACAGGAATGACAAAAATAGAGTGAAACAAGAATTAATTTCTCCTTTTCTCGGAATCAGCACATGATAAATATTCAGTCACTGTTCAAATATCATGTAAAATACTTCCTATAAAATAAAATTTCAAATAAACCCTTGAAGAAGTTGGGAAATTCTGGTGTTGGGAATAAAGAAATAACAAATGGTAATTATTTGTGTTTCATTAAAAAACAATGATCTCACAGCCGAAATAACCCCAAAGTGGAGAAAAAACTGTTAGAATATGGAAAAACTTTATTTTTCATTGGAAAACTTAATTTGCCCATCTCAACATTGATTTGTTTTAGAAAGATTATAGATATTAGATAGATATTTACAAATTATTGCTTCGTTTGAACAAGGATTTATTCTGATGCTTCTAAAGCTTTGATAAATTTTGACATAACGTGTTAATAACTAAATTAGAAATTTTTGGATTTCACTCTTCTTTTTCATCTTGTCTGTAATCTAACTTAACTAATTGAAAGTAGTTTGCTTGCATTGATAATATTAAATCATTCCCTTTTATTGCTACATCTGGTGTACCTTAAGGTAGCGTTCTTGGGCCACTTTTATTTATTATTTATACGAATGACATTGATTGTTGCTTTAGTTCAGCTCAATTCTTATTTTTTGCTGACTTTTATTTATTATTTATACGAATAGCATTGCTTGTTGCTTTAGTTCAGCTCAATTCTTATTTTTGATTGATGATTTAAATTTTTAAATTTTTTTCAAAAATGAAAAATCAAATGGACTGTTGTAACCTGCATAAAGATTTAAGCAATGTTTATTTATGGTTTAAAAAAAATAGATTAACTTTAAACAGTAATCAATGTTTTGATATTACATATTCAAAATCTAATAATCCGATTGGTTTTCATATTATTTTTCTGATACCATTATTTCTAGAGGTAATGAAATCCATGATTTAGGAATTATATTCGATACTGGTCTTCAATTTAGAGCTTATATTAATTCTATTATTCATAAAGCATATTCGCTCCTGAAGACCCGTAGTCTCTGAAGTGCTTTCGTGAGATCTAGATTAGAACATTGCTCCTTAATCTGGAACCCGTTTTATAAAGTTAATATTGATAGAATTGAACTTATTCAGAAATAATTTTGAAATTATACTTTGAACTTACGTAAATGGGCACAAAAGAACTCTCGTACTCAACACAGTACGCTTAATGTATTATATACTTGTCAGCTGTTCGGGGATACACCTTCTTTCAAAAATTTACTGATCCTGGTAGAAGTGACATAGGATCTGGTACAAACTCACTTCTAGCTGTCTCAGATAATGCAACAGTTAATACGAATATGATTGCTACAGCGCCTAACTCATTAAGTGATGCAGCCCCTAATGCAGCCATAGCTACTGAGATTACTGCGAAAAGTACTGGTGCCATGTTACTGCTCTTCTAGGTCCCCTTCAGTGAAAGAACTTGTAGTACAGTCGAAAAAAACCATCTTCTTTTTTTATTTTGCTCCTGACACAACTACCGATGACATTCGTGAACACATTTGTTCCCAGATGTGTGTACGAATGTCATCGGTAGTGGGTTTAAACGATTCTAGTATCCCTATTACAATATACAAATTTAAATCCCAGAGATTTTATTCATCGTGTAATATAAATTTACCTGCATATATTACTTAGTGGATCGTATCCTGAATCCAGTATTTTGGCCAGATAATTCTATTCACGAATATGTATATAGGCCCAGAAACATCAGAAATAATGTGGACATTTCTTTACGGCGTGGAGCTGCCTCAAAAAACTAAAACTTGTTTGTCCCAATATAATTTATCAAAATGTTAGAGGTATTAATACAAAATTGAAGAACCTCCTCATTGAGAGCATTGATATTATTATATCATTTACCGAACAGTATTATTTACCGAACAGTATAATTTATTGACAGTATTATATCATTTATCGAAACAGGGCTAAAACCTGACACACTTAACCTTGAAATTTTATCAAACCATTATACTGTTTATCGGAAAGACCGCAACAGTTTACACACTAATTTAACAAGAGGTGGTGGAGTATTAATTGCTGTCGAATCTGATTATTTCTCGAAAGAGAAATTATTAGATGACGTTGCTGAAATCGACTTTTGCTGTGTTTACGTTATAATTGCCAACCTACGCATTTGAATTACCTGTTTCTACATCTCACCGAGTTCTGCTGAAGAGATTTATATTAATCATCTTCGCTGCATACGCCGAGTTTCTGACAAACTTCCACATACGGAACACATGATGGTCCATAGTGACTTCTAACTCACGTAAATTGGGAAATATGCATCGACGACACGGCTATTCTTTTACCATCACATGATGGGAATAACAACTGTAATTTTCTGAATAACATATAATTCATAGGCATTTTTCAAATTAATTACATTTCGAATTTAAATAATTGTTTGTTAGACCTCGTCTCTGTCGACGATAAGGATGGTTATGAGATTACCAGTTCTTAGCCCTTAGTGTTACAAGAAGATATGCACCATCCCACGCTATAAATTGAAGTTACCCTTGAAACATAAAAAGATTTTTATATGGATAATTACCAAACTGAACAAGTAGAAGTGTTGTCTTCGGCCTGGCCGAAATCTAAATACCCTACACCCGAGTAACTGAAAAAATTATAATTTCGCCACTTAACAACTTTTGTGTAAGTAAGCGTACCACGCCCATTTCGGGCAAATGTTTTTGTAATGTGTCCAGGTACTGCTAGATAGAATTACGAACGTATTAATATTTTGACCCGTTTATGGGATATTAACGACTTTTGTATAAGTAGCCGGATCACGATCATATTGTACACAAATTGGTAATACTTGTAGATACCTCGTGATAAAATTTCGTTTTAATATCTTATACCGTTTACAAGATATTGACAACTTTTGTATGAGTGGGCGTGGCATTCCCTTTTTTGGCAAGCTCATTGGTACTGCTTGCCTATATATCCCGATAAAATTACATATCAATATCTTATACCGTTCATGAGATATTGCCAACTTTGTTATCAGTGGGCGTGGCATGCCCATTTTTTCAAACGTTTTAGTAATGGCGCTATATGTTCCGCAATAAAATTATACCCTAATATCTCATACGGTTTATGAAATATTCAGATTATAACATTTTTTTGAAACGAGGTGCCTTTATATTCCGTATGTAAAGTAGGCGTGGCTGTTTACCGATCTCGCCCATTTTCAATCCCATAACAAAGCCCTACATAACAAAGAATATTTGTGCCAAATTTCATCGCGATATCTCTTTTCGTTCTCTCGTAATCGTGATTTCAACAGACAGACAGACAGACAGACAGACAGACAGACGGATATATTCCATATTGCTTAAAAAAAACAAATTATGACATCTTGAAGGAAAGTATTCGAATACTAGATTGGAGTTCCATCTTATCGTTAAATGTGTACCGTTCTTCAGTTTGTCTGGATTCTGCACGGAACTCTTTTAATGGCGCTTTGTTAAATTCGTGGAAGTCCTCGGTACCAACCATCACAGTTCCTTAAGTTTATTAAGGAATTTAAAATCAAAACAATATAAAATTTATTGTAAGCTGCGAACAACCTCTAGTCTTATCAACTACAAATCTATATGCTCCAGACATCAAAGACTATGCAAAGAATCTTACAATATATATTTAAATGAAGTGTAGTCCAATCTGCGCTCGGATTCAAAGTCATTTTGGAACTTCGTAAATATGAAAAGGAAGAGTGTTTTATACCCTTCTCATATGAAATTAAATCAACAAATATCTAGCGACACTAAAACTATTTGCAACCTCTTTGCTAACTTTTTAAAATCTACATATTCATCAGAAACTTATAATTCATCAAATTACCCATTTAATATTTCTTCGGGTTCTATTACGATACCAATAATAGATGTGCAGATAGTGTTAAAAGTCCTAAGGGCAATTAAATGTAATTACAATCCTAGAATAAAATACATGATGGATGGATAACATTTCATCATGTATTTTAAAATTATGCGCTGATGAATTAGCGTCGCCTGTACCAGCACTTTTTGATTACTCTCTTCGATCTGACTATTTCCCTGAAGTACGGAAGTCTTATTATGGTATTCCACTGCACAAGTCTGGAAATAGATGCAACATAAATAAATATTGTGGCATTGTTAAGCTCAGTGCGCTACTTAAACTCTTTGAGAAGATAATTACGTGCCAGATCTCAAAAAATGTTAATACATTGACTTCTCCAGAGCAAGACGGATTTCGTCTAGGAAAACTATCGAAAACGATCGTTTTTTACCTCGAAAACTATTAAGAACTTCAGTACCGGTAAACAAACAGATGTTATTTATACAGACTTCAGTAAGGCTTTGATGTGGTTAATCACAAACTACTCATTTTGAAGGTGAACCTATTTGGTTTTCCTGAAAGTCTAATAAATTGGATAGCCTCTTATCTTACTAACAGGAAACAAATAGTACTGTTTAAATATACGCAATCAGAAGGTTTTACGGTTACATCTGGAGTCGCTCAAGGCAGTCACTTGGACCGCAACGTTTTCTTGTGTACATCAAATAGTACTGTTTAAATATACGCAATCAGAAGGTTTTACGGTTACATCTGGAGTCGCTCAAGGCAGTCACTTAGGACCGCAACTTTTTCTTGTGTACATCAACGACGTCCAACAAGTTGTGGAAAAGACGAACATTTCCATATTTGCAGATGATGTGAAATTATTTCACTCATTTAAAGACGAAAGTGAAGCTAACCTGTCCTAGAATGACCTCGATTCTTAGACCGCTTGGTGTAATATAAATTGCATGAAAATAAACATAAACAAATAAAAACAAATGACATTTGGTCAATATCGTCCAGTATTATTATATTATACTATTGGCAATCATAATAAAAGAAATAATAAAAGAATAATAAAAGAATAAAAATATTTTTGAAAGAATAAAACATTCTAAAAAGTGAGTAAATTCTAAACAAAAGACGAAAGTAAACAAAAGGTCTAAAATTAAATTTTTGAGTCAAGAACATTTTAGAAAGTGTGAAAAACTTAAATCTCAAGTCTTAAAACTTTATTCCTGCTACTAAAAAAGTAAAAACATTTTTAAAAGTGAAAAAAACTTAAATAAAAAGATTTTAGAAAGTGCAGAGAACATTTTAGGAGGTGAAAATATAGTATTTTAAAGAAGTGAAAGGAAGAAAATATTTTAGAAAAAGTAAAAATATTTTAAAAAGTGAAAATTAAAACCAAAACTACAACAACAATATATAGAAAAAGTGCAAAAAGAAATAATTTTAGAAAGAAAAAAAAGAAAGAAATTTTAGAAAAGTGAAAGAACTTAAAGTATAAAACTTAAAAGAAACTACAACAACAGCACCCTCAACAACAAGAACAACATTCACAATAACAACGAAGATAACAATAATAACATCAACAACAAAAAACGTGAAGTACTGCTGAGGTAAGTTCTTTCTTATTTATTTATTTATTTAAAACAAAACATACATTTGCATATGATACCTTTTATAACACGTAAAAATCATACAGTCTATGAAGGAAGTAAAAAGCAAAAAGTGAATCATCTAATAGTTAGTAAGAAACTCAAAGAAAGATTTCTCAGAAATAGAGCGGAGGAACAAATTAATAAATTTTACACATATGTACGTTTCTTTTATAATCCATTTCTTTCTATATAGTTATTTTATAATAATATTAAATATTAATATAGCAAGAATATTTTCCTCATTATTTATCCATAATATTTTTTTACCAACCACAACAACAACATCACCACCGTCACCAACAACAGCAGCAGCAGCAACAACATCAACAACATTGCCGCGACCGTCACCACCACCAACAACAACAACATCGCCCCCACCGTCGCCACCATCAACAGCAATAAAATTAAGGGATTCGTGTGTGACGAATGTGATCAGTGGTTCACAAGAAACTGCAGCTTAAAACGTCATGTTTTAAGCAAGCATGAAAAACAGTTATTCGTATGCGACAAATGCTACCAAAAATTTGCACGACGGGACAACCTTCACAAGCATATAACGATGTTTCACCCCCAACCATCATCATCAGTAGCAGATATCTTTAACAAATCCTCAGCTTTTAACATCAGCATCAATACCAGATCAAGTTCAGTGCTCTATTTGCAATGAGTGTCTTGAAGAAAGGCTGGTCTCATCATAGCCGAACTAATAAACATAAGAAAAATTCTAGCATCCCGATGAATGAGCACCTCAAATCGATAAAATCAGCTTTCAAAGAAAGAATTGAAACGCTGATTTACGAAAACAAGGATTAGGGTTTACTTATCCCAGAGTATTTCTTTTAAAAGGCAGTTTAGGCTGCTCTAGAAAATTTATTGATAAAACGCTCAGCATATAAATTCAATATGGAAATAATGTATATGCTCAGTATGTTAAAATGACTGCTGAGATGAAGGAAATAAAATCATTCCAAACAAAAATGGTAATAATTCAGCATAAGGAAAAAGTTGAAAAATGCTTATGCCGATGTGTGCGATCGGATAAGAAAAAAAAAATGTCTGAGTTCCAGGAGAGGGACAGTGGCTAGACATTAATAAAAATATGTCACTTGGAGGTCAACGTCAACGAGTATCGGCCACTGAAGGGATCGCCATACATCCCACTACCAAAAAGCTGCAGAAGAAGCACGCGTGCGTTAACGTTAAAAATAACGACGCATACTGCTTCAAGTGGGCCATAATATCGGCCATAAACCCATCTGATTATAATCCACATAGAGCTTCCAGCTATCATGTAAATAACATTGAAGCTGAGGAAATTTTACTCGAAAATGGAGTGACGGACTTCAATTGACTGACGTTCCCGCTACATGTCACAGATGTCTCCGGATTCGAGAAGTTAAACCCATACATGAGTGTAAAAATGTGGGTACGACGAGGAAGTCGGTGGCATCGACGAGGAAGTCGGTGGCATCGTGAGACCCTATTACTCTACCATGCTGGAAAGACTGGGTTACCCACTATTAACCTATTAGTTCAAGAGGAGGAGCGGTTCCACTATGTCTGGATAAATAATATTTCAAGGTAATTTAAATTAAACCAATGACTACTAATTTTCATAACATACATTTTTTTCTATTTTCTCTCTTTACTCTGGAAGGAGGAGAAGGCATCGCTTAGTTTTAATCATTTAGAACGTAAGCTAGATGTTCCCTTTGTAGTTTACGCAGATTTTGAGTGTATTTTAAATAGTTTATACCTATAGCCTTATTTTTATTAAATTAGTTTGTAAGTATAATTCTAATTTTAATAAGTTTGTTGTATATAGTATAGTATATGGGTGAGTGTGCCCCCACTAAATTTATTCCAAGTTTAGTGGGAGATTGTAAAGAAATTTATGATAATTATGTTAGTGTCGTGAGGCCTAGGGCTCCCTTGAGTTCGGAAGAGCTAAGACATCATTCTGAGTACAATTTTTTTTTTTTTTTTTTATGGCAGATAGAACCAAGCTCAGGCGATGCCTCCTATTCATGCAAAGCATTCGTTGGTTTAGAATGGAAAAGGTTAGTGGGAAGGGCAAAAGTGGGAGTAGTGTCGATTTACACCCCTTTTAAAAATATCGACGTTATGAATGGGAAAACATGCGCAGGGAGACTATTCCACAACTTAACTGCGCGACCGAAAAACGATTCTCGCGGTAGTGGGTAGTGCGTTGGAACGGGATCGAGATGTAAAAGGGGTGCACCGCTCTGGAAAGCCGAGTAGATCTGTTGAATACCTGAACCGAAGGAATCAGGCTGGCTACTTCAGAGGAACAATTACCATTAAAATATCGGTAGAATAAGGTTACACACCCCACATCCCGACGACACTCCAAGGTTTCAATAGAGCTGGATACCCTACTGTCCCCGATAAGTTTTGTCGCACGACCTTGTATACGGTCCAGAAGCTGAAGATATGCTTTCGAAGCTCCCGACCAAATATGCGAGTTGTACTCCATTTTCGGCCGGATATATGTGGTGTAGATACAACGAAGGTCGGTTGAAGTGAAGTATTTCTTGAACCGCTTTAAAAAGCCTAAGCACTTGGCTGCTTCTTTCAACACATCAAAAATGTGATCGTTCCAACGAAGATCGCATTGTATTGACATGCCCAGAACATCAAGAGTCTCCGACTCCTTAGTATCCACACCACCCATATTTAAAGGTGGGAAGTTGTCGCCCGCCAGACGCTTGTGGGTCAACAAACAGCATTGGGTCTTCCGCGCATTAAAATCGACCCGATTCGCTTGACCCCACTCCTGGATTTTTTTGAGGTCAGATTGGAGTGTGTCATTCATAATTCTGCGTTTTCTATTGATCTTCAGAATAGAAGAACGCCTGGAGAATGAATATGAATGACAAATGCTGCTGTCATCAGCAAACGAGTAGACGGGGTTTGATGTCAATGACAGAAGGTCATTGATAAAAATGAGAAAAAGTGTTGGAGACAGGACCGAACCCTGCATAACTCCAGCATTAATGGGGTGCTCTTCGGAAGCAAAGCCGTCTATCACAACCCGAATAGAACGGCCGCTGAGGAAACTCGATATCCATCGAGTGAATGTATTACCGACACCATAAGCAGCCAGTTTAGACACACGTGCTTTATGCCACACTTGGTCAAATGCCTTGGAGATATCCAAAGCAACAACCTTACTCTCACCGAACCGGTGAATACAACTGCTCCACCGTTCAGTGAGGAACGCCATCAAATCACCTGTGGAGCGGTGAGCACGGAAACTGTACTGGCGATCGCTGACCAATTGGTTGCTCTCCAGTTACCTCATCAGGTTAAAATTTATAACGCTCTCCATAACTTTGAACGCTCTTTAAGCATTGAACAGATTGCTATGGGCCGGTAATTGGCAGGATTCGTAGCCTCACCTTTTTTTGGGAACTGGCTGCAGAGTGGCAATCTTCCAGGAAGTAGGAAAAACTCCTGAAGTAAACGATAAATTAAAGAGATTGCGCAATGGGCGAGCCAGTGTTGAGGCTCACTTTCTCAACACGTGGGCTGAAATGCCATCCGGTCCCGAGGATTTATTGACGTTGAGGTTTACAAGCACTCTTTCGAAAGCACGCGTTCGAAAGTGCATCTCAGGCATAATATGAGACAAACCATCGATCACGGGTAGTGGTTGGCTACTCTCAGGAAGAGAGCAGTTTTCAGCAAACATTTTGGCTAATAAGTTTGCCTTATCAACCGAGTGAGTGAAGATCTGATCCTTGAGGAGAGTTGGAATAGACGATCTCGTCTGATTTTTCACCCTCCCCACGAACGACCAAAAGTTCTTGCTACCCTTATGGTATTCAAGAACTCTGCATCTAAGGCGCTGTTCGTAAAGAACTTTTTCGCGCTTTAGAGTGGCATTGCACCTATTTCTGGCCTGATTGCGCAGCAGTTTAGTATCAGCAGTTTTATTTAAACGCCAATTCCTAAATGCTTCCTCTTTAGACCTGACTGCTTGTCTGCAAGTCGCATTAAACCAGGAATGGTCTTTTGGTTTAATGGATATTCTTTTATTAGGTATGAAAGACCTCATACCAAATAAAATTATATTTTCTACCAATTTTGCTGCAGCATTTATGTTTCTAATCCTGAAACACAATTGCCAATTGAAACGCATGAAAAAGGAGTTCAGCGCATCGCAATTAGCCTTCTCATAAAGCCACACTGTCCGTTTCGGAGCTGGCTGATGAGCGGATTGAGGAATAGATTATGGGAAGGTAGCAGAAATTGTAGCGTGGTCCGAATTACCAAGAGGTGTAAGAACATTCACATCATACTTGCTGTGATGCGAAGTTAAAAAAAGGTCCAGAATATTTTGGTTTTGCCCATCAACGCAGGGAAAGTGCGTTGGTTCCTTCACTAATTGAGTCAAATTATTAGACTCAGCAAATAACTCAACATACAAACCCTCAGGTGTTGTGTGACTCGAATGACGTAGCCAATTGGAATTATGAACATTGAAATCACCAGCAACAACAATTTCACTGTTCGGATACGATTCCAGGATTTTAGAAATCGAATCAGAGAGACTGTCAAGTTTATCAAAAGTTGGCAGCCTCTCTAGACCCGGGCTTCTATAAATGAAGCAGAAGTGCAGGATGTGCGACTGGATTTTGAACTTAACCCACATGGAGCTAAATTCGGCATCCGTCGTGCAAAGGTGTTGCTGACACTGGTACGCAACATCACTGCGAATATATAAGGCGAGGCCTCTGTGTGATGAAAATAAGTAAGTGGTACCCAGGCAAGTGAAAATCCAGTGGATCTGCACCCTCAGACACCTGGGTCTCACCTAGTGCCATTATATGCGGTTGGTGAGTAGAAACATACGCATAGACCGCGAAGAAATTCGCCCTCAAGCCACGCACATTTGTGGAGTCTATACGAAATTTTGTCATCGCCACCCACTGTAAAGAGGTATAAAGTCAGCTGCAACGAGCGGCCAAGCCTACACCGCAGGCAAAACAAAACGCGACAAGACAAGTGTTATGCCTTTATCTTGCCACGCTTCAGCCCACGGTGCACTCACAGCCTCATGCACAGCTAACGGGACCAGGAAGAAGGAGGAGGAGTGAAAATCAACGAAATGCTGCGCTTTACTGCGGAGAGCATAAACAAGCCCCTCGCGTGGTTCGCTGCATTCCGTTAAGTTGACTATTGAATTATTAAATTTTGTTCTTAGTGCACATTATTGATTTTTTTGTTTATTGAATTTTTGTTTATTAATGTTTCACTGCATTTCTGTGTTTTATTGTGATTATTTAGGATGGAGTAGGTTTTGTGTGGACTATTTTTCCGCGCGTCACGAACACTAAAATTGTGGGAGGTGACGTCTTCCTTCGCCCGCGGTCACGACACCAATTCAAATATATGCCACATTTGCGAAAGGGCATTGGGGGCAGATAGAGTGGGAGATCATTGTCATTTAACGGAAAATATAGGGGTCCGGCGAACTACGAGTGCAATTTGAAATATCAAATTGTAGACTTTGTGCCTATATTTTTCCATAATTTTTCTGGCTATGACTGCCACCTATTTATTAAGGAACTCAATTTGTTTGAGGGGGTTATAAATGTTAGGCCCCCTAAATAAAGAGTTGTACGTATCCCTGTCAAAGAGGATACGCGTAAGCGAAAAGAAGATCATTGAACTCAGGTTCTTGGATTCTTTTCGCTTTATAGCTTCCAGTTTGGATAAATTGGCGCAAAATAGCCTAATGATTTTCACGCAGTGCGCCGAATGTACCCAAACGACAAAGAATTTAATCTTCTTAGGAGGAAAGGTGTATTCCCGTATGAATACATAAATTCAGTTGATCGCCTGCAAGACACCAGCCTTCCTACTCGGGCTGATTTCTTCAGTCGATTGACTGTACAGTGGAGGATTATGAGCATGCTTAAAGAGTTTGGCAAGTTTTCAATTGTCAAACTCTGAATGATTAAATAATCCTCTATATGAAAACAGATTTACTTATTGTGTACTTCCTTTTTTTTGGTACTACACAGCTCCAGTTTTGTCTTGGAATGCAGTTTTTTTTTTACTGTTTACTGATGTAGATATGAATCTACATCATACGGGGCGGTATTTTTCAATGTAGCAAGAGGCATTCAAAGGCTAATAATAGGTATATTGGCGGATTACGATTCAAGTAAGCCGTCAGAATACTTAATTTATTTGGATGGCAACAACTTATACGTTTGTGCAATGTCGCAATATTTACCGTAGAGGGGATTTGAATGGGTTGCTGATGTTAATAATTTTAACGTCGGCACCATTCTTTCATTACCAGAGTATTCTCCTATCGGGTATATTTTGGATGTAGACTTGAAATACCCTCAGAGTTTACATGACGCGCATAATGATTTACCATTTTGCGCTGAAAATAAAACTGTGGATAGCTCCAAGTGCAAAAAGTTAGTTGTTGATTTATCTAGCAAGACTAAGTGTTTACTTTTAGAATTCACAATTTTCACAATTTAATAGTTTATTTTTAAATGTTTACAAAGGTGTTTAT
Organism: Sicus ferrugineus; assembly: GCA_922984085.1. Lineage (NCBI taxonomy): Eukaryota > Metazoa > Arthropoda > Insecta > Diptera > Conopidae > Sicus > Sicus ferrugineus. The sequence goes on from OV277349.1 coordinate 22,525,190, forward strand.
AGAAACCTATTTTCCACTTTCTATTTATATTTTTGGTGAGTGTTTGCTACAATAGAACTCCCAAGTCCACGCGTCAACTTCAAGCAGAACAGAGAAAGTGAGTTGTGTGGGTCCAACGACGATCGCTGGAAGCCGGTCAAACTGCGCCAGTTGCCGCGGGGAGCTTACTACCAAGCCGAGCTTACTCTCACGAGGGAGGCGCACCTCATGACCGGCAGTTGGCGTTAACATACCGCCCGCCTTGCAGGACTGCAAGCCCCAAACCCCGACAACTGGCGCCTAGCCTCGGCTCGAGCTCAATGTAGAAGGGTGTGGTGCGCCTCTCCGCACGTTCGGCAGCGCATGGGGCTCTGCCCAGCGGGCAGCCGGCGCGAACGTGCCAAACAATTTAGGCACGTGCCAAACAATTTAAACCGATTTTAAAGGGCAGTGATACGATGTAGCGGCCGTCATCACGTCTTCGCGTTGTTTTAACGAAATATTCTTCGCGAAACTTTTCGGAGTGGGATAGCAATCTAGTTTTGGGAAGTTCCTCCACCTCCCAAAAACGTTCGAACTGTGGTTCGAAGGCGACTTCGTTGTGTAAGCCGCTTTGATGGGTGCAGTGGCAGATTGCATGGTGGGAACCGAGCCGGTTAGGATCCAACCGAACACGGTTTGCTGAGCCATGAGGAAGTCCAGCACTTTGCGGCTGATGCCGTCCAGCAGGATTGCTGGGTATAAATCGGCTCCGATGAGGACGTCGACCTGCTCGCTTTTGGAGAAGGTGACATCTGCGTGCTCGATGTATTGAGGGAGGCCACTGAGAAGCTCCCTGTCTAACGAGTGGGAGGGCAACCGCCCTGTAATTTGTGGGAGCACGAGCGCCGTCACGTTAATTTGAAAGTTGGGATCACGTGGCGAGTTCAGAAGAAAATCGCTCGAACTAGATATTTTTTCAGCAACAGTCTTGTTGAGACCTGAAACTACAGCTGTAGTTGGCCGCACTGGGAGCTTTAAGAGCTTTTGTATGCGTTCAGAGATGAACGACACTTCGGAACCAGGGTCAATCAAGGCGCGAGCGATGTAACATGTATCGTGGTGGCGTATTGTTACCATAGCAGTCCCCAACAGTACCTGTTTGGTGATTTAGCGAAGCACACTTGATGAGTGTCCTGTTGATTTCGTTTTTGGGTGGCGAGGAGGAGTGGACTGTATATTCGAGGGAGGTCGCATCGAAGAATGCGGCCTTTCTTGCTGAGAAGCATGGTGAGTCGAACCTGGAATAAAGTTCGAAAAGGCAAGGGCTAGAGCACGCGGAGCGTTTTCAAACCGCCGCTCTTGATGTGTGAATTGAATCTGCTGGGACAGTTTTTCACGGAATGAGAGCTGGCCAAGCAGTTGCTACACAAGCGGTTTTTCTGAACGGTATTCAGCCGCTGTGGTACGGGCAAGCTGAGAAACTGAGCACAGGATCTTAACTTGTGCCGCTTGTGCTGACAAAGAGGGCAGCTATCTTGGGACACTTTCAATTGAAAGGTATTGACGCGTTTAGAGGCTGGAGTCGAGTTAGTTGGAGTTGGGGGCTGTGTTCACTTTGAGGCGGGTGTGCATTTGATATCTTGTACCGTTTCAAGGGTCTGGAAGCGATAAGTAAGAAACGCATCCAGATCTGTCCATTTTGGGATCTCCGTTTTGTTAGTGAGAGATTGCTCCCAGAGGGAAAGCGTTACTTCCGGGAGCTTGCTGGAACACAAAAATACAATTATCGCGTCCCAATGGGAGGTATCAACACCTTGTAGCGCGAGTGCGGCGAGAATATTATTGAATTCGCGCTGCAGGTCTTAACGCCACCGGTTTCCTTCCTGATGGGAGACAGGCCGAAGAGCTTCTTTAAATGGGCGTTGTTCAGGATGCGCCTGTTCTCGTATCTGTCAGACAGATTTCTCGTATCCGTCGGACATTCGTGAGAGGGGATTTCCGCACGATTTCTTTCGCTTCGCCCGTAGTTTTTTGGTTCAGATGAAAACGCATCTCAACCGGCGCAATTCTGGTATTTTGTATATAAAGGGCGGTGAACATATCCGTAAAAGAGGGCCACGAAAGATAATCGCCGTGGAAGGCTTGGGTGTAGCAAGGGGGTAGGCTAAGATTATAGCCAGATTGGGGCATCTCAGCTTGCACCGGCACCGGGGTCGTTGAAACCGTAGGGGTCGCTGCGGCTTCAGTCAGTTTATCAATCTTTCCCGCGCAGCGCAGATATACCGCATAGCATTGACGCCGCTTCTCCTTTACGCCTTCTAATTCTTTGTCTTTGTCCTTCGTCGAGACCAGCTCCGCAAGCACCCTTTCATAGGCTTTTAATCAGCAGCCACTGCGATCATATTTCTTCCCGCTGGAATACAAGGGTGTATACGGTGTGGTCCGTGGTGGGCGTCTGGTCGAAGTCCACCTCGAACTCGATCAGCGCATCGGCTATCCGAATAAATGATGCGATCGTAGCCATTGTATTTCTCGGTTTCGGTTAGGGGCGGCGTAGGAAGTCACCAAAAAACAAAAGAAAACGCACCGAAAGCGTCTATCGGAAAAACTTTATATTTTATATGTAAAAAAGGTCACCGAATTGTTTGCGCGTAGCTAGATGATTGCATTGGGGCTCCAAGAGCTTGCTGCAGGGAGTTGACCACGTGACCTCTAAAGTGCTTGCAACTAGTTAAAAATTTACTATTGAAACTTTATATTTTATATGTAAAAAAGGTCACCGAATTGTTTGCGCGTAGCTAGATGATTGCATTGGGGCTCCAAGAGCTTGCTGCAGGGAGTTGACCACGTGACCTCTAAAGTGCTTGCAACTAGTTAAAAATTTACTAGTTGCTGCGAACACTTTTGCCTACTAGGTGTTTAGTTTTTTCGATTTCGCGTTGGATCACCGTTGAATAGTGAATTTCACGCTGCTATCACCAGCGAGAGTGCAGACTGAAAAAACAGGTTTTTGTGTTCTGTGTGCACTTTGTGTGTATGGGCAGCGCAAGCAGAAGAGCGCGAGCAGAAGCAAAATGTGCAAGCGTACACCGACCAGCAAAAGGTGGTGGTTTTTCGACTTGCACTGAGCGCACAAGTATCTCGCGCTTATATAGGCAAGGAGAGCGCAAACCAAGAAAGCCATCTCTCGGGAGAGCTCAGCAGAAGTCTGCTCTAAAAATTTTTTGTGTGGGAGCACGGGGCTTGCTTAAGCGTCAAGCGGTGAATTTTACGCAAAAAATGTGGGCTTCGCAGCAAGCAATGCTTGCGAAGACGGCCAGCAACAAAAATTCAAGCCTTGGTGCTGCCGTTGTTTTTGGGGACTGTTACCCACGAATCGTAGATTCTGGAAGGTTTGACGGTCATATGAAGGATATATATGTATAGTATATATATATATATATATATATATATATATATATATATATATATATATATATATATATATATATATATATATATATATATATATATATATATATATATATATATATATATATATATATATATATATATATATATATATATATATATATATATATATATATATATATATATATATATATATATATATATATATATATATATATATATATATATATATATATATATATATATATATATATATATAAGAATTTCTTTGAATTGCTAAACAATGCGGGGTATGGGAAAACAATGGAGAATGTGGATAAACGGAAAGATGTCAAGATTGTGAATAGCTGGGAAAGTCGAGGAAAGCGATTATGAGCTCGCGCACTAATTGCCAAACACAAGTATTATAAATATTTACCTTCTGAATCAATGGCACCTCCTGTGTATTTCGGTGGTGCTCGGCGGTGCTCACCGTCTAAGGGGCGCTGTGCGTGTGTGGAGCGAGACAGTGGGCGTCGTGTATGTAAGAAAGAGAAAGGGGATTGAGATTGAAGGCGGACGGTCGGTTGGGTGATGGTGAGGAAGAAGGGAGAGGGAGGGAAGAAACCTGCGTTATGATATGTGAGTATTGGAAAACCAGCAGTGGCAAGACGCATGCCTTTGAAATTGTAGTTGTAGGATATCATATTGTGACGAATTTACAATGAAACTTTCGCGAAAGTTCTGGAAACCATTCAAATCGCGCATAGATAGCTAGTTTCACAACCTTTCACATCTTTGTACGGCGACATCTAACGCGAGATAGAGCGACAATTTGCTAGAAAATTCCACGATCTTTCACAACGACATCTAGAGCGGGATAGATCAAATAGATAGATCAAGAATTTGCTACATAATTCTAGAACCTTCCGCAGCAGTATCAACTGCCATATAAATAGACGCAGGGCGTCTCAGAGAGTTAGTTCGAATTTGGTTATTGAGCAGAACACAACGACACCTTGTGAGCATAGCATCAAGTAATAAGTGTTAATAAGTGCAATAAGAAAAGAATAAAAGTTGTGAAATTAAGAACAGCAAAACTTTTGAGTTTTATTAGATTATTCACAATCCAGAGATCGAACCTAAGAGAGAGTCGTACCCGTAAATCTAAATTTACGTAACAATTGGTGTCAGAAGTGGGATTGCTGAATAATCCTAAATTATGGTGAAGTTTGCTGAACTGAGAATACCCCAGCTGAGGGAAGAGCTGGAGGCTAGAGGTTTGCCTGCGACAGGGCATAAGGCAGATCTACAAGCACGGTTGCGTAAAGCAATGGAGAGTGAGGGCATCGGTGTTGAAGAACATGAGTTCTGTCATGATGCTTCAGGAGTTTCATCTAAAGTCGAGGAGCAGTTGATAGAGCCGCAGCCAGCTCCAGCATTTGACATGAATGTGCTTCTAGCAGCAATGGAGCAACTGTCCTCACGTATGGAGGCGCAGCTGGCACAAAACACTTCTCAATTGAAGGAGAAACTGTCCTCACGTATGGAGGAGCAACTGGCACAAAACACTTCACAATTGCAGGAGCAGTTTACACAAAACACCTCGCAACTGCAGGACCAACTATCTCGTATAGAAGGGAACTCTTCCATATTGCAAGCGAGGCAGGATAAAATGGAGGGTGAATTACACAGATTAGAATCCAGACTAGAATCAGAAATACTGCGGCTGGATGGTCATGTGCGAGAAATACAGTCCAGTGGTCCAGTTACAACTGTTAGCGCAACGAAATTGCAAGCGCCAAAGTTCGACGGAACTATACCGTTTAAAATTTTTAAACTACAGTTCGAGACCACAGCGCAAGCCAATCACTGGACTACGGCGGATAAAGTGGCAGCTTTGGTAATATCATTGAAAGGCTCCGCTGTCGAAGTTCTGCAAACAGTTCCTGAAATTGAGCGTGGTAATTATGACGCGTTAATGGCAGCGATTGAACGACGATATGGTAGCGACCATAGAAAACAAGTGTTTCAAATGGAGCTGATGAATCGTTACCAAAAAGCAAACGAGTCGTTACAAGAATATGCAACGGAGATAGAGCGGCTCGCGCATTTGGCCAACGCAGATGCACCAGCGGAAGTAACTGAATTACTTAAAATTCAGGCGTTTATGAGTGGTATACGAGATGCGGATACCAAACGTGCAGTCTACTCCATGCCAAAGAAGACGTTTGCCGAAACAGTGTCATTTGCCTTGACGCAGGAAACAGCATAAGGCACATAGAGTTCATCGGCTGGAAGTTGAGCCAAGTGAATCCGTAGAGAAAACCATAAGGGATCTCATCGAGACTATTTCTCAGAGGATGCCAACCTCGCGCAAGGGCTTTGAACTAAAGTGTTACAGCTGTGGAACATCAGGACACCTGGCACGGAATTGTAATGCGTCTGGTAAGAAAAACGTAGATGCAAGGAAAAGAAGCAACGAAGATGCAAGTGGCGCTTCTGAAGAGAAACGATCGTTAAACTAAAACGGACCAATTCAAAGGGGCGTGAGCTGGTTCCCGCAACTGATTGCCCCACTGTCTCCGTTTCACAAATACAGCGTAAAAACTATAATTTAACCATAAACGGGACTGTAAACGGACGATCGCTGGTCTTAACTCTGGACACGGGCGCAACACATTCCATCATTCGATCAGACCTAGCAGGGGATAACGTTGAGCCGCTGATTGGTTGCAAGCTACGAACAGCTACAGGGGAGGAAGCTGCGATTTGTGGAAAACTGGTGTGCAAGGTTCAGATTGGAACGTTAGAAGTGGTACACACCTTCTTAGTGGCTGGAATAATGGACGAGGTAATAATCGGCGTGGATTTTATGCTAGCCCATGGCCTTACTCTGGATCTGAAGAAAAGAATGCTGACGTGCCAGAACATGGAGATACCCCTAAGCACTGGGTATGAACGGCCTCAGATCAGGAATGTAAGTGTAAGTCACCGTCAGCAGATTCCACCAAAGTCTGAGGCAGTACTGTGGGCATGTGTGGAGGGAGACTGTGGAGCAAGCAGGCTGTGGGTAGTAGAGGCATCAGAAAGGACTACAAATATATTGGTTGGACGAACCTTGGTACAAACGGGAAATAATAAGCGGATCCCAATTCGAGTGATGAATGAGTTCAGGTCACCGATCTTTTTGGAGAAAGGAGAGTTAGTAGGACAATGTCAAGCTGTGGAAGCCGTTGTTAATTGTGACCATCCTCCTCAGGAATGCAAAAACGAGGTTCTCAAAGATGGCATGAAAATTCCTAACATCGTGAATACCTGGTTGAATGAGGTGAGCGGGCCAAAAAAAATGAAAGCAAAACGGCTACTAGAGAACTATAGCTGCATATTTGCCAACGATGGCAATAAATTTGGAAGAACTGCCATTGTGCAACATCGAATAGACACTGGCGATGCAAGACCGATTCGGCAAGCTCCACGCAGAGTCCCACTAGCAAAACGAGAAGAAGCGGGACAGATAATAGACGAAATGCAAAAAGGTGGAGTTATTGAACCATCAACTAGCCCATGGTGTTCACCGGTAGTGTTAGTTAAAAAGAAAGATGGAAGCACCCGGTTTTGCGTTGACTATCGGAAGCTTAACGATGTCACTAAAAAGGACAGCTACCCACTGCCGCGAATAGACGACACCTTGGACACGTTATCAGGTGCGAAATGGTTTTCAACGCTGGATTTACAAAGTGGTTATTGGCAAGTGGAGATCGAGAAATCCGATCGCGAAAAAACTGCTTTTAGCATCGGGGATGGACTGTGGCAATTTTCCGTGATGCCATTTGGATTATGCAACGCTCCGGCAACTTTTGAGCGTTTAATGGAACACGTACTAAAAGGGCTTCACTGGAAAACATGTTTGGTGTATCTTGATGACATTATCGTCATGGGCCAGAGTTTTGATGACCACCTCAAAAATTTAGAAGATGTCTTTCGACGAATTGCTTTGGCTGGATTACGGTTGAATCCAAAGAAATGCAATCTATTTAAAACCGAAGTAACTTATTTGGGCCACAAAATCACCACTAGAGGAATCCACACCGATGAAAACAAAATAAAATCGGTACGGGATTGGCCTCGACCAACGAATGTTCATGAAGTTCGTAGCTTCATTGGGCTCTGTACATATTACCGACGCTTTGTACCCGGATTTGCCAACGTTGCGAGAAGTTTGTATAATTTGACGAAGAAAAACTGCAAATTTGTGTGGAAAGAGGAGGAAGAGAATGCCTATCAGCAGTTGAAGGAATTACTATGTACTGCTCCAATGTTGGCTTATCCAGTTCCTGGCGGAAAGTTCGTCCTAGATACAGATGCTAGTGCACATGGAATAGGAGGCGTACTCTCACAGGTTATCGATGGTCAGGAAAAAGTTATTGGGTACTATAGCAGAGTCCTTGGAAAACCGGAAAGGAACTATTGCGCTACGAGGCGAGAACTGCTGGCAGTGATGAATGTGTGAAACATTTTCACAAATACCTGTATGGACAGCATTTCCATCTAAGAACAGATCATGCAGCACTCAGATGGTTACTCCAGTTTAAAAATCCGGAAGGACAGATTGCGCGATGGATAGAAAGGTTGCAGAATTACGACAGTGAAATACAGCATCGGAAAGGTGGGCAACATGGAAACGCCGATGCACTATCTCGACGCCCATGTGCATTGGAGTGTAAGCATTGCTCCAAGGCTGAAAGAAACGAAGGTATAGTCGACATCCGATTAACAAATCTGCAACCTGATGATGAATGGGTATCCAGCGCTGTAAGGAAAAGCCAACTGAAGGATGCGGACTTGGTTAAGGTCATGAAAGCGAAAGAAACAGATAAAAGACCAACCAAGGAAGAAATGGCATCAGAAAGTCCGTTGGCCAAGGCGTATTGGGCGCAATGGAATAGCTTGAGGTTGATAAACGGAGTTCTACATCGTTCATGGGAAAGTGAAGATGGTAAACACACTCGCGATTTGGTTGTCCTACCAAAGTCTAGAATAGCAGCTGTATTAGAAGAGTTTCACAATGGACCAAGTGGAGGGCATCTTGGTATCACGAAAACTCTGGAAAAGATTAAACAACGGTTTTACTGGGTGAATTGCCAAGAATCAGTTGCTGAATGGATTAAAAACTGCGCGCAATGCATGGCAGCTAAGGGTCCGAAAGTTAGAAGCAGAGGAAGGTTGCAGCAGTACAATGCGGGAGCACCATTTGAACGCGTTGCGATGGATGTAGCCGGTCCATTCCCTACTAGCGACTCTGGGAACAAATATGTGTTGGTGATCATGGACTATTTCAGTAAGTGGCCAGAAGTATATGCTATACCAAATCAGGAGGCTAAAACTGTAGCCGAAGCTTTTGTGCAGAATTGGGTCACGCGATTTGGAATACCAATTGAGTTGCATTCAGATCAAGGGAGGAACTTTGAGTCTGCTATATTTCAAGAAATGTGCTCATTGTTGGGTATCAAGAAAACTCGAACGACAGCTCTACATCCACAATCGGATGGCATGGTGGAAAGGTTTAACCGTACATTGGAAGAGCATTTACGAAAAGTACTGGGCAAATGTCAGCGCAATTGGGACAAGCACATTCAAATGTTTTTATTGGTTTACCGATCAGCAGTTCATGACACTACCGGCCATCCACCTGCGAGGATTATTTTCGGTACAGATTTGAGACTCCCATCAGATTTGAAATATGGAAAGAGCAATCAACTTACTGAAACTGGAGGCAGCTATTCGGAATTGCTTCAGTCCGAAATGGATGAAATACATCAACATGTGAGGCAGCGAACACAGCTAATGAGCAATAAAATGAAGGATCGTTACGACCGAGCTATGAATTCAGAAGGATTTCAAGAAGGCGACTTGGTGCTGCTGTACAATCCGCAACGGAAAAAGGGTATGTCTCCAAAGTTGCAAACATCGTGGGAAGGTCCATACAAGGTCATAAAGCGACTGAACGATGTTGTGTATCGCATACAATCCCACACGCAGAGACAAGGTAAAATTAAAGTCGTTCACTTGCAGAGACTAGCCCCATATGGATCAAGGAATTTGGAGTCTGATCGGGACGATCAGACTTAAGTGGAGGGCAGTGTGACGAATTTACAACGAAACTTTCGCGAAACCACTGGAAACCATTCAAATCGCGACATCTACGTGCATCTAGCCTAAGATAGAAAGAGATAGATAGCTAGTTTCACAACCTTCCAGAACTTCGTACGGCGACATCTAGCGCGAGATAGATCAAATAGATAGATCGACAATTTGCTACATAGTTCCAGAACCTTCCGCAACAGTGTCAATTGCCATATAAATAGACGCAGGGCGTCTCAGAGAGTTAGTTCGAATTTGGTTCTTGAACAGAACACAACCTCACCTTGTGGGCATAGCATCAAGTAATAAGTGTTAATAAGTGCAATAAGAAAAGAATAAAATTTGTGAAATTAAGAACAGCAAAACTTTTGAGTTTTATTAGATTATTCACAATCCAGAGATCGAACCTAAGAGAGAGTCGTACCCGTAAATCTAAATTTACGTAACAATATTAATATTTGTTATTGCTGATGTGTGAATAGACGAGGGTAGGACTTTTTATGAGCCAAGCGACTGTGGCTTGTGTGTCGCATAGGGTTGGTGAGTGGAGTTATTTTAGAAAATATAGAGTACGCTGTAGTTGTAGTTGTTGTAATTATAATATTTGTATGTAGGATACAGAGCTGTGGGAACGAGTACGGGCGTACGTAGCGGCTGCGTAAGTAGAGGTTGTGTTGTTAGTGGGAAGTGTAATAGAATGTCAAGTGGCTGCGTGCTCCGTACCTTGGCACGCATGCGGGTGACGCATAGAGATGTTTGAAGAAAATTTGTCAACTCTGTTTTAGCTGTGCAATACTTTAAATAACGCAGACGGGTCGACAATTTTAATTTATGATTTGATTTATGACAGGCACATGGTGGTAGTGGAGGTTGTTGTTGTTGTTGTTGTTGTTGTTGTTGAAACAAGTTTTTGTTTTGACTTTTGTTTAAAGTTTTAGAGTTTTATAGCTCTTTAAAATGTTTTCTTTAAATGTTTTCTAAGTTTCTTTCACTTTTTAAATTTCGTTGTTACTTTTCTTTTTTAATTGTTGTGCTTACTTTTCTGTTTAAATGTTTTTATAAGCATTTCACTTTCTTTAAATGTTTTACTTTTTCTGTGCAATTTTTAATTTTTTAAAATTTTTCACTATTTTAAAATCTTTTTACTCTTACTCTTTCTTTCAATTTCATATATTTTATATTACCGCAAGGCACAAGTAAAAACGCACGCGAATTGAACACTTCAATATCCATATACTGAATGAAATCTGATTATAAGTTTCAGTCCTTTCATACTCCAGCTGAACCCTTGTGAAATTGAGATTAAAACATCTGTATATGTTCAATCATGTTCGATTCAATTCCGCCTAATTTCATTGTATTCTTTGGAAATGTTTACATTAATTTATTTCCAGCAAATTCGACTCCAGCCACAGTTCGATCCCAAGCAATTAAATAAACAACAGCACTACCTCTTCTTACACAGCCCCACGCTCCAGATCATGCATGCACGCAAAGCCGCATTTCGATCCGTTCACTTTATATTTACATTAAATTTCTGAGGCAGCGTCTCAAAAGCGAAGCAATTAAATAAACAACAACTCTACGTCTGCTTAGACAGCGTCTGCATACGCAGCCACTGCTTAGGCTGCCGCTACCCGCGCCCTTACTCGTTCCCACAGCTCTGTATCCTACATACAAATATTAAAACTTCAACAACCACAACAGCATACTTCCTAAAATTCCTAAAAATAACTCCAACCAACCAACTAACCCTATGCGACACAAGGCAGAGTTCGCCTTCTCTCATAAACAAAACGAGCAAAACAAAAGTCACACATTGACACTCACTCTACATATCCCTATCCTACCCTCATCCAATCACACCATATCACTAAAAACCTTAATAAAAAATATTAGTCTACGAACTTTTAACATTTTTGCACAAATGAGATTAAAACAGAGAATTACAGGAGCGAAAACAAAACTTGCATTTCTAATAACGCTAAATACTGAACTCCCAGATATTCTTTGAGCAAGTCTTTTCATGTCTTCTTTATGATTCAAGTCATAAAATAAAATTGTCGACCCGTCTGCGTTATTTAAAGTACTGCACAGCTAAAACAAACACAGCTTAAAAAATCTGTGTTCGATAGGTTAAGTCTTAGTGCATATAAAAATTGTTTAGTAAATAAGAATATTATGTATGGTGATATGTACGCATTTAGAAGTAAGATTCACCAAATATATACACAGTTAGTTCATAAGATAGCTTTAAGTTGTAGCGATGATAAGCGCTACATACGTTCACCAAATATGCATATACACAGTTAGTTCGTAAGATAGCTTTAAGTTATAGAGAAAATAAGCATCCGATGATAAGCATCCACACTTATGTGTGGGGCTATCACAAAATAGATTTAGAAATGCATTTAGATATAGACGAAGATATTTTCAAAAGATATATTTTTAATAATTAAATTAAATTTTAAAAATTTTAATAAGTACAAAATAATTTGATACTAAAATCGTTTAAAAATCGTCAATATAATTAGAAAATACGAAAGGATAATAAGAACAACAACTTTATTATAATTAAATAAAGTATTTATGAATATAAATTGAAAATTGTTCAAATACAAAATGCAAAATATAAAATAATACAAACTGAAAATTGTACCATGATACAAAAAATGCAAAAGATAAGTTAATAAACTAAAGTATAAAAATTATAAATATTGATCATACATATTAAGAAAACAACTGTTAGATTTAAGATATTTTATAAATAAAAGCTTGCATATGAAATACAATATTATACACATTTTCTTTTTATTTATTAAGGAATTTAGGAAATTTCTTAATAGCATAGCATTTTGAAGAGCACAACATCCATTATGGGAATGGCACATCTTTTGCAGTAAGTATGTTTGTTGTAAAATTTCAAAGTTGCTGCAGTCCAATTATTCCACGTTAACTACGGCTCTTTTAAAAATTTTTTCAACCCATTTGGATTTTTCAGCTCCCTTAACGTACACGGGTATATTTTTAAGATGTAGCTTCACGAAATATTTTACACTGCTAAAGTCGATAAAGCCATCATTCCATGTGAAACCATGGTGATTACCATATAACCAGTGTACTTGTTTTTGGGACTAACGTGTTAATTTGTTAAATCCATATGGTGGTCTTATAATAAAATTCTAGTACTCATTAAAGCTGAAGGTGACTGCCAACTCTTTGACGATAAATTCATTACAATTGCATTTGCTTTTCACATCCAAAGTTATAAATCTGTCATTCTCCATTTTCACTTAGACAACTTTTTTTAATTTCACCAGTCGTTGATGTATATTCAATTATTTTGTCGTGTATGAGTACGCAATAAGCTGATGTGTTGGCTGGAATATTCTTTGATGTCTTAAATTCAATTCTGATATCAATTGGTCCCCTTTGAGTCGCTTCGTTTTGGTGACTAACATCCACTACAATTATAACGGGAATAATATCTTTGAAATCTTCAGGCAGCAGCAGAGGTTGAGATTCACGAGCAAAATAGCTTTGTTGAAATTTTATGTACAGCAGAGCATAACGATTACGATCAAAATTCAGGTTGAGGTATCAGAATTTGAGTGCACTTTAACATCAATTAAATGACAATGTTGAAACTTGTTCGAAAAACAATCAGTATAAAACACGGTTTTTCATTTTGTGGAGACAATTTAACGTTCCACAGGTGGTTGCTTCCTTCAGCAAGTAACGGATTGAAATGACAATCCCAACTGCGGAATGCTATTGATATAGGTTGACCGCTTTCGATTATTTGAAATAGTTGTAGTTTTGCAAAATCAGCTAATTGTACATGCGGAATTTTCCACATAATATTAGTTATACTCAGTTTTATTTTTTCGTTTGCATCGGTTGAATAAACAGCATTTTCATCCGATTTCGAGCGTAGTAATGTAAGTTCATGTTTAGCATTTAAGATAATTTTACTAAAGTCTTCAGCAAATCCCAGTAGCATTTTTAGTGGTATAATTAAAATATCGATCCTTTATTTCAAGTTCTTTCTTCGAAAACCAACCAGCATTTTTCAGTATATTACTTTCGGTCGGATTCAAAGAGACATAATTTTTCACTGTTGTAGTTGCACCCAAGTGACGGGTACGATCAATCTCCAAACCATTAATCTCATAGCGAATTTCATGAAACAAGAATGTCACACAGTTATTTTTTAATTTTGCATTGGAAGTCACATTTCCATTTTCCAAGGTGACCCTACCTTCAATATAAATTATACTTTCACTGGGTAAAACGAATAGATCTTGATTTTGAATTGTTGATAAAGTTATTTATCAATAATTTTGAATTATCTCATCGTTGCTTTTATATGATTGTGTAACGAGTTTTTGTTTCCAGCTGGGGTAGCGTCAGTCGCCCCAGGGTCCATTTTGGGGGATCTCGCAACCCTCAAAGCACCAACCACCGCGTCGGTCAAGAATTGCGCACGATTTGCGGTTAAGCAAATCTATCACTGAAATATTCAGCTCGGAGGTATGCGGGTTGGTGTTCGTTTTTTCCTTTTTATTCTTTATTTGTTCCAATTCTCAAAAGTCCTTTACAATCTTACTTGCTACGGGTTACAAATGCTTTTTGTCAGGCCGAATGCCTGGCGACAGAAGGCCGCGTACAATGTTTTGTGAGTCCCGGAGCCGAGTGCTCCGCGGCAGAAGGCCGCTTACAACGGTTGCGGGTGTACAGGTGACGGAGGGACCGAGTGTCCCGCGGCAGAAGGCCGCTTACAACTGTTGCGGGTGTACAGGTGACGGAGGGACCGAGTGTCCCGCGGCAGAAGGCCGCTTACAATACGGTTGAAAGCTCCGAAGAACTGATTCCGGCCGAAGCCTTGAAATTCCCGAAGGAATGATTCCGGCCGAAGCCTTGAAATTCCCGAAGGAATGATTCCGGCCGAAGCCTTGAAATTCCCGAAGGAATGATTCCGGCCGAAGCCTTGAAATTCCCGAAGGAATGATTCCGGCCGAAGCCTTGAAATTCCCGAAGGAATGATTCCGGCCGAAGCCTAAATACGCCCAAAGATACTCCTAAAATACGTCTAAAGATACTCCCAAAATACGTCTAAACTACGCCGGCAACTACTTTTCTCTACTGGATGTATAGGTAGGGTTGGTGAACCCTTCAAAATATATGAGCCACTCGTTTATGCAATTTTTGGGGCTGTTGAACCATGGGGTCAACTGCTCCAGGCAAAAAGAGTTTCTTTGTGAGCAAGCACGAATTAAGTCGTTGCTTACCGGTACACGGCTGACTTGAGTTTGCACAAACTAGTCGTTAAAAGCGCATGCTGATCAAAACTAAATGAGAACTGTAATGCAGTGCATGCGCGACGAAGGAAAACATGTGCAAACTGAATGCTTGATTCTATTTTTAGATCAGCGGCAGCGAAGGTGCCGCGAAAAGAAAAAGCAAAACTAAGCCGGTTGTCAGGTTCTATTTTTAGAACAGCCGCTGCTTCGCTTGTGCGTAGGTAGATCTCTGAGCGTATGTATATATATATTATTGTGTGTTGCGGGGTTTAATTTGGTTTTACAATTTCTGGGTTCAATTCTGGTTTTGTGGTTTAGTTAATTCTGGTTTGTTGTTGTTTAGCTTATTAAATCTAATAATTATTCGTAATTCAGGTATATTTTAGTTTAAACAAACATAAAATATATATCAAATTTGTAGCAACCTGTTGGTTCGCTACAATTGTAAGTACGGTGAGTAGCTATGGTATTCTTTTTTTAATGATACTATCATCATACAGCGGTTTTTGTATAACATCAAGTATTTGACTTATTTTAATTTAGTTTTCCTTTAGTTTGAAACCCAAAGATTTTAAAAACTCTTTATTTACAAACGTCAGCTGTTTGCGTTTTATAGTGTCAAGTGTTGTCTGCGGCTTCTGCGACCTTGTTGGTCCATGAATGAAGCTTTGGAAATTTTTACAACAAATGATACCGATAACGAACGAAGTTCAAAAGTGTCTCGTGCGGTAGCAATGGATATTAACTGAGGCAAACAAATTTATTCAGAAATGAGACGAAATGCTGTCCAACAGATTTTAGACAAATTTTTAAGTAAAAGTGAACCAGTTGACTCATCTCCAGAGCAGGATTAGTTTATAAGTTATTTATTGTTTTTTATATTAATTTCCTTTATCATGGAATTTTTATGTTGCTCTTAATCTTGCTCTTTGAATATTTGAATTTTTATGCTTTTTAATCTTTTTGTTCTGTTTTTATTTTATGTGAATAAATAAAGTTTTAAATCAATTTTTGTTATTCAAATATGGTTATAATGTATTTTTATTTTCCAAAAGTGTTGGGATCTCTCTTTGATTTTTATATGATTTCCTATGGAAAATCGCAACTCACTTTGCGTCGTTTCGCTTTGCGTCGTGTTTTTTGGAATGTATCTACGACGCAAAGTTAGGTCTGAGTGTAATTTGGGTTCTGTTTCCTGCTTGTGGAATCCTTCTTGTAATTCCTGATGATAGTGAATATTTCCTCTCCCGTTCCCTGCTTGATTGCAACTAATTCCTCAAAAGTTGTCATGGCTTGTGTGTGTATCATGTCGAGGTCACCAAATGTTCAAAGAGCGCTTTCCTTGAATTGTGTCAGTTAAAATTTAGTTGCGGCACTTGAACCATAACCAATATTGTGTCAGGCATGGAGTACTTAATGGGTACTTGAACCAATTAAGTACGGTTGATTGATTGATATATTATTTGACTTCCTGGCACTTCAACCACCAAGCCTTTGTTTCCCATAACTTTTTTTTTTAAAATCTGATTTTAGCAGTAGTCCTTACGAGGTAAATCTCTTTTTTCATGATTGGCTACTATTGGAATGGCTGATAGAGGGAGCGTAAGGGAAAGGGAACTTTTCGCATTCTATTAATTCGACTCCGGCAAGTGTTGCGAAGCAAAGCTTTCTAGGAATAGCTATTTCGCTTTATTATTGCCAGCCGGAGTCAACGAATGGTTCTTATTTTCACAATTAGCGCTAGGCGAGGCCTTAAGTACGCATTAGAATTTGAGACGTCACGATAAGAAAAGTTAACAACTATGCGCAAGGCGGGACTCGAACCCGCGTCCCCGGAACTCGATGGCTACTGTGCCACACACTACACCAAAGAGCCACCGAGAACCGCAACTTTATTTGATCTTCAGGCACTTCAACCAAAAAATCGCTACTTCACTAAAATAGAATACCCGGTGATGTATTTTAACGGAATGAATATTTATTAAAAATGAAAAACAAATCACGAAATTACTGACACTAAGTTAAGAATTTATCCTAAAAATGTTTCTAATAGATTGAAATCTCAACTCAAAGCCAGAAGCAACTCTAAACTTAATAATAAAATTACGAATACTTCTTGTTCAGGAAGCGTTTTTCCTGATATCAATCGGCACTTAAACCAATTGATCGGTAGGATATTTCTACTTTATAAAAAGTAGATTCAGCTTCAGCCTGCAACACTTGGAACTGCAGGATGAATTGTATGATGAATAAACTGCAGCACTTGGAACTACAGTTTACCTAGTCAATCAACTGATCTGAAGTTCTCAATTAAAAAATTATCCGCACTGGATTATTGATAGCTATTACTGCTTCGTTTAATAATTTCTATGCACTATATACTATATACACATTTCTACAGAACAATAATATTTGGAATTGGTATATAATGCTGACAATAACGTTCAACTACAAAATTGCAAGTAAGCATAATTAGGTTCTTCACCTTAAAGCATAGTCAGCACATTGCTAATAATGAACGTTCTTGCTGCCGGTATCGTTTTACCAATTTGCAGGTTTACGCTCTTCGTTGAAGGACGGACTAAGTGCAGGTTAATGATCCGTGTTGAAGTACGGACTAGCTGAAATAAATACAGAAACGCATGCTTGCAATTTTGTAGTTGAAAATTCTGGCCCCGTTGAGCTTTGCTCAATACTGATGGTGATGATGTGGAGCCTTGGCCTTCAACACGGCTAGGTGGGCGGGGTGATCTCATTCGATGTTGATGTTGAATGGTTGAACGATGCGGGGAGCCGCTTGTGGTGATGATCGTCTCCACAAATGCCATATCCAAGCTACGACTATCGCCATCGTTATTCCAATACTCAGCGATAAATATCCAATCGCAAATTGGTGTTGATGTTGATGTATCGTTGACCTTGTTGATGAATCGTAGCAGTCAACTTTTGATTGCTCATGGAATCTTTCTTGTAATTCTTTTACTTCTTCGATTCGGTTAATAAAGTGGTTTAGATTTACTGCTGAATGGTTGAGAGTCTGAACTGTTTCGGTGTTATTACTTAGAACCAAACATGTGTATGAAATGGCTATACTGTCGTTGAATTGCTGAAGGCTGTGCGCTGTTTAGTGTTTGGTTTTGATTAGACAGTGAGGTTGAAGTTTTAGGCACCTGATGCCTGTTAACGTTACTTGCAGTGATTCTGATTCACAGACTGCATTGACTCGCAGGGATGTCTTTGTTGGAAATATCCATTCGATAGTCATCAGCATTGGTTTCCATGATAACTCAGCATTGATTTGATTGAATTCGCAATCTGCCGTAGTTTCATTATTGAAGAAATCTACTTCGCACGTGCACAGTCCAGCTCCTCGATTATATGTTGTTTGAATGTCGTAACACAGATACGCATTTCCAGTCACCTTCGGACAGGATTGGATCGCTGTAGCGTGTGTTGGAAAATATGTATCTCTGTGAGGTGATATTGCTAAGTACTGTATGGAGAGCTTTGGAATCGTTAGAGTATCATTAGCCAGTCGTGGTATGGGTATTAAATTAAATAAGTTAAATTGTCTATCGTCGTTTAGCGGAATTTTGATGTTGAATATTAGATGTTTCTCGGAGTACCCAGCTGTGATTTTTAGCAATTTGTAGAGAGTTAAGATATCTTCTTGAGCCATAGGCAACTGTAATGTGCTGAGCAAATGATTCCTTATTTTTCTTATTTCTTCTGTTAATTGAGCTGGTGATAATAATAGCGGATGGATTCTTCCGTGATTAAAGTCCGTTAAAATCTATAAAATGACTGCTTGAATTTGTTTGATTTCTGTTCTTATGATTGATAACTGAATAGCTAGAGACATGAAAACTTGAAACCGCCTCTGATTGGTAAAATAATCTTGTTGCTTATTAATTAGATTTTCTATATTTGCTAGTTGCTTATCTATTTCATCAAATTTAATTGTAGTTGTCCGTTGGCCTTCTCTTATTAAGTTCATTGTTGAATCAACTATGGAGGTTTGGTTTTTTAAGAGAGTAACCAAATGAGCTGGATTTTCGTTCACTCGGTCTATTGTGTCTGACATCTCCTTAGCATAGGATGAATCTAATACTCCAAACAGTGTGTTGGCGATATTGCCCACGAAATCTATTGCTCCACTTTTGTCTCGTCTATGTAACAAGATTTTATTGTTCGATTTTAACTGTCCAATATCTTGTGTGAATTGTGTTGTTAGTGTCCCGCAATTCGTGTAATTATCCAAATTCTGACAGAGCTTGAACATTGACGAGGTTCCGTTTATAAATGCCTCTAAATTCTTTGCAGCGGCTTTAGATCGAAAAAACAAATATATTCCATTCCGCCGTTACTAATTTGATAGTTCTGTTGGGGTGGTCTCCGAATGCGGGCTTGATCCGGCTCGAAGGACCAAAAAAGTTCACGCGGGAATGTGTGATTTTGTGATTAATGAAGAGGACTTACCGGCTTTCTTGAAATTTTAGTGATTGAGATGGAGTTCCAAGTTGTGGTAGTCGGAGTACGTATCTTCCTTCGGATGGACAGCGCCGTCGTGGATGATGTGATTGGATGATGATGAGGAGCGGCAACAACGATGTTCAGTGGGGTTTCACTTTTTTCACTTACTTTTCACTGGTCACTTGTGCAAGACGGGTGCTTGCTTACACTGATCAAGATAGAATGTCGCTCCGCCGTTTCCGGAAACCAATGATGAGCTGCTTGCCCTTCTGCTGAGATGCAGAAGAGCCGCTTTCACTCCGAGAGTGAGAGAAAGCGGTGGCAGAACTCACCAGGTACCGAACCGTGGGAGAGAGAGACCAAATTAGCATGGCATGGTGAGCTGCTTGCCCTTCTGCTGAGATACAGAAGAGCCGCTTTCGCTCAGAAGCGAGAGAAAGCGGCGGCAGATCTCACCGCATGCCAAAGAGGTTGGCAGAGGCGAGGGTTGCCGTTGCTAACTGCGGCGGACAGCAGTTTGGCGTAAACAAGTTCCAAGCCCTTCAAAATGAATTCCAGGGGTTTTGTTGTAGTTGGTCACTGTCACTGGTGTTGCTATAATGAATGATAGAAGAAAACCATGCAAAGAAGGGTCGCCATTGTACTGCCCATCGTCAATTTCCTTCTTTTTGTTTCAATCGTGGTCCCTTGAGTTTCACTGTCTATTTTTGTTGGAGGTTCTGTTGGCTCGATATCTATCGGTAACGGTGCGAGTCGATAAATTGGACGCTTCCATTCCCCTGTTGCCGTTTTCACCTTTACTACTCGAACGACTCCGTCGTCGCCTTTGTAAACCTTGATGACACGTCCTAGCGGCCATTTTTGTGGTGGTAGCTTGTCCTCCTTGATTATCACCATAGCACCAGTACTCTGTCGACCAGCGCTTCCAGAATTCATGTTTCATGTGTGTCACCAATTTCCATCTTGACGGTAGGCTTGCCTTAATAGATTTCGCTAAAGTGTCTATCTGAGCGGTAAGAGGTTCCCCAATCAGAAAGTGTCCTGGTGTCAGGGTTGTTAAATCATTTGGATCTGAAGACATTTCGGTGATCGGTCGTGAATGTAGTTTGGCTTCAATGTCAACAATTACAGTTTCGAGTTCCTCATAAGTCAAGGACGCGGACGAGACGCTTCTTCTTAACAGATACTTTGCTGACTTCACGGCCGACTCCCACAGTCCTCCGAAATGTGGAGACCAGTGTGGAATAAAGTTAAAAATTATATTCTTCCGGCTACAAGCATTGACTATAGCTTCCTGTGCTTCAGACGAATGTAAGTGGTGCAGTTCATTGTTGGCTCCTACGAAATTTGTTGCGTTGTCATAAAATAGATTTTGACAATGTCCTCGCCTACTGATGAATCGTTTTAAAGCTCCAATAAAAGCAGCAGTAGTTAGATCTGATACTACTTCCATATGTATGGCCTTTGTGGCAAAGCAACAAAATATGGCGATGTATGCCTTATGACAGTGGTTTCCAACCTGTGGGGCTGTTGCAATATAATAAATATATTATATTTTTATAATATCAGTTGAGTATTTATATAAATTATAATATGAGTTGAGTATTTATGAAATTTGGTTTTTTATATAAATTAACGGGACGCAACAATTTGTTTTTTAAAGGGGGGCGCACCAATTTTTTTTAAAAGGGGGCCGCCGTTACAAAAAGGTTGGAAACCACTGCCTTATGAGGTCATTTCCCACGAATTTTGTAGTGCACTTCCACCGGACCGCAGTAGTCAACACCGCTGTTAATGAACGGTCGTGCCGACATCGTTCTTTCCGGACGTAAATTTCCCATAATTTGATTGAGAAGTTTAGGCTTAGTCTTGCTGCATCTAACACAGTGTTCTACAATTGATCTGGTCATTATTTTCCCCTTTATGGCCCAAGTCTTTGTCTTAAATGCGCGAGTAATAATTGTTGGCCACAATGAAAATTGTTTATGTGGAACATTTGTATTATAATAGTAGTCTAACGATGGGATCATTATATGGCAGAAGTATCGGATGCTTAGCGTCGTAGCTAAGTGTTGATGCAGTTAATCGGCCACCGACTCAGATAATCCCTTTATCGTCCAGAAATGGATTCAACGATGCTAGGGAACTGGAACTGTGTACCTGTTTACCCCTTGACAGCATCTTTATGTCTTCAGAGAATTCCACTTGTATTGTTTTTACTATAAATATTAATGCTTCGTCCAGTTCCTCGATAGTAAGCTGGATATTGTTGGGAGATGGGGCTCCCTTAAAGCGCTTCACAATGCGGATTATATAACCAATAATCCGCTGGAGCGTCATGAATGAATTTTTGTGATTAACCATATACACTAGCGGGGATGCCTCCTCTTCTACTACTATTGCGGTTGGTGCTTTGCGGCTTTCGTTCAATGTTATCACTCACCGACAAGCTTGGAGTTGTGATGTGACCGCGGACGAAGGCGGATGGTGCGCCCGCCAAAGTTTTTTGATTAGTGTTCGCGCAAATAAAACTTAAACAATAGTGTATCATCCACAAGAGTTATCATCCACGCCGTGAAACACTTTTTCGTAACAAACAAAATAATAGTGAACTGCTCAATAACAATTAACTCAATAATGAATAAATAGAAGTTAAATGGACAATACAGAACATAAATCTACAGTCAAACGGGACGCAGAGAACCATGCGAGGGGCTTGTTTATGCTCTCCGCAGTAAAGCTCAGCATTTCGTTTGCTTCCACTCCTCCTCCTTCTTCCTGGTCCCGTTAGGTGTGTATGCGGCTGTCAGTGCACCGTGGGCTGAAGCGCGGCAAGATAAAGGCATAACACTTGTCTTGTCGCGTTTTGCTTTGCCTGCGACGTACGCGTGGCCGCTTGTACAGCTGACCTTACACTTCCTTGGTGGAAGTGGCGATGACAAAATTCCGCATAGACTAAGCTCAAAATCCAGCCGCACATCCTGCACTTCTGCTTCACTTATAGAAGCCCGGGTCTGGAGAGGCTGCCAACTTGTGATAAACTTGACAGTCTCTCTGATTCAATCTCTAAAATTCTGGAATCGTATCCGAACAGTGAAATTGTTGTTGCTGGTGATTTCAATGTTCATAATTCCAATTGGCTACGTCATTCGAGTCACACGATACCCGAGGGTTTGTATGTTGAGTTATTTGCTGAGTCTAATAATTAGACTCAATTAGTGAAGGAACCAACGCACTTTCCCTGCGTTGATGGGCAAAACCAAAATATTCTGGACCTTTTTCTAACTTCACATCACAGCAAGTATGATGTGGATGTTCTTGCACCTCTTGGTAATTCGGACCACGCTACAATTTCTGCTACCTTCCCATATTATAGTCTTCAATCCGCATACGAGCCAGCTTCGAAGCGGACAGTGTGGCTTTATGAGAAGACAAATTAGGTTGCGCTGAACTCCTTTTTCAGCCGTTTCAATTGGCAATTGTGTTTCAGGGATAGAAACATAAATGCTGCAGTAAAATTGGTAGAAAATATAATTTTATTTGGTATGAGGTCTTTCATACCCAATAAAAGAATTTCCATTAAACCAAAAGACCATTCCTGGTTTAATTCGACTTGCAGACAAGCAGTCAGGTCTAAAGAGGAAGCATTTAAGATTTGGCGTTTAAACAAAACTGCTGATACTAAACTTCTGCGCAATCAGGCCAGAAATAGGTGCAATGCCACTCTAAAGCGCGAAAAGTTCTTTACGAACAGCGCCTTAGACGAAGAGTTCTTGAATACCATAAGGGTAGTAAGAACTTTTGGTCGTTCGTGGGGAGAGTGAAGAATCAGACGCGATCGTCTATTCCAACTCTCCTCAAGGATGATCAGATCTTCACTCTCTAGGTTGATAAGGCAAACTTATTAGCCAAAATGTTTGCTGAAAACTGCTCTCTTCCTGAGAGTAGCCAACCACTGCCCGCGGTCGATGGTGTGCCTCATATTATGCCTGAGATGCACTTTCGAACGCGGGCTGTTCAAAGAGTGCTTGTAAACCTCAACGTGAATAAATCCTCGGGACCGGATGGCATTTCAGCCCACGTGTTGAGAAAGTGCTCCTCAACACTGGCTCGCCCATTGCGCAATCGCTTTAACTTATCATATATTTCAGGAGTATTTCCTATTTCCTGGAAGATAGCCAATGTGCAGCCAGTTCCCAAAAAAGGTGAGGCTACGAATCCTGCCGGCCCATAGCAATCTGTTCAATGCTCTCCAAAGTTTTGGAAAGCATTATAAATTTTAACTTGATGAGGTATCTGGAGAGCAACCATTTGGTCAGTGATCGCCAGTACGGTTTCCGTGCTCACCGCTCCACAGGCGATGTGATGGTGTTCCTCACTGAGCGGTGTTACAGCTGTGTTCACCAATTCGGTGAGAGTAAGGTTGTTGCTTTGGATATCTCCAAGACATTTGACCGGGTGTGGCCTAAAGCACTCGTGTCTAAACTGGCTGCTTATGGTGTCGGTAATACATTCACTCGATGGATATCGAGTTTCCTGAGCGGCCGTTCTATTCGGGTTGTGATAGACGGCTCTGCTTCCGAAGAGCACTCAATCAATGCTGGAGTTCCACAGGGTTCGGTCTTCTCCCCGACACTTTTTCTTATTTTCATCAATGACCTTCTGTCATTGACGTCAAACCCCGTCTACTCGTTTGCTGATGATAGCAGCGTTTGTCTTTCATGTTCATTCTCCAGGCGTCCTTCTATATTGGAGATCATTGAGAAACGCAGAATTACGAATGACACATTCCTATCTGACCTCAATAGAATCCAACAGTGGGGTCGAGCGAATCGGGTCGATTTTAATGCGCGTAAAACCCAATGCTGCCTTTTGACACACAAGCGTTTAGCGAGTGACAATTTTCCACCTCTAAATATGGGTGGTGTGGATATTAATCTTGATGTTCTGGGCATGTCAAGCCAAGTGCTGAGGCTTTCTTAAGCGGTGTAAGAAATACTTCCCTCCAACCAATCTTCGTCGTATCTACGCCACCTATATCCGTATGAAAATGGAGTATAATTCGCATATATGATCGGGAGCTTCGCAAACATATCTTCAGCTTCTAGACCGTGTCCAATGTCGTGCGTTAAAACTTATAGGGGACAGTAGGGTATCCAGCTCTATTGAAACCTTGGAGCGTCGTCCTGATGTAAGGTGTGTATCATTGTTTTACCATTACTGTCATAGTAAATGTTCCTCTGAAGTAGCCAGCCTGATTCCTCCGGTTCAGGTATTTAACAGAACTACTCGGCTTTCCAGATGTGCACCCCTTTTATAACGCGATTCCGTTCCAACGAACCCCGCATTATCGTGGGAATTCGTTTTTTGGTCGCGTCATTAGATTGTGGAATAATCTCCCTGCGAATGTCTTCCCGACCACTTACAGCGTCGAAACCTTTAAGCGAAGTGTAAACCGTCACTACTCCCTCTTTCCCCCTTCCCACTAACCTGTCATCCCTTCGGAACCAACAAATGCTGTGCATGGATAGGGGGCATCCCCTGAGCTTGGTTTTATCTGCCATAAAAAAAAACAAAAGGTACGACTTTAGATGGCAATATTGTGTCTACTCCATGCAAAAATAGTGGTGCGAAGCAACATGACGCCACTGTTCTGTTAATGTTAACTCCTGAATAGCTGCAATTCTGTTTTGCCACGAACGTTTGGTAAGTCGCGGCTGCCGAATTTATCCATGACAATACGATGGTCGAATCTGTCCAAAAGTAAGTTGGCGCGTCTTTGAAATTTAAATCCCTTTTTACTCTGCTGGCCAGCTGAGCACCTAGCAGCGCTGCACATAACTCTAATCTGTATAAAGTTTGGCGTTTGAGTGGTGCAAGTCGAGACTTGGCGCATAGGAGTCTCACGAATGCCTTTTGTTCTGCACCGAGGAATCGTATATATATCGCAGCACCGAAGGCCTTTTCTGACGCATCTGCAAATACGTGGATCTGCATGGACCTTGCGATGTTCCAATCGAAAATGTGTCGAGCGATGTCCATCTTGTATGATGATTCATTGATAATGCCTCGTCCCAATCCAGCTTTAATTGCCACAATTATTGAATGAATATCTTAGCCGTTACCACTATTGGTGCTAATATACCGAGAGGGTCGAACAATTTTGCTAGATCTGAACTCACCGTTCTCTTCGTTATACACTTGTGAGAATTCAGATTTACCTTGATGCATAGTTTATCCTCTTTTGGTATCCATATCAAACCTAACGTGTTAGTAGAATCTTGATTGTTTAAGAGATCTAAATTCTTTTCCTTGTTGTCTTCAGAGATCCCTTGTAGTAGTTGAGGTTGATTAGCGCTCCATTTGTGTAATGAGAATCGAGCTGTTTTTAAAATGTGTATCAGCTGCTGTTGAGTTTCAAGAGCATAAGTGACAGTGTTGAGTTCGTAATATTCGAGCGGCTCACTCGGATTCTTTCTCAAGATGATTAGCTGATACCTCCTATCATCGGGTTGGACGAAAAGCTGCCGGTACATTTTTTTATATCTGTCGTAAAAACGAAACGTGGTAGCCGAAAGCGCAATAGTATTGAAAACAGATCATCCTGAATTATCGGACCAGTGTGAAGCATGTCATTAAGGGAATACCCTGAAGAGGTTTTCGCCGAGGCATCGAATACGACGCGTAAATTGGTGGTCCTGCTGTCAGGCTTGATCACGCAGTAGTGAGTGGCATAGTAATTTGGTGTTAATATTGATTCCTTATCGACCCTTGTCATATGGCCTAAAGCTTCGTATTCTTCCATGAACGCGACATATTGTTCTTTTAACTGTTTATTTTTGGATAGTCTTTGTTCTAAAGATCGAAACCTGTTGTAGGCAATGGTTTTTGATTCTCCTAATTTATCAGGGCTGTCGGCAAACGGAAGTTTTACTATAAAATTTCCCTCATTCAGCCTGGACGTGTTTTATACAAATTGTCTCTCACACTGATGCTCGGCTTTCGAGAGTATGTGCTCTGTTGGTACCAATTCTTCCAATTTCCATAGTCGCTCGATACCCTCTTCCAAGCTGATTTCTTTTCTGGTACTAACTCCACAGCTTAATGTCGTCATTTGTTTGTTGTTTTCGACTTTACCTGATAGTATCCAACCGAATACTGTGTTTGGTAACGTGGGAAGTGAAGTTCCTAACGAGATTTTCTGCTTTCTGGTTCCTTCCGCCAATCCCCTGGATGACCAAGGACGTCTTCGCAGCAATTACTCATAATTTCTTCACTACATTCTCTGTTACTAAATTAACCTGCGAGCCAGAATCGAGGATGGCCCTGCACTCCACTTCTCGTCCATTACTTGCTTTCAGCTTTATTATGGCAGTATCTAATAGAACATAGGATTGACGTCTCTGGTCTCTCGATGCGCTTAATGAGGCTGCCTTGGCCACACAATTTTTATACCCTACACCCGAAGGGAGTAGGGTATATTCACTTTGTTCTTCCGTTTGTAACGCAGAGAAGGAGACGAGATAGATATAGAAATGTATATATATTCTTGCTCAGCGTCACCTCCGGAATCGATTTAGCCCTGTCCGTCCGTCTGTCTGTCCTTCTGTTGAAATCACGATTACGGTAGAACGAAAAGAGATATAGCAATGAAATTTGGGATTGAAAATGATCGCGATCGGTTAAAAACCACGCCTACTTTACATATGAAATGTAAGGGCACCTCGTTTAAAAAAATGGTATAATGTGTGTTAACGCCAACTGCCGCTCGCCAGAGGTGCTCCCTCATCGATCGGTAGGGTGTCAGGAGTGAGCACTCCCGTCTCTCTCCTGTCAGCGTGCCGGTCATGAGATGCGCCTCTCTCGTGAGAGTAAGCTCGTCTGCGGGCTCTCTCCTCGGCAACTGGCGCTAATTGACCGGCTTCCACGGACGCGTGCAGAGGCAATTACAGCGAACATATTATTAGTGAACTTACTGAGTCATTTTACGTTATTAATTTTTAATTGTGAACTTAATAAATACCAATTGTGAAATTGTGAAATCTGAGGAGAACATTTTTGGTCCTTCGACCCGGATAGTGCTCGGAGACCAACCCATCTGAGCTTAACATTTTGGTCCTTCGAGCCGGATTGCCGCCGCCGAGGATCCAACGTCATCATAACCGACGCCCAAAATCAACGTCAGAAGAACCGACGCTCCAGTAAATAAATCGTGTACGAAGCGGTGAGTTCACGTATCCTAATATTCTAGCCTAAATATTAGCCCCGAGCCCTTCCGGCCATATACATTTTTATATATAACTATATATATATATATAAGGAACTGTCCTCCTTATATATATACCTTTCATTTGACCGTCAAACCTTAGAGAATCTTCGATTCGTGGGTAACGGTCCCCAAGATTAACGACAGCACAAGGCTTGAAGTTTTTGTTGCTGATCGTCTTCGCAAGCATTGCGAAGTCCACATAAAAATTCATAAAAATTAAGCCCCGCGCTCTCACAAAGAAAGTGAAAAGATCACACACTTTCGCTTTCTTGGTTTGCGCTCTCCTTGCCAATAAAAGAGCGAGTTACTTGTGCGCTCAGTGCAAGTCAAAAAACCACCACCTTTTGCCGGTTGGTTTATGCGGGTACATTTCTCTGCTGCTAGCGCTCTTCTGCTTGCGCTGCCCATACATATACGCAGAGTGCACACAGAACGGAAAACCAGTTTTTCTGTCTGCACTCTCGCTGGTGATAGCAGCGTGGAATTCGCGATTCAACGGCGACCTAACGGGAATTACAGAAAGCAGAATACCCAGTAGGCAGAAATGTTTGCAGCAACTAGTCTCCTTTTAACTAGCTGCAAGCATTTTAGATTTCGAGTGGTCAACCGTCTGCAGCAAGCTTTTCGAGCCCCAACGCCACCGCATAGCGACCCGAAAACATTTTTGCGATTTTTTACAAATAAAAGAAAATTTTTTTTTGTTTCCGAAATAAGTTTTCGGTGCGTTTTACTTCGTTTTTATTTCGATTTTGCGACCTCCTTCGCCGCCCCTAACCGAAACCCACAAATATAATGGCGTCACTCGACAAATTTATACGCGCCTCCGACGCGATCGTCGAATTCGAGGCCGACTTCGTGACCATCCCTGAGCAGGAGCACTCAGACTTTTCATTAGATGCTCATCAAGACGATGTGGAAGGCGACCAAGGAAGTCTACACGTGCCTAGACCAGTTGATGGCCTCCGAAGAATGTGGATACCTCGTGATTAAATGACGTGTTAATATCTTATATCCTTTACGACATATTAATAACTTTTGTACGAGTGGGCGTGGTATGCCAAGTTTTGGCAAGCTTATTGGTAATACTTCCGGATACATCGTGACAAAATTACATCTCAATATCGAGGAGCCATTATACCGTTCATGAGATATTGCAAACTTTGTTATGAGTGGCACGCCCATTTTTTGCAGAAAATTTAGTAATGGGACTATATGTTTCGGAATAAAATTATACCTTAATATCTGGCACGGTTTATGAGTTATTCACATTATTTGTTCGAAAATGGTTGGGTGGTCTCCGAGCACTATCCGGCTCGAAAGACCAAAATGTTAAGCTCAGATGGGTTGGTCTCCGAGCACTATCCGGCTCGAAGGACCAAAAATGTTCTTCTCAGATTTCACAATTTCACAATTGGTATTTATTAAGTTCACAATTAAAAATTAATAACGTAAAACGACTCGGTAAGTTCACTAATAATATGTTCGCTGTAATTGCCTCTGCACGCGTCCGTGGTTTTGAATCAAGAAGAAAGAAGTCACTCGTGTGGGTCCAGCGACGATCGCTGGAAGCCGGTCAATTAGCGCCAGTTGCCACGGAGAGAGGCCGCAGCCGAGCTTACTCTCACGAGAGAGGCGCATCTCATGACCGGCACGCTGACAGGAGAGAGACTGGAGTGCTCACTCCTGACACCCTACCGATCGATGAGGGAGCACCTCTGGCGAGCGGCAGTTGGCGTTAACACATACCTTTTAAAAAGATTCTTCCCAACAAAAGTCGGCCTTGGTTGAATGTTTCCCCACTTTATTAACATGTGGTTCGTAGTTTTTCCTTTTAATTTTTATCTACTAACTTTACAACTTAGCTTATGTATATACAATCACTCAACTTATTGGAACCAATACTCCAAGCTTGCTCTCACGATGCTTCGTGCTGTCCCTTATAAACAACCCTCCCTTCGTCAGCGCTAACGATAGGAGAGCTGCGCCGGCCAGCGCTCGCATGCTGACGCTGCGTCTTCACAATAGACGAAAGTGAGCTCACTGCGCTGATGAGTCGAGTCGGCGGGTAGCTACTCCGTCGCCTCAAATCGCAGCGCCGACGCTCGACAGCGTCAGCAATGAGCGCGCAACACGACGGCCTGAAGCGAGTCGAATGACTATCGCCGATCATCATCGTACACTGCCGCAAATCTTAGTGTGCGAATTACCAAAAATCGTAGGTAATGAATTCGCTGATAATGCTGCTAAATAGGCTACTATATCTCCATTGTTCCTTTCACAAAATTATAATATAAATGACATCAATAATTTTATCAAGCCTGTTTCATGTTATAATCACTCATTGTTATTGCCTTTATCCTCGCAACGGTACCAAACTTTTAATCCATCTATAATCAACGTTAATAATTTTTTGAAGTTCAACACTAATGACATTAACAGGCTGAATTTAATTAAATATGAACGTTTGAGGTTATGTCACACTAAATTAACCAATACACACTCCTTAGATAAGAACTCCATTAATCCTCTTTGTAATTTCTGCAACTCTTCCTCCTCGATTACAATTATACACCTCTTATGTTACTGCACCTATTTTGACAACACCAGAAACCTGATCTGTCCTAATCTCTGCTGATTAGGAAACCTGATCTGTCCTAATCTGCCCACTCTCTGCTATCTCTGAACCTAGTCTAGAACATATTTAAAAAATAATGCACTTTTTAAAATCGTGCAACTTATATTATTCAATATAAGCTTTAGTATAATTTTTAATATCAATCTACTGTAATGTACATATGAATTTGAATTATTTTTTCTATATCTATTTTTTTTTTCTTAGTTATGTTCATTTATGTAAATAATTTTAGTTAGTGAATGAAAAACAATTAATATTTCAATTAGCTGAAAGCCTTTGCTGGTATAGCTTTATGTCTATCTTGGTCTATATATTTTAATTGTAAGTCCAATAATAATAAATAAATAAATAATAAAATAAATAAAAATGAATTCAATATAGCTAATTATTGCTAACTATGCTAGGATATAAATGCATATAGCAGACTCTGACCAAATAAATTCGACCATGAAAAGTGAACGGTCAGCATGAGAGTTTACTGACTTCTTTCGTATGCTGGGTGAACTCTTGGGAAAAAGTTGAGACTGGTGGCTTGACGAATGATTGCTCTTGTCAGCAAGTTTGTCGTTGAAGGCAAAATAATAAAGTGCAACGGCTGGGTTGAAATATTGCATATATGTACTGTAAGAAAAAAAAATTTTTCTTACAACTCCGGGTGTAGAACCTGGCCTGCATCCCAACCGAGCCTGTTTTTAGTAAACGTAAACTGAAAACGCGGTAACCTGGGTTGTGCGGACCCAACTTCAGGTGGAATAAATTCTATCAACAACAATAAAAAGAAAAAAAAGGCAACGTAGCAAAGGCGAAAATGTGCAAAACTAACAATAACAACAACAACCACATTAACTCGCTTGCTAACAAAGGGATTAAAAAACCACAGTCACACAGAATACATGAACCACATACTTTTTACAACAATTACAACACAGACCGAGACGCCAAATCAGCAAGCAAAAATTAAAGCAGAGCCTTGGGAAATTACTAATAAAATCTGGTGGAATACTGTTTACAACAACTACAACACAGACTGAGACGCGAAACAAGCAAGCAAAAATTAAATTAGAGCGTGGGAAGCTACCAACAAAATCACAAGAATTTATTTCTAGAAATAAGCACAACAACAACAAGTACGTTGTGTGCCGCTATGCAGATTAGAAAATTCTGGAATGTGAACAAGAACTACCAACAAAATCACAAGAAATATTTCTCGAAATTAGCACAACAACAACAAGTACATTGTGTGCCGTTATGCAAATGAAAAAATTCCAGAATGTGCACAAGAACAACGACTGCAGCGGAGTTGTTTTGATCGGTGTATAAAAGGGCCCACCGCGCTGAATTCGATCTCTTTTGGAATCTCGTGCTCCAAGTGGTAAGTCGTCGAACCTTGAACCTCTAGTACCCCGTAGTGGCTGAGTGCTCTTAAGCGGACGCCAATCCCAATTCCAAGTAAATTTTAGTACCTCGTCCTGGCTGAGTGCTCTTAAGCGGACGCCAATCCCAATTCCAAGTAAATTTTAGTACCTCGTCCTGGCTGAGTGCTCTTAAGCGGACGCCAATCCCAATTCCAAGTAAATTTTAGTACCTTGTCCTGGCTGAGTGCTCTTAAGCTGACGCCAATCCCAATTCCAAGTAAATTTTAGTACCTCGTCCTGGCTGAGTGCTCTTATACGGACGCCAATCCCGATTCCAAGTAAATTTTAGTACCTCGTCCTGGCTGAGTGCTCTTAAGCGGACGCCAATCCCGATTCCAAGTAAACTTTAGTACCTCGTCCTGGCTGAGTGCTTTTAAGCGGACGCCAATCCCTATTCTAAGTAAATTTCATTAGTACCTCGTCGTGGCCGAGTGCTTTTAAGCGGACGCCAATCCCGAATCCAAGTAAATTTTAGTACCTCGTCGTGGCCGAGTGCTTTTAAGCGGACGCCAAACTTGAATCAAAGTAAATTCTAGTACCTCGTAGTGGCTGACGCCGACAATCATAAAACCTCGTATTCTAGAACTCTGTGTGTATATAGATTTTGTATTTTACGGACTGAGTGTTATTCAGCGGACATTAGAATTAAAGGAACTAGTTTTAAGAAATAGTGTTAGCAATAAAATACCGAAAAATAAAACTTTGAATTACGGTAAATAAATAGTCGAAAAACTGTGAAAAGAAACCCGAAAGCTTTTTATTTAAGTGTTCGGTACGGGACTCTGGCGAGACTGAGTATACCCCGGCAAGAAACTTCGTTACAAAATGGCGCCCGAACAGGGACAATAGTTTCCGAGAAAAATCAAAACCTATAGTGCTGAATCGCGGAAAAAAACGAAACTTTAGAAAAAAAAAACGGTATTATAAACAGTTACGCGAAGCGAACGATAAATCGAACAAATAATTGAACGCTAAACTGTGCTAACGGCGAATTCAAATAAAAAAACATTGTGCAAAAAAAAATAACGCGGTATTTCAAAGGAACAGTTACACGAAATAAACGGAATAAAATAGAAAAACATCGTGCAAAGAAATAACGCGGAAACAGTTACACGAAATAAACGGAAAATCGAAATGGGTAAACGGTGGATTTATAATGTTCCAAAAGAGAATCTGCAGGAGATTCTACGCGAATTCGGTGTGGAATCAAAAGGCACGGTCGACGAACTTCGTAAAGTGCTCTCCGGGTTTTTGATGTCGCCTGATCTGACCGACGAGCTGATCGACAGGTTACGCGAACTTGAAGTGCAGTGGAATCGCGGTGTTTCTACAAGTGCGCGACCGGCGACGCCATCATTGCAAGGTGCGGTTCCGAAACACAGCGAACAGAGGGCAAATCCAACAGAAGTGCTTAACATGAACCCCGGCAATCAAGTTTCCATGTCAACAGGTGGTTGCATAGCAGCGAGGTGCGAGCCAGAGAGTGTGGCCCATAGTAAGATGTGCTACTCTGAAGTAATTGACAAGGTACGTAAATGGTCTTGTAGGTACGACGGTGGTAGGGACCCAATAGGCTTCATCGAGAGAGTCGAGGAGCTCACAGAGGCATATGAATTGCCTAAGCATATGCTGCCACGAACCATGCCGGAGTTGCTGAAGGACAAAGCTCTTTGTTGGTACAGGAATAACAATAGGAGCTGGTCAAGATGGGAATTGTTTAAAACCGATTTCCTGAAATTCTTCTTGCCATCGAGATATTTCGAAGAACTGGAGGACAACATTAGGAAAAGGATCCAAGGGCCTCGCGAGAAGTTCAAGGACTATGTACTGGCCATGCAGACATTAATGCGACATGTGAACTATACAGAGGAGCAAAAACTACAGAGGATTTACAAGAATTGCCATAGGGATTATCGTGTTTACATAAGGAGGTCTGATTTCTCTGCGTTGGAGGATCTCATTGAATTGGCTGAAGATTTTGAAGGCATACGAAAGGAACCCGAACCTCCACGAGAAATTCATACTCAGCACCGACAATTACCAGGGACGCACAGGATGATGACCATAGAAAACACAGGAAAACAGCGAGACCTTCGAACAGCCTGTAGAAGATGTGGCGAAAGCGGACATTTTCAACGAGAATGCCGAAACTCAAGGAAACTTTTCTGTTGGACTTGTGGAAAGGAGGGGGTCCGGACGATTGAATGCTGCAAGAAACCTTCGGGAAACGCGCAGGGTGTCCAGCAGGGACGAGGGCTGCTGGAACCGAACAAGATAGACTCTCCTCGTACCCCACGAAGTGCTTAAACTACAATCGAGACCGGATTTACGCCAAGGTAGCCTTAGGAAGGGAACTCGTCACAGCAACTCTAGACACAGGAGCCTCGCGGAGCTTCATTAGCAACGCGGCGGCTGTGATGACAGACGGAAAGCTGATGGAGGTGGACGTACGGGTCAAAATGGCCGACGGCACCGTGCGTGCCGTGAAGGAAGCCGTCGAAGTCTGCGCGCGTTTGGGGACTGCAGAGTGTAAGCTCCCACTTCTGATTCTACAGGATGTGACAGACCATGTGATCCTGGGTTTGGACTTCCTGACAAGCATAGGAGCTTCTATTAGCTGTGGTGGTGAGACGATTACGCTGGGAGACTCGAAAGCCGAACGAGCGACTTGCTCGACAGTTCACACGGATTGCGCCCAAGTTCCTGAGGCAAAACCATTGGAGAAGACTGATGTGGAGAACGAACAACACTCTGAACCAGGCGCAGAAACCAACAACTCGCGAAAAGAAGACCAACACATCATCAAGGAATTCCTAAAAACAGAGCATGAGAAATTCGAGATGCTGGAAGGACCTTCCAACATAACGACCCATAAAATCGTCATGAGAGATGATAGGCCAATAAAGCAGAGGTATTACCCTAAGAACCCTGCAATGCAAGCGATAATTAACAAGGAGATAGACGAGCTGCTGGAAAAAGGCTGTATCGAGCCCTCACATAGCCCTTACAGTGCACCAATTGTTCTTGTTAAAAAGAAGAATGGGCAATGGCGACTTTGCGTGGATTATCGTCAGCTAAATGCAAGATCAGTGCCTGACGCATA
This sequence comes from Sicus ferrugineus, assembly GCA_922984085.1. Lineage (NCBI taxonomy): Eukaryota > Metazoa > Arthropoda > Insecta > Diptera > Conopidae > Sicus > Sicus ferrugineus. Next base: position 22,559,883 of record OV277349.1, read on the forward strand.
CCCACTTCCGAGGATACAACATATTCTAGATCGACTCCGCGACGCGCAATACATTAGTACACTTGATCTCAAGAACGGTTACTGGCAAATACCCATGAGTCCAGAAAGCAAGCAATACACCGCGTTCACAGTACCAGGAAGGGGACTCTTTCAATGGAAAGTTATGCCGTTCGGCCTACATTCGGCACCCGCGACGTTCCAAAGGGCATTGGACCAAGTCATTGAACCGGAGATGGAACCACACGCGTTTGCTTACCTGGACGACATCATTGTAATAGGAAAGACGCTGGAACAACACATGAACAATTTACAGGAAGTATTTCGACGTTTAAGAGCGGCTAATTTGAAAATCAACAAGGAGAAGTGCGAGTTTTTCCAGCAAGATTTGAAATATTTCGGTCACGTCGTGAGCCGCAGAGGAATTCACACAGATCCAGACAAGGTAGCGGCTATTCAGGAACTGGCCGCCCCAACAAATGTCAGAGGCGTTAGGCGATTCCTCGGGATAGCCTCCTGGTACCGGCGGTTTGTACCGGACTTCGCCAAATTGGTAGTCCCACTCACCAGCCTTAAGAAGGGCAAACGCTGGCAATGGACCGACGAGCAACAGCAGGCGTTCGAGAACCTCAAGGAAAAGCTCACGAAGGCACCAGTACTGGCGTGCCCAGATTTTTCCAAACCATTTACGCTGCAGACTGACGCGAGCAACCACGGGTTAGGAGCTGTTCTCACGCAAGAAACCGATGAGGGAGAGAAGGTCATCGCCTATGCAAGCCGGCATTTAAACAAGGCCGAAATTAACTACTCAGCGACAGAGAAGGAGTGCCTCGCTATCGTTTGGGGAATCAGGAAAATGCGACCGTATTTAGAAGGCTACAGGTTCTGCGTCGTCACAGACCACCTCTCACTGAAGTGGTTGAACTCTTTGGAAAATCCTTCAGGGCGTATAGCAAGATGGGCGCTTGAGTTACAACAGTACATGTTCGACATGAAATACCGCAAGGGCAATTGGAACGTGGTCGCAGACGCACTTTCCAGACAGCCAGTAGAAAAACTGAGCACGGTTACGACTAACGGGGAAAAGTGCAACCAGATAGAAACAAAGATAGCAGAAATTAAGAGGAATCCAGAGAAGTTTGCCGATTATACTATGGAAAACGGTCAACTGTATCGACATATCCCAAGGCAGGTAAACGACGAGGATTGTGCCGCATGGAAGCTCTGTGTTCCGAGGTATCTTCGTGCCCGAGTTCTTAAGGAAAACCACGATGACCCCAGCGCTGGACATCCAGGCATTAGAAAAACCGTCACCAGAATAGCCAACAGATACTGCTGGCCAGGCATATTCAGGGACATAAGAAAACACGTGCGCTGCTGTGAATCGTGTCAGCGATATAAACCATTGCAGAGCAAAGCCGCCGGGAAAATGCTGACACAGTTACCAAAGGAGCCTTGGTCAGTCGTCTGTGCCGACTTCATTGGACCATTACCCCGAAGCAAGCACGGCAACACGATGATTCTAGTTTTCTTTGACAAATTCTCCAAGTGGACCGAAATCGTACCACTGAGACAAGCAACCGCCGACAGTGTGAAGAAGGCGTTTCGAGAAAGGATTCTAGCGAGGTATGGAGTTCCAAAAGTTCTCGTCACGGACAACGGCGTTTAATTCAACAGTAGGACACTGCAGCGATTTCTTCAAGATTTAGGAATCCGACAACAGTTTACAGCACCTTATACCCCCCAGGAGAACCCAACAGAAAGAGCCAACCGAAACGTCAAAAGAATTCTTGCACAAGTGGCCGATAATAGGCAAACCCAATGGGATGAATTGATCCCAGAAATTTCTTTGGCAATCAACAGCATGGCATCGGAGACGACAGGTTTCAGCCCCGCTTTCCTCACACAGGGACGAGAACTGCGGCTTCCAGGATCGCTTTTCGATGAGGTTACCATAGGTACAGGGTCAGCACCACAGAGTCCCGAACACAAGGGTAACCGGCTGCAGGAGATCTTCAACATCGTGAGGAGAAACATCGACATTGGCTCACATTGGGGAGCTCAAAGAATACCGCCATGCAACCGAAGTATCGCGTGACACTGACCCCTAAACGGATCACTGTCCTGCTATCCGAAAGAAAGGGGGGAGTGTAAGAAAAAAATATTTTTCTTACAACTCCGGGTGTAGAACCTGGCCTGCATCCCAACCGAGCCCGTTTTTGGTAAACGTAAACTGAAAACGCGGTGACCTGGGTTGTGCGGACCCAACTTCAGGTGGAATAAATTCTATCAACAACAATAAAAAGAAAAAAAAGGCAACGTAGCAAAGGCGAAAATATGCAAAACTAACAATAACAACAACAACTACATTAACTCGCTTGCTAACAAAGGGATTAAAAAACCACAGTCACACAGAATACATGAACCACATACTTTTTACAACAATTACAACACAGACCGAGACGCCAAATCAGCAAGCAAAAATTAAAGCAGAGCCTTGGGAAATTACTAATAAAATCAGGTGGAATACTGTTTACAACAACTACAACACAGACTGAGACGCGAAACAAGCAAGCAAAAATTAAATTAGAGCGTGGGAAGCTACTAACAAAATCACAAGAATTTATTTCTAGAAATAAGCACAACAACAACAAGTACGTTGTGTGCCGCTATGCAGATTAGAAAATTCCAGAATGTGCACAAGAACAACGACTGCAGCGGAGTTGTTTTGATCGGTGTATAAAAGGGCCTACCGCGCTGAATTCGATCTCTTTTGGAATCTCGTGCTCCAAGTGGTAAGTCGTCGAACCTTGAACCTCTAGTACCTCGTAGTGGCTGAGTGCTCTTAAGCGGACGCCAATCCCAATTCCAAGTAAATTTTAGCACCTTGTCCTGGCTGAGTGCTCTTAAGCGGACGCCAATCCCAATTCCAAGTAAATTTTAGTACCTCGTCGTGGCTGAGTGCTCTTAAGCGGACGCCAATCCCGATTCCAAATAAATTTTAGTACCTCGTCCTGGCTGAGTGCTTTTAAGCGGACGCCAATCCCGATTCCAAGTAAATTTCATTAGTACCTCGTCGTGGCCGAGTGCTTTTAAGCGGACGCCAATCCCGAATCCAAGTAAATTTTAGTACCTCGTCGTGGCCGAGTGCTTTTAAGCGGACGCCAAACCTGAATCAAAGTAAATTCTAATACCTCGTAGTGGCTGACGCCGACAATCATAAAACCTCGTATTCTAGAACTCTGTGTGTATATAGATTTTGTATTTTACGGACTGAGTGTTATTCAGCGGACATTAGAATTAAAGGAACTAGTTTTAAGAAATAGTGTTAGCAATAAAATACCGAAAAATAAAACTTTGAATTACGGTAAATAAATAGTCGAAAAACTGTGAAAAGAAAACCGTAAGCTTTTTATTTAAGTGTTCGGTACGGGACTCTGGCGAGACTGAGTATACCCCGGCAAGAAACTTCGTTACAAAATGGCGCCCGAACAGGGACAATAGTTTCCGAGAAAAATCAAAACCTATAGTGCTGAATCGCGGAAAAAAATGAAACTTTAGAAAAAAAAAAAAAAACGGTATTATAAACAGTTACGCGAAGCGAACGATAAATCGAACAAATAATTGAACGCTAAACTGTGCTAACGGCGAATTCAAATAAAAAACATTGTGCAAAAAAAAATAACGCGGTATTTCAAAGGAACAGTTACACGAAATAAACGGAATAAAATAGAAAAACATCGTGCAAAGAAATAACGCGGAAACTGTTACACGAAATAAACGGAAAATCGAAATGGGTAAACGGTGGATTTATAATGTTCCAAAAGAGAATCTGCAGGAGATTCTACGCGAATTCGGTGTGGAATCAAAAGGCACGGTCGACGAACTTCGTAAAGTGCTCTCCGGGTTTTTGATGTCGCCTGATCTGACCGACGAGCTGATCGACAGGTTACGCGAACTTGAAGTGCAGTGGAATCGCGGTGTTTCTACAAGTGCGCGACCGGCGACGCCATCATTGCAAGGTGCGGTTCCGAAACACAGCGAACAGAGGGCAAATCCAACAGAAGTGCTTAACATGAACCCCGGCAATCAAGTTTCCATGTCAACAGGTAGTTGCATAGCAGCGAGGTGCGAGCCAGAGAGTGTGGCCCATAGTAGGATGTGCTACTCTGAAGTAATTGACAAGGTACGTAAATGGTCTTGTAGGTACGACGGTGGTAGGGACCCAATAGGCTTCATCGAGAGAGTCGAGGAGCTCACAGAGGCATATGAATTGCCTAAGCATATGCTGCCACGAACTATGCCGCAGTTGCTGAAGGACAAAGCTCTTTGTTGGTACAGGAATAACAATAGGAGCTGGTCAAGATGGGAATTGTTTAAAACCGATTTCCTGAAATTTTTCTTGCTATCGAGATATTTCGAAGAACTGGAGGACAACATTAGGAAAAGGATCCAAGGGCCTCGCGAGAAGTTCAAGGACTATGTACTGGCCATGCAGACATTAATGCGACATGTGAACTATACAGAGGAGCAAAAACTACAGAGGATTTACAAGAATTGCCATAGGGATTATCGTGTTTACATAAGGAGGTCTGATTTCTCTGCGTTGGAGGATCTCATTGAATTGGCTGAAGATTTTGAAGGCATACGAAAGGAACCCGAACCTCCACGAGAAATTCATACTCAGCACCGACAATTACCAGGGACGCACAGGATGATGACCATAGAAAACACAGGAAAACAGCGAGACCTTCGAACAGCCTGTAGAAGATGTGGCGAAAGCGGACATTTTCAACGAGAATGCCGAAACTCAAGGAAACTTTTCTGTTGGACTTGTGGAAAGGAGGGGGTCCGGACGATTGAATGCTGCAAGAAACCTTCGGGAAACGCGCAGGGTGTCCAGCAGGGACGAGGGCTGCTGGAACCGAACAAGATAAACTCTCCTCGTACCCCACGAAGTGCTTAAACTACAATCGAGACCGGATTTACGCCTAGGTAGCCTTAGGAAGGGAACTCGTCACAGCAACTCTAGACACAGGAGCCTCGCGGAGCTTCATTAGCAACGCGGCGGCTGTGATGACAGACGGAAAGCTGATGGAGGTGGACGTACGGGTTAAAATGGCCGACGGCACCGTGCGTGCCGTGAAGGAAGCCGTCGAAGTCTGCGCGCGTTTGGGGACTGCAGAGTGTAAGCTCCCACTTCTGATTCTACAGGATGTGACAGACCATGTGATCCTGGGTTTGGACTTCCTGACAAGCATAGGAGCTTCTATTAGCTGTGGTGATGAGACGATTACGCTGGGAGACTCGAAAGCCGAACGAGCGACTTGCTCGACAGTTCACACGGATTGCGCCCAAGTTCCTGAGGCAAAACCATTGGAGAAGACTGATGTGGAGAACGAACAACACTCTGAACCAGGCGCAGAAACCAACAACTCGCGAAAAGAAGACCAACACATCATCAAGGAATTCCTAAAAACAGAGCATGAGAAATTCGAGATGCTGGAAGGACCTTCCAACATAACGACCCATAAAATCGTCATGAGAGATGATAGGCCAATAAAGCAGAGGTATTACCCTAAGAACCCTGCAATGCAAGCGATAATTAACAAGGAGATAGACGAGCTGCTGGAAAAAGGCTGTATCGAGCCCTCACATAGCCCTTACAGTGCACCAATTGTTCTTGTTATAAAGAAGAATGGGCAATGGCGACTTTGCGTGGATTATCGTCAGCTAAATGCAAGATCAGAGCCTGACGCATACCCACTTCCGAGGATACAACATATTCTAGATCGACTCCGCGACGCGCAATACATTAGTACACTTGATCTCAAGAACGGTTACTGGCAAATACCCATGAGTCCAGAAAGCAAGCAATACACCGCGTTCACAGTACCAGGAAGGGGACTCTTTCAATGGAAAGTTATGCCGTTCGGCCTACATTCGGCACCCGCGACGTTCCAAAGGGCATTGGACCAAGTCATTGGACCGGAGATGGAACCACACGCGTTTGCTTACCTGGACGACATCATTGTAATAGGAAAGACGCTGGAACAACACATGAACAATTTACAGGAAGTATTTCGACGTTTAAGAGCGGCTAATTTGAAAATCAACAAGGAGAAGTGCGAGTTTTTCCAGCAAGATTTGAAATATTTAGGTCACGTCGTGAGCCGCAGAGGAATTCACACAGATCCAGACAAGGTAGCGGCTATTCAGGAACTGGCGGCCCCAACAAATGTCAGAGGCGTTAGGCGATTCCTCGGGATAGCATCCTGGTACCGGCGGTTTGTACCGGACTTCGCCAAATTGGTAGTCCCACTCACCAGCCTTCTTAAGAAGGGCAAACGCTGGCAATGGACCGACGAGCAACAGCAGGCGTTCGAGAACCTTAAGGAAAAGCTCACGAAGGCACCAGTACTGGCGTGCCCAGATTTTTCCAAACCATTTACGCTGCAGACTGACGCGAGCAACCACGGGTTAGGAGCTGTTCTCACGCAAGAAACCGATGAGGGAGAGAAGGTCATCGCGTACGCAAGCCGGCATTTAAACAAGGCCGAAATTAACTACTCAGCGACAGAGAAGGAGTGCCTCGCTATCGTTTGGGGAATCAGGAAAATGCGACCGTATTTAGAAGGCTACAGGTTCTGCGTCGTCACAGACCACCTCTCACTGAAGTGGTTGAACTCTTTGGAAAATCCTTCAGGGCGTATAGCAAGATGGGCGCTTGAGTTACAACAGTACATATTCGACGTGAAATACCGCAAGGGCAATTGGAACGTGGTCGCAGACGCACTTTCCAGACAGCCAGTAGAAAAACTGAGCACGGTTACGACTAACGGGGAAAAGTGCAACTGGATAGAAACCAAGATAGATAGATAGAGGAATCCAGAGAAGTTTGCCGATTATACTATGGAAAACGGTCAACTGTATCGACATATCCCAAGGCAGGTAAACGACGAGGATTGTGCCGCATGGAAGCTCTGTGTTCCGAGGTATCTTCGTGCCCGAGTTCTTAAGGAAAACCACGATGACCCCAGCGCTGGACATCCAGGCATTAGAAAAACCGTCACCAGAATAGCCAACAGGTACTACTGGCCAGGCATATTCAGGGACATAAGAAAACACGTGCGCTGCTGTGAATCGTGTCAGCGATATAAACCATTGCAGAGCAAAGCCACCGGGAAAATGCTGACACAGTTACCAAAGGAGCCTTGGTCAGTCGTCTGTGCCGACTTCATTGGACGATTACCCCGATGAAGTAATGGTCCAATGTTGCAAGCACGGCAACACGATGATTCTAGTTTTCTTTGACAAATTCTCCAAGTGGACCGAAATCGTACCACTGAGACAAGCAACCGCAGACAGTGTGAAGAAGGCGTTTCGAGAAAGGATTCTAGCGAGGTATGGAGTTCCAAAAGTTCTCGTCACGGACAACGGCGTTTAATTCAACAGTAGGACACTGCAGCGATTTCTTCAAGATTTAGGAATCCGACAACAGTTTACAGCACCTTATACCCCCCAGGAGAACCCAACAGAAAGAGCCAACCGAAACGTCAAAAGAATTCTTGCACAAGTGGCCGATAATAGGCAAACCCAATGGGATGAATTGATCCCAAAAATTTCTTTGGCAATCAACAGCATGGCATCGGAGACGACAGGTTTCAGCCCCGCTTTCCTCACACAGGGACGAGAACTGCGGCTTCCAGGATCACTTTTCGATGAGGTTACCATAGGTACAGGGTCAGCACCACAGAGTCCCGAACATAAGGGTAACCGGCTGCAGGAGATCTTCAACATCGTGAGGAGAAACATCGACATTGGCTCACATTGGGGAGCTCAAAGAATACCACCATGCAACCGAAGTATCGCGTGACACTGACCCCTAAACGGATCACTGTCCTGCTATCCGAAAGAAAGGGGGAGTGTAAGAAAAAAATATTTTTCTTACAACTCCGGGTGTAGAACCTGGCGTGCATCCCAACCGAGCCCGTTTTTAGTAAACGTAAACTGAAAACGCGGTGACCTGGGTTGTGCGGACCCAACTTCAGGTGGAATAAATTCTATCAACAACAATAAAAAGAAAAAAAGGCAACGTAGCAAAGGCGAAATTATGCAAAACTAACAATAACAACAACAACTACATTAACTCGCTTGCTAACAAAGGGATTAAAAAACCACAGTCACACAGAATACATGAACCACATACTTTTTACAACAATTACAACACAGACCGAGACGCCAAATCAGCAAGCAAAAATTAAAGCAGAGCCTTGGGAAATTACTAATAAAATCAGGTGGAATACTGTTTACAACAACTACAACACAGACTGAGACGCGAAACAAGCAAGCAAAAATTAAATTAGAGCGTGGGAAGCTACCAACAAAATCACAAGAATTTATTTCTATAAATAAGCACAACAACAACAAGTACGTTGTGTGCCGCTATGCAGATTAGAAAATTCTCGAATGTGAACAAGAACTACCAACAAAATCACAAGAAATATTTCTCGAAATTAGCACAACAACAACAAGTATATTGTGTGCCGCTATGCAAATTAGAAAATTCCAGAATGTGCACAAGAACAACGACTGCAGCGGAGTTGTTTTGATCGGTGTATAAAAGGGCCCACCGCGCTGAATTCGATCTCTTTTGGAATCTCGTGCTCCAAGTGGTAAGTCGTCGAACCTTGAACCTCTAGTACCTCGTAGTGGCTGAGTGCTCTTAAGCGGACGCCAATCCCAATTCCAAGTAAATTTTAGTACCTCGTCCTGGCTGAGTGCTCTTAAGCGAACGCCAATCCCAATTCCAAGTAAATTTTAGTACCTCGTCCTGGCTGAGTGCTCTTAAGCGGACGCCAATCCCAATTCCAAGTAAATTTTAGTACCTTGTCCTGGCTGAGTGCTCTTAAGCGGACGCCAATCCCAATTCCAAGTAAATTTTAGTACCTCGTCCTGGCTGAGTGCTCTTAAGCGGACGCCAATCCCGATTCCAAGTAAATTTTAGTACCTCGTCCTGGCTGAGTGCTCTTAAGCGGACGCCAATCCCGATTCCAAGTAAATTTTAGTACATCGTCCTGGCTGAGTGCTTTTAAGCGGACGCCAATCCTGATTCCAAGTAAATTTCATTAGTACCTCGTCGTGGCCGAGTGCTTTTAAGCGGACGCCAATCCCGAATCCAAGTAAATTTTAGTACCTCGTCGTGGCCGAGTGCTTTTAAGCGGACGCCAAACCTGAATCAAAGTAAATTCTAGTACCTCGTAGTGGCTGACGCCGACAATCATAAAACCTCGTATTCTAGAACTCTGTGTGTATATAGATTTTGTATTTTACGGACTGAGTGTTATTCAGCGGACATTAGAATTAAAGGAACTAGTTTTAAGAAATGCAATGTTAGTTTTAAGAAATAATGTTAGCAATAAAATACCGAAAAATAAAACTTTGAATTACGGTAAATAAATAGTCGAAAAACTGTGAAAAGAAAACCGAAAGCTTTTTATTTAAGTGCTCGGTACGGGACTCTGGCGAGACTGAGTATACCCCGGCAAGAAACTTCGTTACAGTACATTTGTACAGCTTTATTTCCTAGAATTGCATCAATGGAAGTGGCAGTGACTTTAGACAATCTTTACTGACTACGGCGTTGTATATGAGGTGTAACTAAGTCCTCAACTAGATTTCCCAGAAATAATTTTCGTCGGTAAGTGGTTTTCTTCTTATTCCAGTCTGGATAAAAGTTAAGCTATATTATACTATAGCTGCAATTCCACAAACATCGATTCTATTTTCGTTTTATGAAATACGCCTATTTCATCCAACGTGTCTACTCCTAATTTTGTGCTATTGTAGTCAAGAATAATCTCAGGTTTGTTGAGATCCAATCCAATTGAGCTACTTCCCACATTTCGAGTTTTACATGGGAGCAATGTATAGCAATATGTTTTCCTTGTTTTTACCCTTTGTTTTACATACATGTTAGTCCCTTGGCCAACATATTTTTTAGAAGCTCAAACCTAGTGAAAAGTTATCGAATGTAATGTTCCGAATTGATCTTTCAAATGGAACACATAGATCCGTTAAAATTCTATGTCCTACATATTTACGGTATGCCATAAAGTGCGTAGCTGGTTGAGCTATTACAGATCACAAAAATTTTCATATATTGGCGAAATAATATTTTCATATATGAAAAAGAAAGGAAAACTAGTCAAAGGAAAACTAAAAATTTTATCACAAAATATATGTATATATATATTGTTCTACAGCTGATGTCGCTTGTACGGCCGAAGTGAGTGTTCATATATATATATATATATATATATATATATATATATATATATATATATTTAGTGATAAAATTTGCGAGCTGAGACCATCCATCCAGATGTAAACTTGAAAACACCCGCAACTCTTGTTGAGTTGAACACTCACTTCGGCCGTACAAGCGACATCAGCTGTAGAACAACAAGATGGGCGACACCGACCCTATGCCAGAAGGTTATTATTATTTTAACCCTACAGCAAGTGGCCCTCTAAATAGTACGGGCTCTATGATCATGCTCGATCGGATAAAGAAGTGGGGTGCTAGCTACGACGGAGTCCAAGACCCATTGATATTCATAGAACGAGTAGAGGAGCTCTCGGAGGTATACAACATAGACGTGAATCTTCTCCCCAAGGCAATGCCCGAGCTGTTACATCAACGAGCAGTACAGTGGTTCCGGTGCAACAACAAAAGATGGGATACATGGGTATCATTTAAACGCGACTTTCTGCAATTTTTCCTACCACCTCGTTTCTTTGAGAGGCTGGACGACGACATCCGACAGCGGCAACAAGGGTCAAGAGAAAGCTTCAAGGACTATGTGGTGTCCTTGCAAAGTTTAATGCGACATGCCTATCTGACCGAAATTGAGCGACTCGAACGAATCTATCGTAACAGCTATCACGAGCTACGATATTATGTGAAGCGCGGAGAATTTAACAGCCTGGAGGAGTTAATAAATCTTGCTGGAGACTGGGAAAACTTGAAGGCAGACGCGCAACTACCAGTTCCACAAAGGTCGCAGAGGACTGTGGAAACTAACAGGCCCAGAGGAAATGTACGAGGCGACGATTGTCACCGTCAAGTGGGGGACGAGCGGAGTACCCACGTCGGAAACCCGCATGCCGCATGCCGGAGATGTGGACAAGAGGGACACTTCGCACGCTATTGCCGAGGTGAGCCGCTCCTATTTTGTTGGCAGTGCGGACGCAAGGGGATAAGAACACGAGAATGCTGTCGAAGGCAGACGGGAAACGGGCAGGGGCAACACCCGAATCGAGGGGGTGTTTAGACGGCCCCAATGCCTCGGAAACAAGCAACGGACTCAGGACAGAAGGACAACGCGTCGTGGCCATGGTGCAAATTGCAGGTGAATCCATGGAGGCCACTCTAGATACGGGAGCTACGAGGAGCTTTATGAGTAGCCAAACGGCACGGAAGTTGTACAGATCGGGGAAGCGCATAAAAATGGAGACGAGAATCTGCTTGGCGAATGGAGAAGCACAGGTGGTTCGGGAGGCCCTCAGAGCAGAAGTCGTATTAGGGACGCTGAGCTGCACAGTCACGCTTCTAATCTTGCCGGAAGTAGTTCATGAAGTAATCCTAGGCTTCGACTTCCTGGCTCTCATGGGGACGACCATTCGATGCGGTGACTGCGCCACCGAAATCAGGGAAACCCAAGTGCAATACACCTCAGGCATATGCACACGTGCAAGAGCGGAGTCGGACGAACAAGGGCATATCGAAGCTTTCTTGAGGCAAGAACTGCAAGGATTCGAGGAGATTCAGGGGATCTCGAACATAGCCAGTCACCGGATAACCATGCGCGATGAGCGACCAATCAAACAGAGATACTTCCCGCGGAACCCGGCTATGCAAAAGATTATCGATGACGAGATAGACGAGCTGCTGAAGCAAGGCTGCATAGAACCATCTCGGAGCCCACACAGCGCGCCCATAGTACTAGTCAAGAAAAAGACTGGGAAGTGGCGACTATGTGTCGACTACCGCCAACTCAATGCGCGCTCCATACCTGACGCCTACCCGCTGCCGCGGATTCACCACATATTGGACAGGCTGAGAGACGCCAAGTATATAAGTAGTTTGGATCTTCGTAACGGTTATTGGCAGATCCCGATGGAGGTGTCAAGCAAAGGTTACACGGCCTTCACGGTACCAGGACGAGGTCTCTACCAATGGAAGGTTATGCCGTTCGGCCTCCATTCAGCGCCCGCCACGTTTCAACGAGCACTCGATACCGTGATCGGTCCGGATATGGAGCCAGTAGCGTTCGCATATCTCGACGACATCATCGTGACCGGAGATACCCTGGAATCACACATGAACAACTTAAGAGAGGTTTTCCGCCGACTAAAAGAGGCCAAACTACGCCTAAACACCGACAAGTGTGAGGTTTTCAAAAACAAAATAAAATATCTAGGACACGTAATCAGCGAACAAGGGATACACACGGATCCGGACAAGGTTGTGGCTATCAAGGAGTTGCAGCCCCCACAGAATGTCCGGGAACTTCGAAGGTTTCTGGGAGTCGCTTCTTGGTATCGGCGATTCGTCCCGGAGTTTGCTAAAGTGACTCACCCGCTTACCTCACCAGTGAAAAAGGGGAAGCATTACCAGTGGAAAGAAGAACAACAATCCGCAATCGAAGACTTAAAACGACGTCTCACCGAAGCGCCAGTATTAGCCTGCCACGACTTCAAGCAACGATTCTTCTTACAAACCGACGCCTGCGATCACGGATTAGGAGCCGTCTTGACACAGACACTAGACGGCCAAGAACGAGTGATAGCGTACACTAGTCGCCATCTGAACGGCGCCGAGACGAATTATTCAACAACGGAGAAAGAATGTCTGGCGGTAATTTGGGCAGTACGGAAAATGCGGCCATACCTCGAAGGGTACGCCTTCACCATCATCACGGACCACCTCTCACTAAAATGGCTCAACTCCATCGAGAGCCTTTCAGGCCGGATCGCTCTATGGGCGCTAGAGCTACAGGAGCATACATACGAGGTTCAATATCGAAGGGGTAAGCAAAATGTGGTGGCCGACGCACTTTCGCGTCAACCCACGGAGGAGGTTTGCACCAGAACCAGGGTGAGCCCTCAACGATCCTGGTATGAAACTAAGTACAGGGCAGTACAAGAGAATCCCGAGGAGTACCCCGACTACTGCATCGAGGACGGGAAGCTGTACCGAAATATACCAAGGGAATTCGATGACGGCGATCACGGACAGTGGAAGTTATGCGTACGCGAAAGCCAGCGTATCGAAGTGATGACCGAAAACCACGACGCGCCGACGGCTGGGCACTTAGGGATACGTAAAACTATTGCCCGAGTGGCCCAAAAATACTACTGGCCAGGGATGTATCGCCAGATAAGTCAGTATGTGAGGAAATGTAAAAGTTGCCAGTGTTTCAAGGTGCTACAACAAAAGCCAGCAGGAAAGATGCTAACACACCTGGCAGAAGAACCATGGACAACGGTGACCGCGGATTTTATTGGTCCTTTGCCTAGGTCCACCCACGGGAATACGGCTCTATTGGTATTTACAGACAAATTCTCCAAGTGGGTGGAATTGGTTCCATGCAGGAGCGCAACGCAGCAGGTGCTAATACGGGCATTCAGAGAGCGTATCTTAGCACGTTTTGGAGTGCCGAAAATATTTATATCGGACAAGGGCGCATAGTTCATCAGTGGCGCATTTCAACGCTTCGTACGAGAGCTCGGTATAGAGCATCGGTACACAGCCCCATACACTCCCCAGGAAAATCCGACAGAGCGGGCCAATCGCACCATGAAAACTATGGTGGCGCAATACGTTGGCTCACGACAAGCAAAATGGGACGACCTGCTCCCCGAACTCAGCCTGGCCTTTAACTCCAGCCTATCCGAAGCGACTGGGTACAGCGCCGCCTTCCTGGTCCAAGGCCGAGAGCCACGCCTCCCAAACGCCCTCTTCGACCGCGAAACGACAGGTACTGGACACAACACAAGTACACCCACCGAACACGCGGAACGCATTCGAAAAGCGTTCGCCATAGCAAGGGAAAATATGCGACAAGCAGCACGGGTTCAAGCCAAATACTACAATCTACGTCGACGGAAATGGAGGCCGAGGGCCGGCCAACAGGTTTTGCTCAAACAGCACCCACTCTCTAAAGCAATAGAAAAATTTGCAGCGAAATTGGCCCCACGATATGACGGACCATACGAGGTTTTAGATTAAATTTCCCCAGTGATAGTAAAAGTCAGGAAACCCGGTGAAAAGCGGAAGAGAACCGCCCACGTATCCGAGCTCAAAGAGTTCCACCCACCCAGTAATAGCGGAAATGTACATAACCATTCCAGCGAAAGCGACAACGAACCTCCTACGGTAAATTGTCACCGAGTCAAGTCTCACACGCGAGGTAGGAGTCGCCAACAACAAACAGACATAAATCAGTCGACTGGTGACCGTGAATGCAGGCAGATGGAACACAAGTTCAGTAGTAGTGCGCGAAACTTTAGGGCGAACATGGAACGGGTTAATCGCGAGCAGCCTCGGACGCGCCGCTTGAGCGGCGAATGGGAGGAAGTCGTCGACCACCCCGAAGGCAAGTGGCCACGAGTACGACTACGACGAGTAATAGTAGACCCGGAGGGCGAACCATCCAGCAAGGTACCGCGAGAAGACTCCAGCGACGACGACGACTTCATGTGGGTATACCTCCCGGACCTCAGTCGGAAGGCGGCCCAGGACCCACCGAGGACAACCTCGGTAGCACCGGCGCACCGGACCCACATCAGCGGAGCGCAGCCCCAGGTGGTAGTAGAGGTTACGACCCCGAAAGAGCCCCATCGCCAGACGTGAGCGGTAGCGAAACCCACGTAAGCCAGGACGACAGCCAGTCGGGCGAAGAGGCAGCCGAAGATGACGGTGAAAGTAGTGGAGACGATGGGCTGGTAACAACTTCCAATACCGTAACGTCATACAAAGATGTGGTGACCGGGCCGGGGTACACGCAGCAGATCTCGACAACCAAATTCCGCACCATTAGGACAGTGCTACATCCGAACATTTAGACAGGCGAGGCCCGGCGAGGAAGCACCTGGCCGAAAGGAGTACCCCACCCACAGACCCAATGCCCCGCCCACGCAGCACAGGTAGCTCAGGCGTCCGCATTGGCCGGCGTATCAGTCCAATTCCTGCCACAGGACAACCGAAGTCGACTGGACATCCTCGGGGTAACCCCACCGTTAGTCGAGCCGGAAACCCCAGCGCAGATGGAGGTCGCCAATATCGTCGCCGGCAGTCCAGATGATGATATCGGGCGGTTTTTAGACCATTTTCTGGACGACGCCATCTCCGTGAATACAGAGCTATGGGGGCAAGCGATTACCGAAGACGACAATATGCTTACCGACGCCGAGATCCTTGAAGACACCGAGATGTTCGCCGACGCCGAGATACCTGAAGACACCGAGGTACCCAAAAACTCCGAGATACCTGAAGACACCGAGGTACCCAAAAACTCCGAGATGCCCGGGGACGCCGTGATGCTTTCACCTGGTGCCGAAAATGCCACACAACCCAACCTCAGTGCCCTCGAATTGGAAGCGGCCAGCATTCGTGCGCACTGGACGCCTGGACGGCAGATCAAGGTCCTACGAGTTTTCGACGGTCAGAGGTACCGGATCCAGATTACCAGGGCCGGAAGAGTCATCATCTCCAATCCGAAGTAGGCGGAAGGTGTAACGACGGAATCTCGATGGCGAATTCCGCCACACAGATATTAATCTTTTCCGAATTGATTTAAGTTTATTATCATGAAAGCTCATTATTATTTTCGTTATTCAACAGGAAGTGTAAATATTTAGTTTTGTCATTTTTGGATTAAAGTTAACTTTAAGGAAAATGCAAATGAAGGAACGCCTCATGCAAAATGAAGGAACCACATGTCCATATTGCTGCTTTCGCACTCGCGTCCTCTATCCAGGTTCCGTCCTGGTTCCAACGTTCCGTCGGGCTAGATCGGCTTCCATTTCAATCACTGATTGGGAGAGAAGGTCTTGTGCTGTCTCACAGTGTCACACACAGTAATTTAACTTAATTACCTTGTGTGTGTGTGTGTGTGTGTGTGTGTGTGTGTGTGTGTGTGTGTGTGTGTGTGTGTGTGTGTGTGTGTGTGTGTGTGTGTGTGTGTGTGTGTGTGTGTGTGTGTGTGTGTGTGTGTGTGTGTGTGTGTGTGTGTGTGTGTGTGTGTGGTTTTTTAAAATGAGGTGGAAAGCATCGAAAGCCAAGGTGCGTGAGTTTAACACGCTAAAACCACCTCCCCCAGGTCTGTCTGTCCTCCCGGAACTACCGTCAAGTATTACGTCGGGAGGCAGATGGAGCTTGACAGCTCAAAAGTCACCAATTAGAGTTCGTCGCAAAACAGTTTGTCGTGTTTATTGCCCTAACGTCATTGTATTGACATATCAGCCAGTTAATTCAGTAGCTCTCCTAGCTCGCACAGCATTTCTAAGCTTTCCGCATATTTGCGCAGATACCTCGCAGACTGCTTCCCACATTCTTTGCGATGTCAGCATCGCCTCCACAATGTTTCTTGGCGAGACCTCCGACCCATAGATGCCTTTCAGCATATTTTGCTCTTCCACGAATCGGTGGCAAATGAAAAAGACGTGATGCGAATTCTCTATTTCATTCATGCACGCTGGACAAAAGGGCGAGGTATCATACCCAAAGCGGTATAGGCAGCTACGAAACACTCCATGGCCAGTTAGAAACTGCGTTAGAGGAAAGCTCATTTCACCATGCGATCGACTTATCCTACTTTCAATATTTGGGATCAGAGCGAATGTCCAACGGCCCTTGTTTGAAGCATTCCAGCGGGTTTGCCACCTTTCTACTGAGAGTGAACGCTCTCGCTGCGGGTATATCTCAGCGCCATTACTTTTCGCTGCATACAGTCGATGTGCCTCATCAGCCATTATTTCTATCGGCATCATGCCTGCCAGCACAAACGCAGCTTCGTCGGAGACAGTTCGATAAGCGCTGATCACGCGCAAGGCATTTAGTCGGTGAACTGTTTCAAGCTGCTTCCTATTCGACTTCACCTTTAAGGAGTCTGCCCAAATTGGCGCGGCATACATGAGCACTGATGTTACCACATTAGATAGCAACATTCGCTTGGTGCTTTTCGGTCCACCTATGTTCGGCAGCATCCTGGACAGCGCCGCGTAGCACTTCGAAGCTTTTTTGCAGACATACTCTGCATGCTGTCGGAAACTAAGGCGATCATCAATAAAAACGCCCAAGTACTTTATCGCTCTCTGCGATTGGATGGTAGTACCTCCCACCCTCAGTTGCACTGATTCCACTTTCTTGCGACTACTAATAAGGACGGCTTCGGTTTTTTGCTCAGCGAGCTGCAAGCCAACCGAAGTTAGCCACTGTTGAACCATCGAAACAGTGAGATTTGCTTTTTCCTCCAGGTCTGACACTTGTTTTTCTACCACTACGACAGCCAAATCGTCCGCAAAACCGATTACTTTGGCTCCTTCAGGAACTGGCAACCTGAGAACGCTGTCGTACATGAAGTTCCAGAGTAATGGACCCAATACTGAGCCCTGTGGAACGCCAGCAGTAATGCTGTATTTTTTCGGGCCGTCGTCAGTGTCGTATATTAAGACTCTGTTGCTAAGGTAGCTCCTAATAATTCTCAGCAGGTAATCTGGTACGTTCTTCGAGTAGTGCATTAATGATATGCTCCCAGTCAGCTGTGTTGAACGCATTCTTAACGTCTAGCGTGATTACTAAGCAATACTTTTTGCTTCCTCCTTTCCACCTGGTTCCTTTTATGGCCTCCTTCGCCACAGATATCACTGCACTAAGAGCATCAATAGTTGAACGGGCTCTTCGAAAACTGAACTGGTTGGCGCTAAGACCTTGATCTCCTTCAGTAAAAGGCAGAAGCCGCTCATAAATTATTCTTTCAAGGACCTTTCCAACAGTATCCAAGAGACAGATCGGTCTATAAGAGGACGGCTCGCCTGGCGGCCTTCCAGGTTTGGGCAGCAATACCAATTTTTGAATTTTCCAAATCGCCGGAAAAACTCCTTGCCGCAGACAGGATTGCATGACAGCAGCAAAATGTAGTGGGTAACTCAAAACAGCTGTCTTCAACGCTGCGTTTGGGACAGAATCCGGACCTGGAGCTTTGTTGTGCTGTATTCTTTTAGCCGCCGAAAGCACTTCTTCGGATGTCACGACAGCATTATTATTGGCTGGCACTCCCGGGAACAGATTTCTGCGTTCCCGTTGCTGTGGGAATAAGGTAGCCACAATTTTTGAAAGAAGTAATGGACACCTTTCCTGGTTGCTGGCTCTTATTTTTCCCATGACTAACCTGTATGCTCCGCCCCAGGGATTTGAGTTGGCTTCTTCGCATAATATTTTAAAACATTGCGTTTTGGAGCTTCGAATGGCATTTCGGAGCCTTTTTCGTTCCCTTGAGAAATCACTTCGAAGATTAATTCTCTCCATCACCTGTTTGCAGCGTTGATAACGTCGTCTCGCCTGCAAACACCGAGCGCGAAGAGCCCCAATTTCGGCATTCCACCAATAGGCAGGCCGGCCACGATTTGTTGCCTTCCGTCTGGGCATAGCAGCATCACATGCTTTCGTTAATTGTTTTGCGAGCTGCGCGGCCAGCTCCTCCGCTTCCTCCGGCCACTCATGCTCATCGGCGAACATCATATTAAAAAGCTCTTTGTCCAGAGCGCTCTCCTTCCATCCACAATGTGTTTGGCGAACCCTGCTTGCTTGCTTGCTTGCTTGCTTGCTTGCTTGCTTGCTTGCTTGCTTGCTTGCTTGCTTGCTTGCTTGCTTGCTTGCTTGCTTGCTTGCTTGCTTGCTTGCTTGCTTGCTTGCTTGCTTGCTTGCTTGCTTGCTTGCTTGCTTGCTTGCTTGCTTGCTTGCTTGCTTGCTTGCTTGCTTGCTTGCTTGCTTGCTTGCTTGCTTGCTTGCTTGCTTGCTTGCTTGCTTGCTTGCTTGCTTGCTTGCTTGCTTGCTTGCTTGCTTGCTTGCTTGCTTGCTTGCTTGCTTGCTTGCTTGCTTGCTTGCTTGCTTGCTTGCTTGCTTGCTTGCTTGCTTGCTTGCTTGCTTGCTTGCTTGCTTGCTTGCTTGCTTGCTTGCTTGCTTGCTTGCTTGCTTGCTTGCTTGCTTGCTTGCTTGCTTGCTTGCTTGCTTGCTTGCTTGCTTGCTTGCTTGCTTGCTTGCTTGCTTGCTTGCTTGCTTGCTTGCTTGCTTGCTTGCTTGCTTGCTTGCTTGTTTGTGTGTGTGTGTGTGTGTGTGTGTGTGTGTGTGTGTGTGTGTGTGTGTGTGTGTGTGTGTGTGTGTGTGTGTGTGTGTGTGTGTGTGTGTGTGTGTGTGTGTGTGTGTGTGTGTGTGTGTGTGTGTGTGTGTGTGTGTGTGTGTGTGTGTGTGTGTGTGTGTGTGTGTGTGTGTGTGTGTGTGTGTGTGTGTGTGTGTGTGTGTGTGTGTGTGTGTGTGTGTGTGTGTGTGTGTGTGTGTGTGTGTGTGTGTGTGTGTGTGTGTGTGTGTGTGTGTGTGTGTGTGTGTGTGTGTGTGTGTGTGTGTGTGTGTGTGTGTGTGTGTGTGTGTGTGTGTGTGTGTGTGTGTGTGTGTGTGTGTGTGTGTGTGTGTGTGTGTGTGTGTGTGTGTGTGTGTGTGTGTGTGTGTGTGTGTGTGTGTGTGTGTGTGTGTGTGTGTGTGTGTGTGTGTGTGTGTGTGTGTGTGTGTGTGTGTGTGTGTGTGTGTGTGTGTGTGTGTGTGTGTGTGTGTGTGTGTGTGTGTGTGTGTGTGTGTGTGTGTGTGTGTGTGTGTGTGTGTGTGTGTGTGTGTGTGTGTGTGTGTGTGTGTGTGTGTGTGTGTGTGTGTGTGTGTGTGTGTGTGTGTGTGTGTGTGTGTGTGTGTGTGTGTGTGGTTTTTTAAAATGAGGTGGAAAGCATCGAAAGCCAAGGTGCGTGAGTTTAACACGCTAAAACCACCTCCCCCAGGTCTGTCTGTCCTCCCGGAACTACCGTCAAGTATTACGTCGGGAGGCAGATGGAGCTTGACAGCTCAAAAGTCACCAATTAGAGTTCGTCGCAAAACAGTTTGTCGTGTTTATTGCCCTAACGTCATTGTATTGACATATCAGCCAGTTAATTCAGTAGCTCTCCTAGCTCGCACAGCATTTCTAAGCTTTCCGCATATTTGCGCAGATACCTCGCAGACTGCTTCCCACATTCTTTGCGATGTCAGCATCGCCTCCACAATGTTTCTTGGCGAGACCTCCGACCCATAGATGCCTTTCAGCATATTTTGCTCTTCCACGAATCGGTGGCAAATGAAAAAGACGTGATGCGAATTCTCTATTTCATTCATGCACGCTGGACAAAAGGGCGAGGTATCATACCCAAAGCGGTATAGGCAGCTACGAAACACTCCATGGCCAGTTAGAAACTGCGTTAGAGGAAAGCTCATTTCACCATGCGATCGACTTATCCTACTTTCAATATTTGGGATCAGAGCGAATGTCCAACGGCCCTTGTTTGAAGCATTCCAGCGGGTTTGCCACCTTTCTACTGAGAGTGAACGCTCTCGCTGCGGGTATATCTCAGCGCCATTACTTTTCGCTGCATACAGTCGATGTGCCTCATCAGCCATTATTTCTATCGGCATCATGCCTGCCAGCACAAACGCAGCTTCGTCGGAGACAGTTCGATAAGCGCTGATCACGCGCAAGGCATTTAGTCGGTGAACTGTTTCAAGCTGCTTCCTATTCGACTTCACCTTTAAGGAGTCTGCCCAAATTGGCGCGGCATACATGAGCACTGATGTTACCACATTAGATAGCAACATTCGCTTGGTGCTTTTCGGTCCACCTATGTTCGGCAGCATCCTGGACAGCGCCGCGTAGCACTTCGAAGCTTTTTTGCAGACATACTCTGCATGCTGTCGGAAACTAAGGCGATCATCAATAAAAACGCCCAAGTACTTTATCGCTCTCTGCGATTGGATGGTAGTACCTCCCACCCTCAGTTGCACTGATTCCACTTTCTTGCGACTACTAATAAGGACGGCTTCGGTTTTTTGCTCAGCGAGCTGCAAGCCAACCGAAGTTAGCCACTGTTGAACCATCGAAACAGTGAGATTTGCTTTTTCCTCCAGGTCTGACACTTGTTTTTCTACCACTACGACAGCCAAATCGTCCGCAAAACCGATTACTTTGGCTCCTTCAGGAACTGGCAACCTGAGAACGCTGTCGTACATGAAGTTCCAGAGTAATGGACCCAATACTGAGCCCTGTGGAACGCCAGCAGTAATGCTGTATTTTTTCGGGCCGTCGTCAGTGTCGTATATTAAGACTCTGTTGCTAAGGTAGCTCCTAATAATTCTCAGCAGGTAATCTGGTACGTTCTTCGCCAGTAGTGCATTAATGATATGCTCCCAGTCAGCTGTGTTGAACGCATTCTTAACGTCTAGCGTGATTACTAAGCAATACTTTTTGCTTCCTCCTTTCCACCTGGTTCCTTTTATGGCCTCCTTCGCCACAGATATCACTGCACTAAGAGCATCAATAGTTGAACGGGCTCTTCGAAAACTGAACTGGTTGGCGCTAAGACCTTGATCTCCTTCAGTAAAAGGCAGAAGCCGCTCATAAATTATTCTTTCAAGGACCTTTCCAACAGTATCCAAGAGACAGATCGGTCTATAAGAGGACGGCTCGCCTGGCGGCCTTCCAGGTTTGGGCAGCAATATCCAGGTTTGGGCAGCAATACCAATTTTTGAATTTTCCAAATCGCCGGAAAAACTCCTTGCCGCAGACAGGATTGCATGACAGCAGCAAAATGTAGTGGGTAACTCAAAACAGCTGTCTTCAACGCTGCGTTTGGGACAGAATCCGGACCTGGAGCTTTGTTGTGCTGTATTCTTTTAGCCGCCGAAAGCACTTCTTCGGATGTCACGACAGCATTATTATTGGCTGGCACTCCCGGGAACAGATTTCTGCGTTCCCGTTGCTGTGGGAATAAGGTAGCCACAATTTTTGAAAGAAGTAATGGACACCTTTCCTGGTTGCTGGCTCTTATTTTTCCCATGACTAACCTGTATGCTCCGCCCCAGGGATTTGAGTTGGCTTCTTCGCATAATATTTTAAAACATTGCGTTTTGGAGCTTCGAATGGCATTTCGGAGCCTTTTTCGTTCCCTTGAGAAATCACTTCGAAGATTAATTCTCTCCATCACCTGTTTGCAGCGTTGATAACGTCGTCTCGCCTGCAAACACCGAGCGCGAAGAGCCCCAATTTCGGCATTCCACCAATAGGCAGGCCGGCCACGATTTGTTGCCTTCCGTCTGGGCATAGCAGCATCACATGCTTTCGTTAATTGTTTTGCGAGCTGCGCGGCCAGCTCCTCCGCTTCCTCCGGCCACTCATGCTCATCGGCGAACATCATATTAAAAAGCTCTTTGTCCAGAGCGCTCTCCTTCCATCCACAATGTGTTTGGCGAACCCTGCTTGCTTGCTTGCTTGCTTGCTTGCTTGCTTGCTTGCTTGCTTGCTTGCTTGCTTGCTTGCTTGCTTGCTTGCTTGCTTGCTTGCTTGCTTGCTTGCTTGCTTGCTTGCTTGCTTGCTTGCTTGCTTGCTTGCTTGTGTGTGTGTGTGTGTGTGTGTGTGTGTGTGTGTGTGTGTTTTTTTTTTTTTTTTTTGGTATGACGACCTGGATTGTGGAATCTTCATAGATACCAATGGACCGACCCAATTGGCATGCACGATTCACCATGGTGCCTACGTGCTAAACCACAAACCTCGCACTTCAACCACTATCCCCCGCGGAACTGCCGTTAAGTATTACTTCACGGGGGCTGGTGAGCAATCATGCTATCTCTGTGCGATTATATCATTGTATCAATTTCTTATCTCAGCGAACCGCCTTCTTTCTATAAGCCGAAGCTCCGTAAGCACAACTGAGTTGTGTGTGTGTGTGTGTGTGTGTGTGTGTGTGTGTGTGTGTGTGTGTGTGTGTGTGTGTGTGTGTGTGTGTGTGTGTGTGTGTGTGTGTGTGTGTGTGTGTGTGTGTGTGTGTGTGTGTGTGTGTGTGTGTGTGTGTGTGTGTGTGTGTGTGTGTGTGTGTGTGTGTGTGTGTGTGTGTGTGTGTGTGTGTGTGTGTGTGTGTGTGTGTGTGTGTGTGTGTGTGTGTGTGTGTGTGTGTGTGTGTGTGTGTGTGTGTGTGTGTGTGTGTGTGTGTGTGTGTGTGTGTGTGTGTGTGTGTGTGTGTGTGTGTGTGTGTGTGTGTGTGTGTGTGTGTGTGTGTGTGTGTGTGTGTGTGTGTGTGTGTGTGTGTGTGTGTGTGTGTGTGTGTGTGTGTGTGTGTGTGTGTGTGTGTGTGTGTGTGTGTGTGTGTGTGTGTGTGTGTGTGTGTGTGTGTGTGTGTGTGTGTGTGTGTGTGTGTGTGTGTGTGTGTGTGTGTGTGTGTGTGTGTGTGTGTGTGTGTGTGTGTGTGTGTGTGTGTGTGTGTGTGTGTGTGTGTGTGTGTGTGTGTGTGTGTGTGTGTGTGTGTGTGTGTGTGTGTGTGTGTGTGTGTGTGTGTGTGTGTGTGTGTGTGTGTGTGTGTGTGTGTGTGTGTGTGTGTGTGTGTGTGTGTGTGTGTGTGTGTGTGTGTGTGTGTGTGTGTGTGTGTGTGTGTGTGTGTGTGTGTATATGTGTGTGTGTGTGTATATGTGTGTGTGTGTGTGTGTGTGTGTGTGTGTATATGTGTGTGTGCGTGTGTGTGTGTGTGTGTGTGTGTGTTTTCCATGAGGGGAAAGCATCGAAAGCCTGCGTGCGGGACTTTAACCACGCTAAAACCCCTCCCCCTGCCTGTCTGTCCTCCCGGAACTACCGCTAAGTATTACGTCGGGAGGCAGAAGGAGTTTAAAACTCAAACGTTCGTGTCTGTCCAATTGCAGTCATCTAGCCCTAACGTCTCAGTTTACACCCCGTTAGTCGGTCAAGTACTGTCTCCTTGTCCCGCTGACATCAGACTACTACGTGTATCTGTATGTGAGCGTAATTTATGCCATGTGTGCGCGCTGTATGCGTGTGCGCGCGCGTGTGCGTGAGCGCGTGTGCTTGTACCTAGCCATTTCTTTCAGCTACTCTGCTCAGCTGTTCGAGCCTTCTTTGTTCATTCATTACGAATGCCGCCATCCGGCTTACTGCATCCCAGTACGTTGCGTTTGTCAGCATCAGACCAACGATGTTGCCAGGTGTAATGCGCGTACCTACGATTCTTTGTAAAGCCTCTCTCGCTGTTTGGTACCGTGGACAGCTAAAAAACACGTGCTCGGCATCCTCAACTATTGGAGCTTTGCAGTGATCGCAGAACGGGTCCTGCTCATAACCGAACCTGTGCAGATAGTACTTAAAGCACCCGTGCCCGCTGAGTACTTGGGTAAGGTAAAAATTCGTATTGCCATGGGTTCTTCGTATCCACGGCTCTAATTGTGGGATCAGCCGATTTGTCCACCTTCCGCTTTCCGCGCCCTGCCATCTTGTCTGCCACTCTGTGATGGAGGATTGCCTCGCTTCTGCCATATCATGCATGACCCCCGATACCTTAGTGGCTGCTTATTTAGCCAAAAAATTGTAACGAGTTTTTGTTCCCAGCTGGGGTAGCGTCAGTCGCCCCAGGGTCCATTTTGGGGGATCTCGTAACCCTCAAATTACCAAACACCGCGACGGTCAAGAATTGCACACGATTTGCTGTTAAGCAAATCTATCACTGAAATATTCAGCTCGGACGTATGCGGGTTGGTGTTCGTTTTTTCCTTTTATTTATTCTTTTATTTGTTCCAATTCACAAAAGTCCTTTACAATCTTACTTGCTACTGGTTACAAATGCTTTTGTCAGGCCGAATGCCTGGCGACAGAAGGCCGCGTACAATGATTTGTGAGTACTGGAGCCGAGTGCTCCGCGGCAGAAGGCCGCTTACAACTGTTGCGGGTGTACAGGTGACGGAGGGACCGAATGCCCCGCGGCAGAAGGCCGCTTATAACTGTTGAATGCAAATTTCGGGGAAGCTGAGTGCTCCGCGGCAGAAGGCCGCTCACAATACGGTTGAAAGCTCCGAAGAACTGATTCCGGCCGAAGCCTTGAAATTCCCGAAGGAATGATTCCGGCCGTAGCCTTGAAATTCCCGAAGGAATGATTCCGGCCGAAGCCTTGAAATTTCCGAAGGAATGATTCCGGCTAGTCCTAAATACGCCCAAAGATACTCCTAAAATACGTCTATACTACGCCGGCAACTACTTTTACTCTACTGGATGTATAGATAGGGTTGGTGAACCCTTCAAAATATGTGAGCCACTCGTTTATGCAATTTTGGGGCTGTCGAACCAGGTGGTCAACCGCTCCAGGCAAAAAGAGTTTCTGTAAGAGCAAGCACGAATTGAGTCGTTGCTTACCGGCAGAAGGCTGACTTGAGCTTGCGCAAACTAGTCGTTAAAAGCGCATGCTGATCAAAACTAAATGAGAACTGTATGCAGTGCTTGCGCGACGAAAGAAAACATGTGTAAACTGAATGCTTGATTCTATTTTTAGATCAGCGGCAGCGAAGGTGCCGCGAAAAGAAAAAACGAAACTAAGGCGGTTGCCAGGTTCTATTTTTAGAACAGCCGCTGCTTCGCTTGTGTGTAGGTATATCTCTGAGCGTATATATATATATATATATATATATATATATATATATATATATATATATATACGCGACGCTGTTTTCTTTTTCTGGTTACGCCCGGGGGGTACTCGGATATCCTTAGAGGGGTCTGTAGTGTTGACTTTGTTTCTGGATGGTGGTTGAGCTTGTCTGGTGTCTTTTTGGGGTCTCTTCCCCTTTGGGCTTGTTACTGAGGATGTTTGGCTCGGTGCGGCCCTGGACACGATGTGTGTCGGGAGTGGAACTGCCCGCTGGACCGTTAAGGACGTCTTTGTCTGTGGTTGACGTCTCCTCCTAGTTACTTCGGACGGTGATCGATCTGACGGCTGTTGAGTGGCTGCTTCGGGTGGCCTTCTCTCTCGGCTCGGTCGGATCTGTCCTCTGTTGGCGCGACGGCGCATCTTGCCATCCCTCGTAATCGCCATCGTTGGAAATTTTTTGTCTGCGAACGCTTCAATTATGCTTTTTCGTTTTGAGACATAGCTGGTTAATGTATGTGCGTTTGGAGTGCCCAGAAATCCCACGGTGGCTAGCTCCTCTTTATCAATAATCAGTTTACAACGGAGCTTGCATAGCAAATCCATACCAACAACGAATTCCTCTTTCAGTCCTGGTAGGTAATATACACGGTGAGTGAATTGCTGTTGGTTTTTCTAGAGTGTGACTTGGTAACTCTGGTGAAGACAGATGGTCTTGCCGTTGGCGAGAGTTAACAATTTCTTTTCCTTCATGACGTGGGCGTGGCTTCGCAAATAGTCGTTTAGGGTGGCTTTCACAAAGGAGAGTGTAGCCCCGGTGTCCACGAATGCCATCGTCTGGCGACCATTACGCATTATGTTCATTTGGTAGCGGGGTTCAGGTGTGATGGTTTCGGAATGCGGAGTATTTTCGCTGACTGTTATTCTCTTCTGGCAGGAACAATCCCGTGTGAGGGTGTGAGGGTGTCTTGCCGCAATATGAACAGAAGATTACTCGCTTCCCACGGCAATTTCTGCGCGTGTGGCTTGGTTTTTTGCAGGTCCAACAGTGGGTGGAGCGTGAATACGGAAGGTCGGCAACCCAATTGGTCGTGTGTGTCCGCTGCGACCGGTTTTCTTCTCCCCGTATATATTCATACTCGTCACCTCGACTCATTAGAGAATCCAGGTCTTGGAAATCACTGCGCCGAATATATAAGCGATAATCTGGCCGTAGCCCTTCATAAATTCGGTCGATGTAATCTTCCTGACGTAGCCTGGGGTGCTGCCGTATCATGGTTATCACACTCATGACATATTCTTTTGCCTTTTCTCGTGGCCCTTGTCGCCGCCGGAAAATATCCTCCTCTAGGCGTTGAAGATATCTTGGCGGTAGGAAGAAGTTCATGGCCGCTTCTTTGAATTGTGTCCACGTTTTGATTTCGTCTCTTTTATAACGCCACCAATCTTTGGCGCGATCGCGTAGTATTTCATTTAGCGGCAGCAGTAACTGGTCATGGGGGATGCGGTAACCATTTGCTGACTCCTCGATGCTTTCTATGAAGTCCAAGATAGAGCGAGTGCCGTTGAAGTGTAGGCCCCATTTTCTGATAGTATTCATGATCTCGCATTCTGCTGGCAGGTAGCTGGTTGTCGAATGCTATGCGGCCATGTCGGGTACAGGTATGCTGGTGGTGGCCTTCTCCGTTGCTGCCTCCTCTTTTGCCAGGTTCTCGGTGGACTTTCTATTTCGCTGCTCCCTGATAAAATTGGTGAGTCTCTGTCGTATCTCCTTCGCCGTGCCGTCTGTTGATAATCCGATTAGCTGCATTTGTCCCTCCAACTCTTCTTTTCGCAGCTTGTAAATGAAACTCAGATTGTCTGGGAGAAGTCTTTCTTCCTTCTCGCTTTCTCTTGTTTGTGAACTGCTTCTCGACGAAGTCAGTCCCTGCTCGGGCGCCATTTGTAACGAGTTTTTGTTCCTAGCTGGGGTAGCGTCAGTCGCCCCAGGGTCCATTTTGGGGGATCTCGTAACCCTCAAATTACGAGATTTTTGAAATTAATTCAAAAATTGAATGCTTGATTCTATTTTTAGATCAGCGGCAGCGAAGGTGCCGCGAAAAGAAAAAACGAAACTAAGCCGGTTGCCAGGTTCTATTTTTAGAACAGCCGCTGCTTCGCTTGTGCGTAAGTATATCTCTGAGCGTATATATATATATATATA
This sequence comes from Sicus ferrugineus, assembly GCA_922984085.1. Lineage (NCBI taxonomy): Eukaryota > Metazoa > Arthropoda > Insecta > Diptera > Conopidae > Sicus > Sicus ferrugineus. Next base: position 22,587,853 of record OV277349.1, read on the forward strand.
TATTATCGTGTGTTGCGGGGTTTAATTTGTTTTTACAATTTCTGGGTTCAATTATGGTTTTTGGGATTGAATTAATTCTGGTTGGGTAAATATTAATTAAATCTAATAATTATTCGTAATTCAGGTATATTTTAGTTTTAAATAGAAATAAAATATATATCAAATTTGTAGCAACCTATTGGTTCGCTACAAAATCCAGCGGAATCGATGAAGATATCACTAGCACTGCATCTTCAGAAACTGTACGGAATGCGCAGCAGACTCTTAACGCACACAAGCGGTACACCGCCTTTACGCCTCGCGCAAAGCTTTTAACTTGTAGTGCGCTCTCCCAGATATCTGCAGCATAAAGTATTGTAGATTTAACTACACTAGCTAAGAGTTGTCTTCTCCTCTGACTAGGCCCTCTTATATTAAGCATTATGCGGGATAGTGCGGTTACAACCTCAGATGCCTTACTCTGCACGTACTCCAGGTGGGCTTTAAAAGTCAGCCGGCGGTCAATCATGACTCCTAGGTATTTGATGTATGGTCTCGAAAAAATCACGTTGTTACCAACGCTAATTTCCAGGAATTCCACCTTCTTCCTGCTGCTCACCAGAACTGCTTCCGTCTTATGCTCGGCCAATGTGAGACCCACTGAGCTCAACCAGTTCTTTACTTTCGCTATAGCAATTTCTGCTGCCTCCTTTACGCTTGTTAGTTCTTTTGCTACGACTGTTATTGCAACATCGTCGGCGAAGCCAACAATTTTTACTCCAGCAGGCACGCTTAATTCCAGGATGTCATTGTACATAATATTCCACAGGAGAGGTCCAAGAACAGACCCTTGTGGTACGCCTCCCCGTATCATATATGATTTTTCGCCTTCTGTGGTGTCATATATCAGAACACGATCGTCCAGATAGTTGTCGAGTATGTTCAGCAGATAGTCGGATATTCCAAGCTTCCTCGCCGACAGCAGTATCTTCTGCCAATTCGCAGTATTGAACGCGTTCTTTACGTCGAGCGTTATGATGAGGCAGTATTGTTTGGAGCCACCGCGCCACCGTGTACCTTCCATAGCTCCCTGAGCAGTATTTTTAACCAGCCGCAGCGCATCTGTTGTCAACCGTCCTTTCCTGAAGCCAAACTGGAGAGCAGAAAGTCCAGCGTCTACCTCTGCCTCTATTCTGCCTTTCAGCACGTGTTCCAGCATCTTGCCTACTGAATCCAGCAGGCAGAGCGGCCGATAAGACGCTGCTGTGTTCAGCTGTCCTTTTTTAGGTATAAGCACCAATTTCTGCCGCTTCCATGCTCTCGGAAATACCGCCTCTAGGATGCATTTATTAAAGACGCTCTGAAATATGTCCGGCCTTTTCAATGCGGCTGCCTTCACAGCAATATTGGGCACTCCATCTGGGCCAGGTGCTTTGCTCAACTTAAGTTGCTTTGCAGCTAAGATTATTTCTTCTTCCCTTATAATGCTTATGTTCCGGTTACTGCGTGCTAACAGGATCCTGTTAAAGCGTGCCTGTTCAGGAAAAATGCATTTTATTATCTCCTTCAGCGCATCGGGGCACGATGGTTGCGCTGTTCGTTGAAGCTTTTTCAGCACCAGCTTATAAGCAAAGCCCCAGGGATTGTTTTCAATCTCCTCGCAAATCTCCAAGAAGCATCGACGTTTACTCTCTTGGATGGCCCTTTTAAGCAGCTTGCGCTTGTTTTTATATATAAGCCTGCTTGTTTCAGAGTTTGTCGTATTTCGTGCTCTCTGACATACACGTCTGGCATATTTACACTCGCTTCGCAGCTTAGCGATGTCATTGCTCCACCAGTATGCGGGGTTTCTGCGCTTTGAGTTTGATTTGCGCACCATTGCAGCGTCGCATGCGGTTCTCAGCAAGGCCATGAGTTGCGACGAAGCCTCCTCTGCCGTACCGTCTATAGAGTGGCTACCAATAGCCTCCATAAACACTTCGCTGTCGAACGTTTCCGTCTTCCAGCGCGGACGTCTTGGCCGAGTGGGAGCCCAATTATCCTCTTGTGAGTTCATGACGTCTATCTCAATAGCCCGGTGGTCGCTATGGGTATAACATCCGCTTAGGCGCCATTTTGTCGACATGTAGAGGCTGCTGCTTATGAAGGATATATCTATGATAGACCCCGCACCATTTTTACTGTAAGTGTGCTCTGTTCCAGAATTTAATAGAATTACGTCCATGGAAGAGAGGGCTTCTAGCAGACTTCTTCCACGCGCATTAGATCTTGGGCAGCCCCACTCGCAAGCCCAGGCATTGAAGTCGCCAGCGATTAGTACCGGGTTCCTTGAACGCGCGTCATTAACTAGGGCATCCACTCTGGCATTGAATTCGTTGATATTCACACTAGGAGGGATATAGCAGCTATATATAAACTTGCCTTCCATTTCCACACAGACGAATCCTGTCTCCTTTTTCCGAAGCGTCATGTGCCTTCGGTTCGGATTGCAATTCCAGATAGCTGCCTTTCCCACAGAGTCAACTGCCCATCTCAAATCTGTCCCAAAGGAGTAGGGCTCACTCAGAATAGCCAGGTCCACAGACTTTTCATAAATGGTATGCCTTAGGAGATCCTGCGCTGCTTCGCAATGGTTCAGATTAATTTGCAATAGCTTCATGCGTGCTATTGCCGTGTTCTTTTATTTCCACCACTTTCCTGTCCACTTTCTTTGGGTTTCCGGTTGCCGCCATCTTAAACACGGGGCAACGGTTGCTTCCAGCGATGTGTTTTGGATCTCTTGTACTGTCAGCTATACAGAGCATGCAATTAGGTTCCTCTTTGCATACCGTAGCAATATGTCCTTCCTTACCGCATCTCCTGCAGCACTTAGATCGGTCGATCTCATTTTTGCAGTGCTTTGCTATATGCCCGAATTCGAGGCACCTATAGCATTTGGTTAGCGTTTTCTGCTCCCGCACGCGGCAGTTAACCCAGCCTATCCTTATTTTTTCCGACTTTATGATGATGTCAGCATTTTCTCTTGTGACCCTGACTGCTGCTGTCTGGGTGCCTCCATAAGCCCTCCGTAGGCTGAGCACATCCTCCTGCCCGAAGTTTGTCGGCCTAAATTTTTCCACGATTGATTGAAAGACATCGGTTTTTGTGGTGACTTCGTCGATGTCTTTAATCTCGAGCACTACTCGTTGTGTCAGTCCCCGTACAGTTGCTTCCTCACCTAAGCTGGCGCCGATGGCAGATTTGACCTTTTCTGCCTTTTCACCGGATTCGTTCAGCTGCAGAA